>CM071599.1:177918677-178236177 GCA_036435485.1 Saposhnikovia divaricata | reverse complement strand
CGCTTTAATCAACAAAATCAGTCACTTTAATTAACAGCTTCCTCATCGTGATCAATTTTTTTCCCTCGCCCTTGTCGTTATCATTTTCTTCATTGACATCTCTGTCATCGCTACCACCATAATTTTTTATGTCAAGATTATAAATTTCTCTTTTTATCGTTGTTGGCATTAAGACGGTCTTTTCCACAAATTTATCATTATCGTGGTGCTTTGGTCCGGTCTTCAACTTCGTTTTCAAGACTTTTCCCCGCAAACTTTTGCAAGATTTGTTTTTTTTCAACCAAACTCTCTTAAACGATTTTTTTTCATACCCACGAATTCTCACAAATTTTTTTTCTCTCACTCACGACTCACGAATTCTTGTGGGTTCTTTTCTTTTTCCTAATGCACTCACGAACTCTCGCAGGATCTTCTTCTCACACCTACGAATTCTGGTGGAAGTGTTTTCTCTTGATATAGTAAAAAAGAATATTCTCCCAAATTTTCTTCTCATCCATCCATTATATCTATTATATGTCAACATGCCATTTCCACCTATTTAGTAATTTACTAAAGTACCCCTTACATTATGTTAATGCTAAAAAATAATGATTTTCAAGGATTTGAACCCATGACCTCCATGTATTAATGTTTTTATGTTTGCATGTATTACCACTACACTAGAACATTTGATTATACATCTTTTCAAATCAATGATTGCATACATATATAATCCATTTGCTAATTTTTTTTAATATGACCTCCATGTACCAAAATTTTTATGTTTGCATGTATTAGTACTACACTAGAACAATTAATTATACATTTTTTTATAATCAATATAATTGCATGCATAGACAATTTACTTGCTAATTTTTTTTAATATTTATTTTCAAATTTATTCATGATAAAATTAATTAAAATGATAAAACATGTAAACTATTTTTAATTGAATGAATAATAATGACTGAATGTACGTGTATTTACTATAAAATTTTAAAAATATAATTCACATGGTACACGAAATAACATAAATTTTAATTTCTGATACATGTATATTAATATTTTTATGCAAACATCAATTTTAATATTTATTTATGTTTGTTACGTGGTACACGTATGAATGAGCATTTCACCATATCTACCCGAACTGATTTCTTTCCCATTTGGATTGTGGATTAGGGAATTGTTTCGGGTCAACATGAAATATTATGGAATAAAAATTCGTGCGAAGGGAATGGGCTCGGGGATTAAGGTATCCCGGCACGATCCCCGTTTCCGTTCCCCGGCTGATTATCATATTTAGAAAAAAAAAAATTAAACATATATTTACTAGATTATTAATTTACATATGGTAAAAAAATGTCAATATGGTTTTGAAATTATGTGTATTTCATATAAAATTTTAAATATAATTCACATGATATACGAAATAACATAAATTCATATTTTAATTTATGGTACGTGTATATTAGTTTTATTTTTTAAAATTATAAATTATATTAGTTATCTATGTTTGTTATTCTCCTAACAAAATAAAACTAATTCACGTGAGACACATAAGGATGAACATTTCATCATGTGACCTCGATCTAATCCGTTACCCATTTTTTTAGGTATTTGACAAATTTTTCGTGACAACATGAAATATTATAGAAAAAAATTGGAGGAAGGGAACAACCTCAGAGATTAAGGTATCCCATCCCTGATTTCGTTCCCTAAATGATTATCATATTTATGAAGAATAATTTTTTAAAATATATGTTTACTAGATTATTAAAAATAATATAATTCAAAATTTCAAAATTTTTATAAACTTAGAATTTTTGATATAAAATTTAACAAACTAAAATAGAATTTTAATGCTATATTTCATCTTTTTTATTAAAAAATTAATTCAAATCTCTATTTATAATATAATAATAATTTTATCATGATTTATCAAATTAATTTTATTATCCGATATATTCGAGAATATATACATTTTAAATAAAAAAATTAAGTATCTCCCATTTTTTTGCGGGGATCCTCTTTCCCCGTTCGTGGTAAGAATCATGAAGTAAAATAATCTTCATTCGGGGATCGATACGGGTTCAAGTTCAAAATTTTAACTAAAACAAAATTAAACTCCACGATTTCTCGCGGGAATCCCTATTTCCCTTCGGGGCAGAAATTTAGGAACATAATGATCCTCGTTCGGAAATCGGGACGGGTTCAATGATTATGTTCGAATTCGGGGAGTGTGACGGGTATAACACTACCCGACCCTGAATTGACTGATCTGATGCCCATCCCCAAGTATACATACAGTATGAATTCATTTATTGTTAAATTTGGACACCTAGATACGAAATACACTCAACTAAATACCAGTAAAAGAATATGTACATCAATTTTTTTTATCTAACCTAAAAAAACAATAATACAACTAAATAAGGTACAATAAAATGTTAATCTAATTTGTTGACGAATATTAAAAGAGTTTAATTGAAGTTCAAAAAAATAATGTTACCAAAATAACATTCGAAAAACGTATATATGTTTAATGTGCGAGAGATATAACAATTAACTATTTTATTATAATAACACCTATTCAGCTCGTAAAGACAACAATAGTAATTTTATATAAACATGGAAACGCAAGTCGATGAGAGATTGTCAAAGATGAATGCGACATGATAGGAGAGAGAAAAGACGAACAAACTTAAGGTTGTTAAAGACAAAAGAAAAGTGGTGGGGCAAGATAAATGTGCATATATGATGTGGTTGGAGGAAAGGGAGGATCTTAGAGGTATAATAAGGTGGCTGAATAGTGATCGGAAAAAGGCCGAAGTGAGAGTGCACATGATCAGTAATAAATTGGAGCAGATATGAGGTAGACATATGAGTATAAGAGAAAATAGATATTCAAAAAATGTTGTGGCTAAGATTGAAAGTAGTTAAAAGATGGCTTAATGACCTCTTGGTCTTTTAAGTTTGCACAGTTATACCGTAAAGCTCTATAGTTTTAAAGCGTTCTTTTTCGCCTTTCCAACTTCAGAAATGTACCTTTTAGCCACAAAACCATTGTCTTTTTGGCATAAAATCGTCGTCTTTTAGAACGAATAGACGAAAGTTTGTGGCAAAAAGGTACATTTTAAAGTTGGAGGGATGAAAATGAGCGCTTTAAAAATAAAGGGCTTTATGGGTATAAATGTGCAAACTTGAAGGGCCAAAAGGTCATTAAGCCTTAAAAGAACTACTATCATGGTAATTCTTTTAGGATTTTACTGAAAAACAAAAGGACACTATTATCATGGTAATACTTGATAGCTAACGATTAACTCTTTTTGTATACAACTTTTGTCTCCATCTCACATTCAATAAGCATCACTATAAATATGATCCTCAAAATTTAGAGTGTGCTAATAATTTAAATTTAAAACGATTATTAACAATTGAATCTTAGTAAACCGTTGTACGTGAAAGGTAAAATACACTGACAAGAGGATATCACGAATTCCATCGCAAATTTGAAAAATATTATATGAATTAAAATGTGGCCCGTGCCTTACACGGGCTATCATGCTAGTTCAATATTGGAATAACAAACTTCAACTATTTTACAATATCACAATTATTTATATAGACAATCCCTGATTAATCATAATAGAAACTAATCCAATAATTGAATTCTCCTTCTTTCGCTAATAATTACAATAAAGGTAATTCTCATATTTTTTTATAATAATATATTAACATTGGAGCCATAAACCTCAATTGTTTTACAAAATCACAATTGTTTGTATCAACAATCTCTAATTAATAATAATGATAACTAATATAGGGCCCGTTTGTCAAATCTTATTTTTCAGAAATAAGTTACTTATTCTGGAAAAAAGTTAGGAAATATGTACTTTTTTCTGAAATAATAACTTATTTTTGCAAGATAAAGAATATTAAACTACCCATACACACTTTTCTCAAAAAAAAGTATGTAAATACGAATATTTTTCCGAAATAAGTAACTTATAAGTTCTATCTTAAATTTGCCAAACACGCACATAATAAATTCAACTCTCCATATTTTTTTAAAAATATAATCATGACAACTCTTTCTATTTCTCTAATAATCATAATTAAGATAATTATCAATATTTACTGACATTAATATGACATTAATTATGTTTTTAGAATTTTTTTTAGCACGTTTCATAATGGATAAATTCAAAATAATATCAAAAAAATAATATTATTTTTAACATAAATTAAGTACCTTGCACATGAACTTGAACACATATCCATCTTAATAATACTAGCTTATAGCCCGTGCAAAGTAAGGGTTATTTTAATTTTTTTTAATTTACTTATAGTTTAGTATATATAATATTATAAACATTACTTTTAATATGTTGGGTAAATTCAAATTTTAGACCTTTGTATTTGTATATAAATCATTTTTAGTATTAAATCTAAATTAATATGCTGTTGGTGGGAATCGAACCTTCAACTTTTCTATATAACATAATCTAGTATTAATTTTATATTAAAATGTTGTTGGCGGGATTCAAACCTTAGACGTCCAACTTTTAGTATTGTTGTATATAACGGTTATGATTTTGAGTTGAAGATCTAACGGTTGTGAGTGGGGGATAACCAAAAATAGGGATAACCAAACTACAAATTATACCCTCTTTTACTTATTATAGTAGACTAGCTTATAACCCGTGCGAAGCACGGGTTTCTTTTGATAGGTTATAAAATTTATTTAACATTATAATTATGTTTTTATATAATCCTTATTTTTAATAATTTTTTAATTTTAATTTAATATAAATTTATATAATGAAATGCATTTTTTAAATTTTATTTTGTAAAATTCTAAATTAAAAATGTCGTTGACGGGTTCGAACTTTGAATTTTTAGTAAATTAATTTAATCATATAATATATCTTATTATTAGATCTAACGATTGTTATTTATTAATAAAAATAATGATTTTTATATATGGTTAGATATTTTTGGGTGTATATTAGTGATCGCAAGATTAATTTTAAATTATAAAGTACTCCATGTTTTAATTACAAAAATTACTACTAAAAATAATTACGGAAAAATATGCTGTGATATTTTGGATATATATTAATTATTGTAATATTAGTTTTAAATTAAATGGTAAAGTGTTTTAATTAGAAGTAAAATCTTTAGAAAAAAATGAATAATTGAGTTGTTGGAGCAGAAAAAAGAGTCCAAGTAGAAATGGATGAAGGAATTTTAATCAGAATATAATTACGTTCACATTAGTAATTAGCTTTTTGAGTTGTTTTTGTAATTTAATTATTTATTTTAATAATTAGGATAACCAAACTGAAAACCAAAACTTAGGATAACCAAACCGAAAACCAAATTTTCAATGTTTCGGCTTTAATATAATAGTATAGATAGATATTTTTAATATATATTAATTATTGTAATATTAATTTTAAATTAAATGGTAAAGTGTTTTAATTAGAAGTAAAATCTTTAGAAAAAATGAATAATTGAGTTGTTGGAGCAGAAAAAAGAGTCCAAGTAGAAGTGGATGAAGGATTTTAATCAGAATATAATTACGTTAACATTACTAATTAGCTTTTTGAGTTGTTTTTGTAATTTATTTATTTATTTTATTAATTAGGATAACCAAACCGAAAACCAAAATGCGAAGCACGGGTTTCTTTTGATAAGTTTATTTTGATAGGTTATAAAATTTATTTAACATTATAATTATGTTTTTATATAATCCTTATTTTTAATAATTTTTTAATTTTAATTTAATATAAATTTATATAATGATATGCATGGTTTGAAATTTATTTTGTAAAATTCTAAATTAAAAATGTCGTTGACGGGTTCTAATTTTGAATTTTTAGTAAATTAATTTAATCATATAATATATCTTATTATTAAATCTAACGATTCTTATTTATTACTAAAAATAATAATTTGAATATATGGTGAGATATTTTGGGTGTATATTAGTTATCGCAAGATTAATTTTAAATTAAAAAGTAACTTGTTTTACTTCCAAAAATTACTACTAAAATAATTACGGAAAGATATGGTGTGATATTTTGGATATATATTAATTATTTTAATATTAGTTTTAAATTTAATTATTGTAATATTAGTTTTAAATTAAATGGTAAAGTGTTTCAATTAGAAGTAAAATCTTTAGAAAAAATGGGTAATTGAGTTGTTGGAGCTGAAAAAAGAGTTCAAGTAGAAGCTCAATATGGATAAAGGAATTTTAATCTGAATATAATCGTTAACCTTAGTAATTAGCTTTTTAAGTTATTTTTATAATTTAATTATCTGTGAAAACCAAAATAAATGGGATAACCAAACCGAAAACCAAAACTTTCAATGTTTCGGCTCTGAATATAATTACGTTAACCTTAGTAATTAGCTTTTTAAGTTATTTTTATAATTTAATTATCTGTGAAAACCAAAATAAATGGGATAATCAAACCGAAAACCAAAACTTTCAATGTTTCGGCTTTAATATAATAGTATAGATAGCTTATAACCCGTGTGATGCACGGATTTCTTTTAATATGATATAAATTTTATTTTATGATATAATTATGTTTTTATATAATCATTATTTTGTAAAATTATTTTAATATTATTTTAATATAATTTAATATAAATTTAGATAATGATATGCATGATTTAAAATTTATATTATAGACTTTTAAGTTAAATATGTCGTTTACCGGATTCAAAACTTGAATTTTTAGTAAAGTACTTTAATCATAAAATACACCTTATAATTACATCTACTGGTTCTTATTAATTACAAAAAATCTAACAGCAAAATGTTGTAATATTTTTGGGTATACATTAATGATTACAAAATTATGTGGTTTAAAACATATATTATAAAATTTTAAAAAATATGTCGTTGACAGAATTTGAACCTTGAAATTTTAGTAAATTAATTTATACATATAATATATCTAATCATTAGATCTAACGGTTCTGTTTTTTTACAAAAATCTAATGGTCATTATTCGTTATATACAGATTTATATTATATATTGTTAGTGATTAGACGATATAGTGTTATATTTTGAGGTATATATTAATTATTGTAAGATTATATTTTAAAATAAAAATTAATGTGTTTTATTTAGAAAGAAATATTATTGATTGAAAGATACGATATTTTAGGAGTTTATAAAAGGTAATTTCATCAATCAATTAAAAGTAAATCTCTTTTAATTAAAAAAAGGCAATCGGCTAATTATCACCAATTATATTATTTTACTGTTTATTTTAATAATTAGGATGATTGTGCTGAAAATCGAACCGACAAATTTTGAATGCCCGTGCGATGCACGAGTTTCTTTTATTATGTTATAAATTTTATTTAATATTACAATTATGTTTTTATATAATCATTATTTTTAATACTTTTTTAATTTAATATAATTTAATATACTCATGTTTACGGATTATACTAATGTTTCAATATTATAAACAATGTATACAGATTTTTAATATATTTTATTAATAATTAAAAAATATGGTGTAATATTTTTGGGTATATATTAATAATTATAAGATTAGTTTTAAATCAAAATGGTAACATGGTTTAATTAGAAAAAAATATTAATGATTGAAAGATATGACACGATGATTTTTTAAGTGTTTATAAAAGGCAATATATTCAACTAAAAGTAAATGTGAAAAAGGCAATTGATTAATTACCATTAGTTATATTATGTTATTATTTATTTTAATAAATAGGATAACCAAACCGAAAACCAAAAATCTTATAATAAATAGGATAACCAAACCGAAAACCAAAACTTTCATTATTTCGATTTTAATATAATAGTACTAGCTTATAACCCGTGCGAAGCAAGGGTTTCTTTTGATAGGTTATAAAATTTATTTTACATTATAATTATGTTTTTATATAATCCTTATTTTTAATAATTTTTTAATTTTAATTTAATATAAATTTATATAATGAAATGCATGGTTTAAATTTTATTTTGTAAAATTCTAAATTAAAAATGTCGTTGACGGGTCGAACTTTGAATTTTTATTAAATTAATTTAATCATATAATATATCTTATTATTAGATCTAACGATTGTTATTTATTAATAAAAATAATGATTTGTATATACGGTGAGATATTTTTGGGTATATATTAGTGATCGCAAGATTAATTTTAGATTAAAAAGTATTCCATATTTTAATTACAAAAATTACTACTAAAAATAATTACGGAAAGATACGGTGTGATATTTTGTATATATATATTAATTATTGTAATATTAGTTTTAAATTAAATGGTAAAGTGTTTTAATTAGAAGTAAAATCTTTAGAAAAAATGAATAATTGAGTTGTTGGAGCAGAAAAAAGAGTCCAAGTAGAAGTGGATGAAGGAATTTTAATCAGAATATAATTACGTTAACATTAGTAATTAGCTTTTTGATTTGTTTTTGTAATTTAATTATTTATTTTAATAGTTAGGATAACCAAACCGAAAACCAAAACTTAGGATAACCAAACCGAAAACCAAAACTTTCAATGTTTCGGCTTTAATATAATAGTATATATATATAGGCAAGTGCTCAAATACAAACCACTTTTAAAATACAAACCTACAAACCAACACTAATTTAATTATATTTTATCTATTCTAAGGTTCCCGCCAAGGGTACCTTCACAAAAAATGCTTAAAATAATTGGCTCTATCCAACAAAAAAAAAATAAAAAATAAAAATAAAAAAAATCTTGCCGTGGAAATGCGAAGCATTTAAGACAGTAAACGGATGAGTTAGGTCGTCATGAGGGCCGAAGGCTCTCGACACACCCGTCAATCGTCTATTGCCTTTACCATTGATTGCCATTCCTTACAACTTTAGAATGATAAAGGCGCGAAGCGCCGTACAAGAAGGTGCGAAGCACCGTTAACCAGTGAAATCCACTGCCACGTCATCACGTGAACAGTGATTTTTTTATTTTTTTATTTTTTTATTTTTTTTGTTGGATAGAGCCAAGTATTTTAAACGTTTTTTGTATTGTGGTACCCCTAGTTTGGTCATTAGATTAGCTTGAAATATTAGATTATGCTTGGTTTGTAGGTTTGTATTTTAGGGAGGTTTGTATTGGAGTAGCCCTATATATATATATATATATATATATATATATATATATATATATATATATATATATATATATATATATATATATATATATATATATATATATATATATATAGAGTTGCACTCCGTGAAGAACACCTTATATAAAGAACAATAAAGAATAACTCATATTTAATTCAATATAAGAGTTCCATCATGACACCCAATACAAAAAGTTCTTATTTTTTTTATCTTCTATCCATTTAGAAAAAAAGAAAATTAAAATATTTTTTTGGGAAAATCACTGTTCATGATGACATCAGCATTGACGTCATCATGAATAGTGATTTTTTTCAAAAAAATTTTTTTTTAAAATTTTGTTTGCTAGATGGATAGAAGATAAAAAAAATAAGAACTTTTTGTATTGGGTGCCTCTGGCGGGGCCACTGGATCTATTAGAATAATTGATTTTATAGTGTTCTTTATTGTTTGTTATATAAGAGTGTTCTGTATGGAGTAAAGGCCAATATATATATATATAGGGTGCCCTTCCACAGCCACCGTTGGTTGAAAAAAGGCTCACAACCACCAACTCGTATACTGCCGCAAGTGTTCATTGCGGCAACAAAAAGACCCTTCCGCAATTGTTCATTGCGGCTGCCGCAACGAATCATTGCGGCAGCAAAAAAACCCAAATATATTTGTTAATTTGATAAATTAATAAAAGCTGTTAATTTGAAATATAGAAATAATTAAAAAAAATTCGATTTTTTTTATCTTTTGCTCAAAAAATCAAAATTTTATTCTTTTTAAAAATGAAAAATAATTCGTGGCAAAAAAATATGAAAAATAATTTTTTTTTTCTGAAATATTAGGATTATGGATTTTTTTTATCTTTTGCTCATAAAAATCAAATATATTTTATTCTTTTTAAGAATAAAAATTTGTTTTTTATGACCAAAAGATAAAAAAAAATCAATAATCCTAATATTCCAGAAAAATAGAAAAACTTTAATTCTAATTAGTTTATTTCTTTTTCCAAATATTCCATTTAAAAATTCGGAAAAAAATGAATAAAATATAGTTTCATCCTAAAATTTCAGAAAAATAGAAAAACACTATTTTTATTTCCAAAAAGAAAAAAAATTGAATTTTATGAGCAAAAGATAAAAAAAATGGGCTTCCCGGAAGGTCACCCATCCTAAGATTACTACAGCTCAAGCACGTTTAACTACAGAGTTCCAATAAGCTTAAATCCACCCGGCCAGGAATGCCACATCTGCGTGTTATTTACAGAAAATAATATTTAATCTGCAAATCTTAAAAACGAAAAAGTATAATTTATTGGTAATATTTAATTTAAAATTCGAACAAAATGGGAAAAAATATTTTTCCAAATTTTGAATTTAAAATTGTCAAGCATAATAATTAATATATCTCTTTTTCCAAATATTCCTTTTAAAAATTCGAAAAAACGAATAAAATATAGTTTCATCCTAAAATTCCAGAAAAATAGAAAAATATTATTTTCATTTCTAAAAAGAAAAAAAATTGATTTTTATGAGAAAAGATAAAAAAAAAATCGAATCTTTAAAAAAAAAAAATGGGCTTCCCGGAAGGTCACCCATCCTAAAATTACTCCAGCTCAAGCACGTTTAACTACAGAGTTCCAATTAGCATAAATCCACCCGGCCAGGAATGCCACATTTGCTTATTAAGTTACAGAAAACAATATGGAAACTAACTTTTCAATGCCGCAAAGGCTCAATGCGGATAGAATGCCTTTTTTTTTTTCAATTTCATAATATTTTATGTGCAAATCTTAAAAACGAAAAATTAATTTTTATTCGTAATATTTAATTTAAAATTCGAACAAAATGAAAAAAAATATTTTTCCAAATGATTTTGAATATAGTTTTTTTTTTATGTTTTACTCGTAAAAATGATTTTTTTTATATGATAAAAAATATGAAAAAAAAATTAAAAAACAGAACAGGGGAAAACAGGAGAGGAGAGAGAAAAGCTACTGAGTTTAACCCCTCCGCAATGAGGGGTTGCGGCTATCCGCAATGAGGCGTTGCGGATAGAGATAATGCAGTAGCTTTTCTCTCTCCTCCCCTGTTTTCCCCTGTTCTGTTTTTTAATTTTTTTTTCATATTTTTTTCATATAATATAATTCATTTTTAATGAAAATTAAAGACTCAATATTTTATCATATCATATATTTCAATATTTTTAATTATTATTATTACAATTGCATGGATTACATATTTGTACCTTACATTGAAAATTAAGATTACAATTGCATTGATCAAATATACATAATAAAATTGAAACTAATTGCGAGGACAATTTCTTCTATCATGGTTTGCTCCTACCAACCCACATTTTCCGCACTTTCGTTGTTTGGTTGTTGAAGTTGACGTTTGTTATGGAATAAAAACTAGGTTGAAATTATTGCGGCTAGAGTTTGTGTATTTAATGCTAGGGTTCGTGAGCTTCGTGCTTTAATGGCTGCTTCTGCGTTCGAGACTAAGCGGTCCTCACAGAATGCCTACGTATCTCTGTATTAGAGAATCAAGCCAAGAAAACGTAGTTCTGAGGTGAGGGGTCAGGCCCTTTATATAGGCTGAGAAGCCTTAGAATTATGGTAGGATTCAGAGACTTGGTGGGCAAGTCACCTCCCTGAGGAAGGTTCCAGATCAATTCCTTGTAGAAATCAGTTTCCATATCGAATTGGATGCCTTGGTGGCTAAGTCTAATGGAAATAATATCCTTATCCAACTCTTATTGCTGAGCTGTTTATTTCCCTTAATATTAATTACGAAATTAATATTAAAATAGGGATTCTGACCTCATTAATGGGCCCCACGTTTGGACCATGCTGGGTCTAATTAGTGCAACATTAAATGTGTCTTTAGGGCTTATTTTTAGCCCATATCATTTGCCCCCCAACTTCTAGGAAAACTGATCAGGTTTTCGTAGAAGTTATATTTGCCTTAACCGAGACTCGGGGTCGTTTTTATCCCTTACCCGGGACTTCTTAATTTTCCTACCCTTATATGGGAATTTTGGTTTACACTAGTGTTTCACGAGTATCGTCTTGATTGTAAAGTGTGGAGCGACCTACACATTTACGACGATTTGCCTTATTCGAGGCTTTAATTTGTGCTTGCTTTTAGCAATTTCGGCACTTTCATAGAGCTTTTATGCATTATTAGCATAAATTATTGCTCAATTTGTTAAGAAGTTATTTCTATAATCTTCCTCGTATTTTTCTGTACTTTTCCTAATAATTTAGGAATTTTTAATGTACTCACAGGTATTTTTCGTAATTTTTCCTAATAATTTAGGAATTTTTATGTACCAACAGGTATTTTTCTAAATTATTCCTAATAATTTAGGAATTTTTATTGTACCCACAGGTATTTTCCTTCATTATTCCTAATAATTTAGGAATTTTTATGTACCAACAGGTATTTTTCGTAATTATTCCTAATAATTTAGGAATTTTTATGTACCAACAGGTATTTTTCTAAATTATTCCTAATAATTTAGGAATTTTTATTGTACCCACAGGTATTTTCCTTAATCATTCCTAATAATTTAGGAATTTTTAGGTATCCACGGGTATTTTTCGTAATTTTTCCTAATAATTTAGGAATTTTTATGTACCAACAGGTATTTTTCGTAATTATTCCTAATAATTTAGGAATTTTTAGGTACCCACGGGTATTTTTCATAATTTTTCCTAATAATTTAGGAATTTTTATGTACCAACAGGTATTTTTCTAAATTATTCCTAATAATTTAGGAATTTTTAATGTACCCACAGGTATTTTTCTAAATTATTTCTAATAATTTAGGTTTTTTTTTTTTTATCATCAGGGACCATTTTGCAAATGGCCAAAACTTCAGGTACCTAATTGCACTTTAGCCATTCAACCATGAAATAGAAGCTGGGCGGGGGTGCACCCGCGTAGGAGACCCATTTTGCTTCCCACGCCCAGGAATGTTGCTTGGGTGGCGTGGGTGTTTTTCTTGTTTTTGTTTTTTGTCTTTTTTTTTTTTTTTTTTTTTAACCATCAGGTTTTATACATTTTATTTTCGATAATTTTTACCAAAAATAAAATGTTGGGCCTCATGCCTTAGAAATAATTTTATAAATTATTCAAACATTTTTTTGATTTAATAGGTATTTTTACCCTTTTTATCATCACTTCTAGCCTATTTTCAGAATTTTTAAGGATTTTATTCCTTTTTTAATTTCTGAAAAATGGCTTGTCGTTTGAAGAGGAGCCCTGGGCGTGGGTACCCCCGCCAAGGAGAGCTTCTCCTTAGGCACGCCAAGGAAGTTGGTCTCCTTGGCGTGGGTATTTCATGCCTTCAATTTTCAAAATTTATTCTGGGCGTGGGTACCCCCGCCAAGGAGACCTTCTCCTTAGGCACGCCAAGGAAGTTTGTCTCCTGGGCGTGGGTATTTCATGCCTTCAATTTTCAAAATTTATTCTGGGCGTGGGTACCCCCGCCAAGGAGACCTTCTCCTTAGGCACGCCAAGGAAGTTGGTCTCCTGGGCGTGGGTATTTCATGCCTTCAATTTTCAAAATCTATTCTGGGCGTGGGTACCCCCGCCAAGGAGGCACTTTGTGATACCTTGTCTTATGATTTTAAGTCTTCTTGGCGTGGGTACTTTAATACCCTTCATTTGTTACTCCAGCCTTGGCGTGGGTATCCCCGCCAAGGAGGCTTTATTTGATCCAACGCCTAGGAGATTTAGCTTCTTGGGCGTTGGTGTTCTAGGCTCCTATCCTTTGGGCCAATTTTTATTTGTGGACCGTTTCTTTGGTTTTTGTCAGGCTCTCAGCCTTATTATTTTCAAATTTTTGAGATTCCTGCAGAACCTTGAAACGACCCGTTTCTTAGCTTTCGTGACCTTCAGGGCCTTAATTCGTTTGTTGAGTCCTTGATTCGAAAACGAGAATTCATTCGTGGTTGTTGGTTATCATCAACCATTCAACCTTTAACTCTCATTCTAAGATGTTGAAATGATGGAGTCCCTTAGTTTTTGCCCTCTTGCTTCATATAGTGGGGGTCTTGCTTCTCGGTTGATCGTTCAAGAAGTTCACTTGCCACTGAGCACTTGACTTCAAGTCTGGTGTGCCTTGGCTGGTTGTCAACCCTCTATCTTACTTCTAGGTTTCCAACCTTCTTCTTATACTTGTAGAACCTTGGCTAGGTTTTAAGTAGCCTAATGCCTCTTGTCAGGTTCGTTTGGAGGCAGATAACCTTGTTGGCCATCAAGGCTTGAATTTTGAGATTTGAAGTTCAGGACCTCAAGTGTGGAATTGTAAAGGACTTCTTATCTCAACACTCTCATTAACAGTTTCCGTGCTTTCAGGAAATATCAAGGAGCCAACCAGTCTTAAGATGAGCTTTGATAGGGTCTATCTGACAGCTTCCTACATCAAACGGTGCCACCAACTTCGAATCGATGGTGGGGGTCTTCAGGACTTGGAAGTAGACGCTCCCAGAAATGGTCTCGACCCTTGAATTGAGATAAGGCATTGACCTTTGTATTCTCTTCCCTTGGGATATACCTGGCACTCATCTAACTGGGCTATCGCAGCTTTCACAATCCTCAAGTATTTGGCCATATTCTTTTCTCTAACCTCAAAGTCTCCATTGACTTGTGAGACTACCAACTTTGAGTCTCCACAGACTTTCAGGTTCTTGACCCTCAGGGCTCTTGTCAGTCTAAGGTCGGCTATCAGATCTTCATACTCCGCCTCGTTGTAGGTTGTTTGGAAGTCCAACATCAAGGCATACTCGAGTGTGAACCCATCGGGGCTTTGCAGAACTTAACCTGCACCACTGGTTTTTGTTTTTGACGCCCCATGAAAATAGAGCTTTTTGTTTTTGATGCCCCATCAAAATAGAGCATCCAATATTCCTTCTTCTCTTCCAGGGGTTCCTCACCTTGTTGACCTTCCTGGTCTATTACCTCCTGCCCCCCGACTTCTTGGTTGTCAATGGTATATTCAACCACGAAGTCAGCTAGAGCCTGGGCTTTGATGGCCGTCCTAGGCTTGTAATTAATATCGAATTCTCCTAGTTTGATTGCCCACTTTATGAGCCTTCCATTGGCTTTCGGGCTATGCAATATGTTTCTTCAACGGGTGTTCCATCAGGACTTCAACGTTTGTCTTTATCCAGGGTCCTTCGAGGACTTAAACTCTTAACTGCTGTAACCTAACTCTACCACTCGAGGTATGCATTCGTTTGTTTTCATTCGTGTATTCTTTTACTTTCAGTACTTGGTCTTCTTTGACTCACACATCAGGTGCTTGGCACATAAATAAAATCACAATCAATGAATGGAAAACAAACTTGCATTAATAACTTGAAATGGGTTCAACCCTTACATAGAGTACTACTGTCCTACTCGGAGCAACATGCTCTGCAATGGTTTCAACGAACATTATCTCTACTTCTACTATATAAATATGAAGCTAAGTCCTACTAGGATAACTTTAAGCCCAATCGGGGTTTTGCAAGACTAGGCCTGCACCACTTGATTTTGTTTTTGATGCTCCATCAAAATAGAGCACCCTCCACTCCTTCTGGTCTCCTCATTCTTATTCTGCAGTTCACTTCCTGCTCGGGGTACTACCTCCTGTCCCCCAACTTCTTGGTTGCCAATGGTACACTCAACCACAAAGTCAGTTAACGCCTTAGCCTCAATGGCTGTCCGAGGCTTCTGTGTGATGTCCTCTGCTGACCTTTCTTTGTGTTCCTTACCACTGTGGACATCCATGTCTTCAACCGGAAGGACCTGCCCCCCGACTCCATCAGGCCTTAACGAGGCTACATAACAGCTTCGTGCCATCTTCTGATCACCTTTATGTTCTCCAACACCATTCCTGGTAGGGAACTTGATCTTCACATGATAGGTTGAGGCAACAGCCTTGAATGCATGAAGTCCAGTCCTTCCAAGGATAGCGTTGTACGTTGAATCCGCCTTGATTACCAGGAAGTTCAACATCTGAGTGGCCTCCTTGGGCTCTTGCCCGATAGTTACAGGCATCTGAATAGTCCCTTCAACTTTGGATTTTACTCCGTTAAATCCGTATATAGGCATGTTATTGGGGGTCAACTGAGAATCAGTGTATCCCATCTTCGCAAACGCATCATGAAACAGAATGTCAACGGAAGCTCCATTGTCTATCAAGACTCGCTTCACCTCCGAGTTTCCAATCATAGGAGTTATGACCAATGGGTCGTCATGGGGGAACTTCACCCCTTCCAAGTCTGAGTCATCAAAACTAACTGCTACCTTAGTTTTTGCACGCTTCGGGGCCTCTCCCACGATGTGCAACACCTCTCGGGCATAAGCCTTTCGAGAGTTCCTAGTTGTCCCGGCCGCAGTCGGGCCTCCTGAGATCATGTTGATTACTGGCCCTCGGGGCTGTGGGTTGCAATCTTGATCGTCATCCCTTCTATTATAGTCTCTTCTCTGATTATAACGGTCTTCACCCTTAGTGAAGTGTCTCAGCTTCCCTCTACGGATCAAAAACTCGATCTCATCTTTGAGTTGCTTGCAATCGTCAGTGTCATGCCCCACGTCTCTATGGAATCTGCAATACTGATTCTGGTTTCTCTTTGCGGGATCACCCCTGAGTGGCTTCGGCCATCTGAAATCCTTATCATTCTCAATGTCCAACAAGATTCGACTCCTAGGAGTGTTCAACCTTGCATACTCAGTGAACCTTGACCCTTGGTTCTTCTTAGGGGCAGAGTCGGATTCCTCGCTAGTTCGGGGATACTTGTCCCTAGCATCATACTCTTGATCATCATAGTCCTGGTCTTGCTTTCGCTTCTTGGAGTCATTGTTACCTCCCCCTCCACCTACGGTGGTTTCTTTCTTCAAGCTATCCTCAGCTTTAATATACTTATCAGCCCTTCGTTGGAGCTCAGCCATGTTCTCCGGGGGATGCTTCGCCAATGATCTCTTGAAGAAGAGGTCAGTGGTTCCGTGCTCCAGGGCTACCATTGCCACCTTATTTTCCAAATCAGTGATATTCAGGGTCTCCTTAGTGAATCGCTTAAGGTAATCCCTCAGATTTTCATTCTTTCCCTGTATTACATACATAAGGGATGCAGAGCTTTTCTCATGAATTCTTCCGCTAATGAATTGACTGACAAAAGCGGTACTCAACTCCTTGAAAGAGCTAATCGAGTTAGGAGGTAAACGACTATACCAACGTTGCGCCATGCCCGACAGGGTTTGGGGAAACGCCCTACACTTAAGGGCATCGTTAGCAGGCTGCAGTAACAATGCGCTCGTAAACGTTCTCACATGAGTTGCGGGATCACCCGTTCCATCATAAGCCTTTATTGTAGGCATCTTAAACTTCCTAGAGATGTGAGCATTCATCACTTCCTCGGTGAACGGGGGTGTTGGATCATCAGGATCTCCGAGAGGCATCAGATCTTTGGGGTTTCCCTTGGGAATTTCCATCCTTGTGGTTGTTCTTCCAAATGAGGCATCAGCCCTTCTTTGTCTCCTTGAAGACCTCTCCAAATCAATGATGGGAATCCTTCCTACAGTTGGAGGAGGCTGAGTTTGATTTAGCCTAGCTTGCTCTCTTGCCATATCTTCCTTCAATTTTAAGATCTCGGCCTCATAAGCCTTGATCCTTTCAGCAGTTGTCAAAGATTGTCCATCATGGATGTCTTGAGTCCTCCTTCGAGGTTCTCTACTAGCACGTCGCCTCCTCGGGGCTTCATCACGGTCATCATCCTCATCGTCGGAGGAGGTTTCATCAGTATAAGGACCCGAATAATCGTGATACTCTCGATCTCGGATCTGCAAAGCGTGACCACTTGGGCCTGTCCCTTGGATAGGAGGATAATTAAGCAGCCCGTATGTCGGGTTAGTACTCACGGGGAGATCTGTAGTGTGGATCTGGACCCCATGCAATGGGTTGTTCGGATCAATCAGAGGTGAGACCACCATCTGAAGAGGATTGGTTTCTCGTCTTGTACGGGTAATCGGAGGTAATGTACTCTCAACGTGGGGGATCGCCCCTGATTGTTGAGAAACTTGAGATTAGGTGATCGCCCCTGATGCTGGCGGAGCTTGTTGGGCAATCGCCCCTGATGCTGGGGGAACCTGTTCGGTGATGGGTGGAGCAGATCTGAGAGGTATGGCCTCAGTTGCAACTGGTGTTGTTCTTCGTGTTTGAACCATGGTTGATGTTGTCTTCCCACAGACGGCGCCAAATGTTATGGAATAAAAACTAGGTTGAAATTATTGCGGCTAGAGTTTGTGTATTTAATGCTAGGGTTCGTGAGCTTCGTGCTTTAATGGCTGCTTCTGCGTTCGAGACTAAGCGGTCCTCACAGAATGCCTACGTATCTCTGTATTAGAGAATCAAGCCAAGAAAACGTAGTTCTGAGGTGAGGGGTCAGGCCCTTTATATAGGCTGAGAAGCCTTAGAATTATGGTAGGATTCGGAGACTTGGTGGGCAAGTCACCTCCCTGAGGAAGGTTCCAGATCAATTCCTTGTAGAAATCAGTTTCCATATCGAATTGGATGCCTTGGTGGCTAAGTCTAATGGAAATAATATCCTTATCCAACTCTTATTGCTGAGCTGTTTATTTCCCTTAATATTAATTACGAAATTAATATTAAAATAGGGATTCTGACCTCATTAATGGGCCCCACGTTTGGACCATGCTGGGTCTAATTAGTGCAACATTAAATGTGTCTTTAGGGCTTATTTTTAGCCCATATCAACGTTTCAATACCACTTTTATATCTTGCCGCCTTCTTTCGTCCCTTAGTTTGTGACATTGGAGGATCGAATATCGGATCATGATCCCAATCTTCTTGAGGAAACGACTCGTTCATTTTTTCGGTCTTATCTTCTTGTGGAAAAGCATTTTCCACGTGACACCTCTCTCGCTCAATCAAGTTCATCACGTAATTGAAACGTGGGACATAACAACTACCAACAACGCCTAAATTTTGAAACGATTTGCACAATGCACTATATCTTGATGCTTGTGATTCACCAACATTACCAAGAACTGGAGGGGTATAAGGTAGAGGTCCGGCAATTTTGTTGCCATTTTTTGTCCACCTAGGCTTGATGTACTCCTTCGGTATACGTGTTTTTTGTTTCTTGTCTAGGTAACGGATCATGTGTTTACAAATCATCCCGGAATGTTCAAATTGCCTACAAACACATTCAATCTTTCCATCAATATGGGCCGTCAACCGATAGCTTCTTCTACGATCCTCCGGCACGGTAAACTTCTCAACCAAGAAAATTTTAATTAAATGACACCCACCTTTAGCTTTCGTCACGACATAAGATGTACTTTTCAGAAGCTCCTTTTGAAAACGCCTAAACATCTCTTTCGTGTAAATTTCGGATGCATGAATTTCCAAGGATGATTGCAATACTAGTCTCCTTTCCCTTTCTTCGCTCTCGTAGTCACTTTTAACCTCCCTAAGATATTGTGCCTCCAAAGCCTTTTTGGGAATTCTCAATGAATTCTTTCAAACCGGTAGATGCTTGCACATATTCATCAAAAAAGGCATTCATTGATTCGGTTCTAGAGGTAGTGGTCATACCGGCGGCAAAATGCGACTTTGTGTAAGCACCAATCCATTGATGTCTAATGCGATACATTTCATTTAACCAAACATGATCCTCAAGTTTGTACTTCTCGACCAATTCCACCCATCTACCTTTAAATTCCGTGGGTGACAACGACTTGTACACACATTCATTAAAATCCGTTTTGAATTCCGGATATATGGTGTACAAACTAGATAACTTCTCGGGAAATTTACTACTTATATGCCATGTACAATATAAGTGTTTTGTTTCGGGCATAACCGTGGCAATAGCATTTCCTAAAGCAATATCTTGATCGGTAATTATTGTAGTGGGAGGTTTGTTGTCAACGGCTTCCAACCAAGTTTCTAAAACCCATTGATAAGAAGTCTCGGTCTCATTTCTCATGAGTGCAAATCCAAACAAAATATTTTGGTAATGGTGGTTCACTCCCGTAATAGGTATGAAAGGCATACAATACCTATTCGTTCGATAAGTTGAATCGAACGTCACCACATCACCAAAATTCTTGTAAGCATTCATGCATCGAGGATCAACCCACACCAAACCTTTAACAAGATTCTCGTTATCCACATCCACTCGATAGAAGAAATGACCAAACGCATTCTCTTGTTGTAACTTTCGTAATAAGACCAAGCCACACTCCGCATCACCGGAATCAAACACTCGGTGCCGAATATCCCGTATGACATTGCGTACATCTTGATTAGAAAACCCTAAATTTTCAATTCCTCCACATGTCTCACCTAGATATTTCATCACTTTACTCGTCTCGATCCCCGATTTGTTAAACAACTCAATTAATGATCGGGTGATCGGATCGATATTGCGTGATGTTTGAAAAAATTGTCTCTTATTCGGTGTTACCATGGCATGATTGTGTTTCAAATCAACCAAAGTTACCTTCCATTTGTTTACATTTACTAGGTGACATACGTACATTCGAGCACGACAATTCGTTCGTGGATCTACATCCCTAATGTGTCGTTTTCCTTTATCAAGATAATCCGATTCCGGTGCTACTCTTCCACCCTTCTTACAAATAAACAAACGGGATGATGGATCATGACTCCGTTGATGTTTATGAGTATTCCTAATTATTATCTCGAATCCGACATTTCGACCATAATTTCTATAAAAACTTTCTGCCTCATCTAATGTATCGAAAATCATTCCAACACAAGCCACAATCTTATTAACATCCGCAAATGTAAAATCACAATTTTCGTTTCCAATATCCTCATCATCATGATTTTTTCCCATCCTAACATCCTCATCATCAACATTTTTTCCCATCCTAACATCCTCCTCATCATCAATTTTTTCCATCCTAATATCCTCATCTCCTTCATCATCATTTTTTCCCATCCCAAATTTCTCATCTTTTTCATCATCACCATCACTAATAATTATCTTGTTTTTACCCTTTCCACCATCATTTTTTTTCCCACCAACATCATCAACATTCATTTTATCTTTATGAACATTGTAATTCACTCTACGTTTACGAACAGTACTATAATAATTATCAATATCTACATCATCAAGAAATAATTTACGAGAAACATGATTTTTTTTAACGGGCGGCGTAACATAATCATCACCATTATGTTCACTAGATGAACTAGAAGAGCTAAATAAAAATGAAGCCATTGAATAGAGCACTAACCTTAATTTTGGATGAATTTTTGAGCTCCAAAACCTTGAAAATCGTTGGTTTTTTCTGCT
This sequence comes from Saposhnikovia divaricata, assembly GCA_036435485.1. Classification (NCBI taxonomy): domain Eukaryota; kingdom Viridiplantae; phylum Streptophyta; class Magnoliopsida; order Apiales; family Apiaceae; genus Saposhnikovia; species Saposhnikovia divaricata. The sequence goes on along the minus strand of CM071599.1, from coordinate 178,214,698 downwards.
GTTTGAAAAAAATAAATTGAAGAAGAAGACAAATTCTGTTACCTTAAAGAAAACAGATTTCACGCCTGCCGCATTGTTTCATTGCGGCAGAAAGCCTTAAATGCCAACTGCCGCGATGAAACATTGCTGCAGGTGGTTCATTTATTACCAACCACCAACCATAATTAATGCCGTAAAATTTTTCTGAGCCACAATGAAACATTGCGGCAGGAAAAACTACCGCAATGAGTCATTGCGGCAGTAATTTATGATTTTTTATTTATTTTTTGTTTTATTTTTAAATCTTCAAATATGCATCAAAATAATAAACTATATTAATTTTAACTTAAAAGTATCTTTAATAATGTATTATGGATATTTTTTACATGTTACGTAGTTTAAATATTGACATGTACATCTCAATCTTAGATAACTGTTGAAAAATGAATCAGGATGGTAACATTTTTTGTTATTTTTTCTATTTAAAATATTCAATATAAATTTTTTCTTAACACTTTCATTCATTTTAACTTACATTAATGTTTTATGCTATTTTTTTCATTTTTTAGATTATAATAATATATATTTCATTATTTTCAAGTTTTGACTTTACATAACATTTTTTTCCTAAATTTGTTTCAAAAATTAATTAATTAATAATTTAAATGTCACGTGGTTGGAAGTCGTTCCCATGTTCATTAACCCGTCTATACACATTTCATATGTTATTATCTATTAATTTACTATTTTTTATTAATTTATAAATATATATATCAAATTACAATAATGTAAAATAATATGTAAGATAATTTTGCTTAAACTTGCAAGAGTAGAAGTTGGTGGTGCGGCAAAATGTTTGTATCATTTGGAAAAGGTCAAGAGTTTGAATCCAAACGAATGGTTTTAATTTTCTATTTTTTATTAAATTTATAAATAAATATATTTCAAATTAATAATTTTAAATAATAAATAAGATAATACTGTTTACATTGCTATAGTACAAGTTGGTGGAGTGGGAAAAGTTTTGTATAATTTCTAAAAGGTCAAGAGTCCGACTCCAAACTAATGCTATGTATTTTTAATTAAACAATTAATAAATACTGCCGCAATGAAAGATTGCGGCTAGTACTGCCGCAATGAACGATTGCGGTACAACTGCCGCAATGAAAGGTTGCGGTACTGCTGGTGGCTAGTCCAACCAATGGTGGTTGTGGACCAAACCTCATATATATATATATACATGACTATATTTGGTCTTATAGATTAGACGTAAATTAGTAATCAACCGCTTAGAATGAACAGTACAAAAAATCAAAACGGGAAAAACATTTTGTGACGGAGGGAGTATAGATTTTTGAGCCTCCATCTTATCCCAAGGATTTGAACCATTTACTTGCATACTCATCTTAACAATTAATCATGAAAGGTACCTGTAAAAGTAAAATTTGTCAATGAAGTCACCTATATATCAGAATCTATAATATTAAATTGCTTTATCAAGTGGAATTGTAACGTCAATTTTGGAAGCATGATGAAAGTTAGCTAGATTACAGTAATTTGCATAACCACTGTACTATATAATGCAAATAAGCATATTTACAATTCTGCAAAACACATTAAACTCTCTGTTATCTATTTTTTTTCCCAATAATATGGAATTCTCGATTTTAATATATTTGTTTCCTCTCTTCTACATCATCTTCGAGTTATGCAAGCTAATTTTGCAATGGAGAGACAAGTGTTGTTACATGCTTGACTATGAATGCTACAAACCACCTGAAGATAGGAGGCTAGACACTCGAAAATGTGCTGAGATCGTGCTTCGCAACAAGAATCTTGGCCTTGAAGAGTACAGATTCCTTTTAAGAGCTATTGTGAATTCTGGTATAGGTGAAGAAACTTATGGCCCAAGAAACATTGTCTTGGAAAGCCTAGAAGCAAGCCCTAAGCTTTCTCATTCTTTATCGGATATGGATGATCTTTGTTTCGATACTCTAGATAGTATCTTTGATAGATCAACGATATCTCCATCTCAAATCGACATTCTTGTAGTGAATGTTTCTTTGTTATCACCAGTGCCATCACTAACAGCTCGAATAGTTAAGCGCTACAAGATGAGGCCAGATGTTAAGACCTTCAACCTTTGTGGTATGGGCTGCAGTGCAAGCATTGTCGCGATTGATCTTGTTCAACATTTGTTTAAAACCTATAAGAATGCAACTGCTATTGTTGTGAGCACTGAATCAATGGCTGCTAATTGGTACTGTGGACAGGAAAGATCAATGATGCTGTCGAATTGCCTGTTTCGTTCAGGTGGTTGTTCTATGCTTTTTACGAACAACACAAGTCTTAAAAGCAAAGCAATCTTGAAGTTGAAGTGCATGATTCGTACTCATACTGGCTCGGATGATGAAGCTTATGGATGTTGCATCCAAGATGAAGATGGTCTTGGATACAGAGGCTTTCGCCTCACTAAAGCCCTCACTAAGGTAGGTGTTCGTGCATTGACTCAAAACTTACAAATTCTTGTGCCTAAAATTCTACCAATTAGAGAACTACTTCGATATGTAATCGTCTCATCACCATTTTGGAAAAAAACCAATAGTGGTCAGCTAGGAGGGTTGAATCTGAAAACTGGTATCGAACACTTCTGTATTCACCCTGGTGGAAGAGCTGTAATTGAAGGAGTTGGGAAGAGTCTAGGGCTTAAAGATTACGACATTGAACCGGCTCGAATGGCTCTTCATCGATTCGGGAACACTTCTGCAGGTGGTTTATGGTATGCTTTAGGTTATATGGAGGCTAAAAAGAGGCTGAAAAAGGGTGATAGGATTTTAATGATTAGTCTTGGTGCTGGGTTTAAGTGCAACAACTGTGTTTGGGAAGTGGTAAGGGACTTGGAGAACGGTAATGTGTGGAAAGATTGTATCGATAATTATCCTCCCGAAAACACAACCAATCCTTTTACTGAAAGGTATGGTTGGATCAATGATCCGAGTCTTGAATCAATTATGACTATTGATGGAATAAGAGACAAAATATTAAGTATTTGATTCAGTGAAATATTTGATTTATATGTAAGCTCATGAAGTGTTTTGATCAGTTTGCTTTTATTTCTTTAAAAATTGTGTGTACGTCCAATTGTCTGCATAGCCAGATTAGCAGTTATTGCATCCAAATAAAAGGAAAGGTCATGTGTACTGGCCAGATATATATCAAAAGATTACATATATGAAAGTGTTAATTATTCTATTCTCTCTAGCCTTTTATATATTCAGTATGCAACAGTCTGCGTTCTAGTACTACGTACGTTCTTTTCAAAAAAAAAAGAAAAAGTACTACGTACGTACATTCTTTATGCACACTTGTATTACAACATATCAAAGCTGACAAGCTTGGTATATAGCACAGCATGCAGTTTCTGACAATTAATTCCAGTTGGGATGTAAAATAAAATAAAGACACAAAGTTATTGTTCCAACACTAGCTGTCTATGATGAAAAGGGTAAAAACACTTAACAGTGGCGGACTTTAGTTAACATGCATGATTCAAGTTTGGGGTGAGCAAAAAATCGAATCAAACCGAAACCGAAACCGATGAAAACTGAACCGAAAAAAACCGAAACTGTTAAAAACTGAAGTGAAACCGAAAATTTAAAAATCGAAACCGAAACCGATTATGCGGTTGCGGTTTTAAGTAGGAACCGATCCGAAAAAACCCGAACCGATCCGATTAAAATATATAAATAAATAAATTATATATATATATATATATATATATAAATATTTATATATTTATAATTAACTGGTGTGTTCAATTTTTCTTTAACTGCATATTCATTGGACTCCCACAGTGGTTTCAGTTTTTCTTCTTAGTATGTTTCCAAAAGTGAATGCAGGTTGATTTTATTATTTTTACATATCATTTTATTGAATATAATTTATGAATCAGTTAAGTACTTAAGTTGGATACAAATAGGAACATTTGACCAAATGCTGATCCATGATTTTGTTATTTTGTACAATCTTTGTGGTCTGACTTGCAGATTCTTTGTGGAGTGTATCATGAGTCTGTTTTCAGAAATTATAAGTCTTTTCTCCAGTTATGCTGCAACAAATATTTGAAGTCACAAAGTTTTTGGTAGTACAATTAAAAATATTTGAACAAATGAACTTTCTATACTTAAAAATTCTTGTAATCATTTTTATTTTGTCATTTTTATTTGAAGCGGTTTTATAACCGAAACCGAACCGATTGAAACCGATCCGACAAATTTGAAACCGAAACCGAACCGTCGGTTGCGGTTGCGGTTTTCAATTTTAAAAACTGAGGATTTGCAGTTGCGGTTTCGATTTTAACCTAAAACCGAACAGTTCGGTTCCGTGCTCCCCCTAATTCAAGCTGCTGTAACAGTCCAAAGTGGCAGTTATTAAGAATGAGCCCGACCCCCACCCAAGAATTGGTGATTGATCAAATCATACTAACTTTTATAGCATTCAAAACACATCTAACTTTTTATACCGCGCGCAGTTGATTGTTATATATCTGTTTTTGGTTAAAATAAAAAAATGTATATAATAATAATAATAATAATAATAATAATAATAATAATAATAATAATAATAATAATAATAATAATAATAATAATAATAATAATAATAAAAAAATGGGTGATGACCCAAAATGTCCCATTTTCATACATCATGACCCTCTCTACCCCAATTCAAAAATCTGGCCCTAAATACCCCGTAGATACGCTATTTCGTGTAGCAAAACAGCTGATGCGCAGTTTCGACCATCGCAACAACCCCAAATGCGCTATTTCGTTTCCCGCATAAGGCTTGATACAGCAAACAGTACAGCAACACAAGCACTGATACGGTAGACGGTAAGGCGCAACATGCAATTTTTTTGAAAAAAAAGACGCGGACCACGATTTGACGTATCTGGTGGGTAGATGTTAAGGTAAATATATGATCCTGTTAAGCCCAATTCCTAACACCTTAAGGTTTTAGGAGAGCTGGTAACTTAATATGGTATCAGAGCTCTGGATGTGGGTGGACTCGGGTTCGAGTCCCTCCTACCCCCAATATTCTCATTTATTGAAATATTGAAAATTGTGTATGACGACCAATAACGAACAACGACCGGACGCTAGGGCCAAAAATGGCACGAACAACCAATAATAGGTCATCGAGTGAGGGGATGTTAAGATAAATATATGATCCTGGTAAGCCCAATTCCTAATAATAGGCCATTGAGTGAGGGGATGTTAAGATAAATATAAGATCCTGGTAAGTCCAATTCCTAATGTTTTAGGAGAGCTGGTAACTTAACAGTAGAAGAGGGCCAAGAGACTTGAAAATGGGGCATTTTAGTTATTATCTCTAATAAAATTTGGATCCGACTGTATTCGAGTTTTAATTTTCGAATAGGACACCTCTAATTTGTGAATCAAAGTTTTTCATAATTTGAGTAAAATAAATAATAATATTTAAAGAAAAAAGGAAGAAAGAAAAAGATAGTGTGAAATGAGCTTGAAATCATGAGATCGAGCTGACTGTAAAAATCAAAGTGGGCCATAATCCGACCTGAAGGGAGGTCGACCTGATGGAAAAAGTGCTATTTCGTACCTGTGATATCGCACAAATGACAGAATTATCCCTGTAGTCTGCAAATCGAGATAAAGGCCCCTGGACCTGGAGTTTATGAGCAGAAAAATCAGCCCCTGCAGATAACAAAATAACAGCCCCCCTACAAAATCACAAAAAAATTCTTATAGTTTTGGAGTAATAATAAGTAAATGCAAAAATATTTGAAAAATTACTTATATACCCCATTTAAACAATTGAAAATAAATGCATGTTTGTACAAATTTAATAATTCTGATCGAAATATTCAAAATTTTTAAAAACATCCTATGACACTAAAATGTACGAAAATTTTAAATTTTTGTACATTTAAGAGTTCAGATCCCTTAAATTATTTTAAATCTGATATTAAACGAAATGACTCGCAAATGATAAGTTATATTTCTATATATTTTAGAACATAAATAGGTTTACGTGACTCAAAAGTTGAAGCCAAGCAAATATTATAAGGTGAGAACAGAAAATCTTGGGAAAATAAAAGAAAATTATTATTTTCTAAGAAATTCAAAAAAATAGAAAATTATTATGTATAATTGCACACATCTATTATTTTCAAATATGCTTGATAGCATCGTAAAAATGCCAAGAAAGGAGAAATAATTATGAAAGTTATTGTTTTAGCTTTGAAAGATAAGGAATAATTTATAAAATTATGTTCATTCCCCTGAACGCAATTAAATATTGAAGAAAACTAGTGTTCTACCCGCGCACCGAACAGTAAAATTAATTAATTAATTAATATAAACATATAATTTTAATCATTATTTAGGAAAAAATTTAATTTCATGAGAATGTAATTAATTTAAGTATAGAATTACTAATTCGTCATTTTATAACAATTGCAATAAAAATAATATTATCAAATAATTATCATAACATTCACATTCCCCGTTGAAACGCTCTAAACCCCTCTTTATTTTTTTTCTTAATTTTATTTTTCATTTGATTTTTCCCATTTTTCGAAATCTTTCTACCAAGTTCATAAGTTTTTTACCCATATTTTAAGTTTTGCTCTTCTAGAACTTTGGTGTATTTAAATGTAAAGTACGGTGGATTTCTAGAATTTTTATCATATTAATTTAATCAAAAAAATTATATTGGTTGCTATCAATTTTTCAAATACATATTGAAAATTTAAATACTTATTTCCCACGACCATAGTAAATCATAAGATTGTCTCTCAAAAAAATGTTGTCTGTTTCAGCAATTTGAGAAATGATCTCTACTGTGTAAGATCCATTAAACGAACGTAGTTATGTGTTGAGTATTGAATACAGTAAAAGAATACAGAGGGGGGGTGAATGGATTCTTGAACTTTTCTTTGTTCTTGAATCTTTGCAACAAGATATGTGTTTAGTGTGTGAGATATGTAAGTGCAGATAACAAAGACAAACACAACACAATATCACTTTAATCTAATATTTTATTAGATAAAGATTTTGCTACAATCTGTGAATACAAATGGTAGTATTCTCAGCTTCATTTTTCTTAGAGAGATATTTCTTGTGATGTATCTTGAAAAACTTATCTGCTAAGGAAGTGAGGCTGTATCCTTATAGACATGGATACACCTACTTACTACAAATAAGGTAGGTAAAACGAACTACTTTCCAGTATGTCTATCTTATTTGAGTAAGAGTCCAAACGGCTACAGATTTGACTTTGCAAAGCCTGTTTAGATCCACTTCTTTAGCTCCTTGTCCCTTTGTCTTATCTCTCCAAGCTTCTTTGTAGGCTTTCCAATGTGCTTTATAGTACATAGTCAAATAAAGCGTCTTGGCTTGTTGCAGGTTTCTGACTTGTACAATTCTTCAATATTTTGTCTCCAAGAATGTATTCGAGAAGTGGCTAAGTGATTGATTCGAGAACTCGAATTGACTTAATCGATAACTCTGAGTTCTCGAATAGTGTTATATTGACATATCGAATCACTTCTCGAATAACTCCTTTCTCTGGGACTCCTTGAGATATCGAATAGAGCATTTTGACATATCAAATCCCTGAGATGTCGAATAGCTTCTTTAGTCCTTGAGATATCGAATAGATCATTGACTTGTTGACTCTTAGAGAACTCGAATGATGCTTTGACTTGTTGACTCCATGAGTTCTCGAATAGAGTAATAGACATATCGAATCTCTAAGATATCGAACAGTGTATTCAGAGATATCGAATATTGTCTTCTGAGATATCGAATCTCTGACTTCTCGAATGCTAGACTTCTCGAATAGACAAATGTACTTCTCGAATTGGTACTTAGGCAAATTCTTCTTTTCTTCAAATCCCAACTATGATTATTTGGCAGTCTTTATCTCCTTGCTTGAGACATGAACCTTGGAACTTCTTTCAAGCATTATTCTTGACTTTATAAGTACAGTAACACAACTAGAATTTGATGCCTATTACAAGTACAGAACAAATAGAAACTCTACAACTAGAGGTTCCCTCAGTTAAGAGGTCATGTAGGTAATGCATAGCATTACACATACTTAGGCTTGTTATTAGATGTATTCAGGCATGCCTCTGTGACTAACAATCTCCCCCAAATTGTGAGTAAGACCCTTAGTCACAATTTCATGTCTGATAACAAGCCTAACATACATAAAGATAAAACTTGACAGTACATGTATGAATTTTGATTAGCAATGTGGATAGAACTACAGGGTGAGTAATCTTACAGCCTATGATGAAGTACTAGCCATTGTCATTTGTTTCCCTTTCCATAGCTTTGGCTTGCAAATCATCATATGCTTTCTGTCTTCTTTCTTTCTCCTTCCTTGTATTCTCATCCATAGCTTTTATTATTTCTGCCATAGCATCCAGTTCTTCAAGCAAAATTGAGTCTTTGAAATCTTCAAGTACTGGTTTCAGAATGTTTGCAGGATAGTGGTTGAGTAGATTCATTTTGATGTGGACCTGATCCCCATTTCTCCTCCTATACTTCACCACATAGGGATTAAACTGAACTCTACACAATCCCTTTGCCCTTAGCTTTTCTGCTTCAATCTCCAGTCTCTCAATTTCTTTCTCCTTTGCTAGCCATTTCTCAAGACACTCTTTTCTGATTTTCTCCTTATGATATCTCTTCATCTTCATAAAATCAATTAGCTCCAGCTTCCATACTCTTTCCACTTTATCTTCTGAGCTCAACAATGCAATGATTCTTTCTATGCCATGTAGTTTGCCCTAGTGTTGACATCCTCCTTGTTTGAATTTCTCCTCCCTTCCATCAGTATATTTGATCTCAAGGCAGTTATCAACAATGGCAACATGATAGATTCTTTGAGCTTGTAAGAATTGCAGTTGGTCTTCATCAAAATCTTCATCTAGTGGTTGGAGTTTTAAGCCTGGATAGATTGTCAGAGTCCTTGCCTTTGATAGCTTTGGTTTCCTTGCAGCTTGTTTGAATTTGATCCTTTTGACATGGTTGCCTGGCAGTAGCATGTGACCTTTGTTTGTGGACCATTGTAGTATTCCATTAGCAGTATGCTTTTTGAAATGTACAGATGGTTTCTTGACTTGAATCTTCTTCTCTTCTTGAGGTGGTAAAACAGTTGTAGAAGCCATGGGATTAGATTTTGGTAGGTCATTACTAACAGCATTCACCCTAGACTTAGAGTCTTGTGTTGTGGTGAGATTACTGCTAGCAATGCCTAAGGCTTGCTGTTTTCCATTCTTCCTCTCATAGACTTTGCCTTGGTCATCATCCTTCTTATCCTTGCTGTCTTTCTTCTTCTTCTTATCCTCATCCCCCTTATCACTCCTGTGATGACTTCTCCTCCCATCACGCTTGTATTCATCTTCATCATCCTTATTCCTCCTTGGCTTGGCCATTTCTGGAATTACCAGTTGCAATGTATGATCTGAGAATGTGCAGTGCCTCTATCTCTTCAGCAGTACTTGTCCCCTTCTTCTTTTACAGTAGATCAATGATGGCAATAATGAGTCTGTGATTTCGAGAAGTGAGATCATTGGGAATGACCAATTGTTTAATCTCTTCAATTCTGGTGCCAGACTGATAGATGATGGTCCATGGCTTCTTAATCACTTCTGGCAGCCTTGAAGGTTGGCCATTCCTCAAGTCATCATACAGACTCTTATTGTTTTCATTTACATTCCTCTTCTCTATGAGCTCTATCAGTGCATCTATCTCTGAATGTTTCAAGGCATGTAGAGTTTTGTAGGTTAGATGCCAGATTCTGGATTTTGCTACCATCATTACTTCCTTGAGCCATGAGCTATCAACTTTTCTAGGTACCACAGTGAAGTAATCGATCTGATCCTTCAAGCTCCTTAGATACAATTGAGTGTCACCAGCCTGTTCTTTTTGAGACTTTCAAAAACTCCAAGAATGCATCATCATGATAGACATTTGAGTTTGCAATTTCTTGTAGCTTGGCCTCAGTGACCACCTTCACTTCTACAGGCTTGGCACTTGTAGATATGGAGAGTGAAGGTTTATCAGATGGCATACTCCCTGCAACCACTGTGGTTGTGATAGTTTGCTTTTGATCACTAGAAGTAGTGATGTGCATAGTTGGTAGAGTGACAACTGGCAGAGAAGTAGGAGGCTCATCAACTTTGTCTTTTCCTTTTCCAGGCACATGAATTAAAGATTTTGAAGTTCTTTGATGACCACCTTCAATGATTTTGATGCCCTTTACTGGTGGTTTCTCCCCCTTTGTATTTGAGTTCCTTGATGTCCTCTTCTCCCCCTTAGGCTTGTTGTCAGGCACAGAGGCTGTAGTATTGACCTTTGGGGTTGAAGATTCTTCAGGTAGAGGGAGACCCATGTGCTTCATCATTGCAGACAACATTGATTGTTGATGCAGAAGAACATCACCTGTGGTGGTGGCTTGAGTGTTCAACTGCTCAGTTAGAGTTTGTACCTTGTCTGTAAGATGAGCATTGGACTGAGTGAGAGTAGCTACCTCCTTTTCAAGTGCATCTACCTTACTGAATAATGCATTAGATTTGAAGCCAGACAGGGATTGTTCTTTAAGTCTCTGCACTTCAAATCTAGACAGCTCATGCACAGGAACCTTAGTTACCAGCTTGTCTCCATATTGATTTGCAAAGAGTGTCCTAAGCATGGCATTGGCATCTGTAGTCTGATCAGATAGAATTTGAAATTTGCTTCCTAGACCTGTGACTGTATCTTTAAGGAGAGCTAGACTATTATCCATCTTGGTGCAGGTGGTGTTGCAGTGTCTGATATCTTTGACCACACTGTCTAGTTGAGGAAATTTGGCATCAAAGGCCCTCTTGATCTCTTCTACTGAAGTGGCTGTCTTGTCACTCACCTTGTTGACTTCAGTTTTGACTCCCTTGCCACGATAGTGTGCAGCCTTGAGGAAACCCTTGTAGGAATCATTGACAGCTTCATACACTTCACTAGGGGACAGGGATTTTGCATTTGAACCCAGTGAAGTGATGTATTCCTCTCTAAGATATTGAAGTGCTTCACTGAGAGTTACATCATACTTTCCTTGCATCCAGGCATCTACATTGCCATCTCTCTCAGCATCATCAATAATCTTGGCCTTCTGCATCTCCACATCATCCATCATCCCTATGGCATAGTAGGATGGTTTCATAATCTGGATTTGAGATGTTGGAGGTGACAAGGTTCTGGGCTATTTTGACAAACTCAGGAATCTGATCCACAACATAGCTTTGGAGAGCTTCAATGGACATTTGTGGTGGAACAGACCCTGATCCTGAATCACTGTTATGTTGCACAGGCTTCAGCCATTGGGACAAAAAGTGAGAGCTAGAGCTAGGCAAGCTAGACTCCTCAGTTATAGATGCAACTTCTGTAACCGGATGGAAAGACTCTGCTACTGTTGTCTCCACAGAAGTGGGATGAGTTACAACAGTAGTTGACACAGGCACAGAGTCTCTAGTTAAAACTAGTGAATCCTCTGTGTTTGTGATGGTGTCATTAGGAGATGCCCCAGCATGCATTCCCTGACCATCTAAATGTGGTACCTGGGTGGTGAGCAAGGTGTCATGCACCAAGTCACTTGAATCCATTGGCTCATCAAGAGAAAAGAATTCTTGATGATCAATGCCTTGCTCCTCAATTGCTTGAGTTGCAGGCTCCAAAGAAATATGAGTGGTAGATTCTGGAAGAGAAGTGTGTTGTAGATTAGATTTTGGCAACTCCCCCTGAGAGATAGAGGGAGTTTCAATTATGATGTGCTCTCCACTCAGTGTTGTGCCAGCCTTATCACTCCCATGTGCTGACTCTGTACAAGTAGATGCATTGGGGAGGATGCTTGATTCTATAGATGCACCCTGTTGAGAGGATACATCTAGTGAGCTGTTTGCCCCTGATTTTACAACTTCAGCCATTTGGGTGACTGAAGAGGTGGTTTTAGACTTCTTCTTCTTCTTCTTTGGCCTTAGTAAGGGTGACTCAGGTTCCTCACTTGTTATGCCTAATTCTACAGCCAAGGCTGCTTCAGTTAAGATTTTTAGAGGTTCAGAAGCAACCTGTTTTCTCTTCTTTTTACTAACATCACCCTTTTGAGAGGATGATGCAGTTGTCTCTATGTTTGGTAAAGTGTTTGGCTGAGAGGGTTGGTTAGTAGGCCCTGGGTTAGCATTTTGCTCTACATGCTTGGGCCTAGCTAACTCAGATTTTGAGGCACAAGTTGGCATGTTGTGGGGGTAAGTCCTAAATAAACTCTCCATAAGGGGAGTTATTTTTAGCCTTACATCCACATCATTCCTAGTCTCCAAGCTACCAAAAATGAGTTTGGTCATGGATTTCGGATAGCCTATTCTATTTTTACCTAACCCAGACAATTCAATCAATTTAACATCTATGAAATTAAGTACAGATTGAATAAAGCGAGGGAAGAAAATTTCATTACCTCTCTTGGCTGAGTTCTTACCAAGTCTCCCATACAATTCTTGCATTATAATCAAACCAGCATCAATCTTTCTCCCATATGCTAGAGCATATCCTATTTGTTGAACAGGTGTGCTGATTTGATCAAAGCTGGACTTCCTTGCTGTGAAGACTTGAAGAAGAGTGGCAAAGACATAGCTCCATTCCTTCCTCAAGTACTTCCTATTCAAATTTCCAAGCTTGATTCTATCTGAGTAGTTGATAAAATCAAAGAAATCTTCCAATTCCTGATCAGTTGCTTGACTGTCATACACTCCTTGTTGTAACCCCAGTCCCCAGTGCTTGATTCATATTTTCAGTAGTGATGGTGATTTCCTTGTCCTGAATCTTGCAATAGATTACGTATGAAGTTATTGCATTCTCTAGGGCCACGACCTCCACAGTAGCAGTTTTCCAAAATTGTTCTAGTAAATCTAGATACAGAGTTGGGTTGGCCGAGAGTGCATCATTGATGTAGGATTCAGCCATCCATCGAACGAAGCACTTAAAGTTTGCATTGGGTGCTTCAACATCGTTGGTTATTGCTATGAAATTGGTGTGGGTAGGAATTGTGAGTTGGGTATTTGCCATTGTTACACAGAGAGATGAGAAGAGAATGAAGGTTGAAGAAGAAATTTAGCTTTTGACGTTAGGGTTTACAGAGGTTTTGGAGCTTTAGCTGCCTGAGAAATCGAATGAAATGATTTGAACAATTGTGGAATTGTATATATGTGAGGGACTTGAGTTGTCGATTAGATATAAGTTTTTTATCGACAATTCAGTCATTCGAGAAGTATAAAACAACTATTCGATAAGTCAAGAAAGGCTTATTCGATATCTCAAGCAGTTTGTAACTCACAACTGGCAGTTATTTAACTCAAAAAATAATTCTAAGCTAAATAAAATATGTTTTTATGAGCGAAATGAAATTTTGAATATAAATCCAAAAAGCGATTAAGTGTCAGCGAGAAATCAGCCTTTCAAATGATTCGATAACTCAAATACAGTATTCGAGAACTCCATCATTAGAGAACTAAAATACTCTATTCGAGAACTCAAAGTGTGCTATTCGATTTCTCAAAAGACACTATTCGAGAACTCAGGAGGGTTCTTGATAGGCCTATTCGAGAACTCGAGCCATGACAAAACAATGAACCATTCGAGAAGTCTGACTTATCGAACTATACTTTTCACTCATAAAATTCAATTTTCACTATCTTTTAAAATTTACCAGAAATATTCACTGAAGAATATTCTACTAAATTAGATAGTGATTCTCTCAAAATTTCACAGAAATTTCAAGCTAAAGATGTATGATTTTCAACATATGCAGCATTGTGGAATATTTATAAATCATAATCCAGGCAATACTTACTTTAAAAATATTGAGCATTTGATAAAGTAAGTATTTACTGCTGCAACAATCTAGTTGATATATTCACTCAGCCAGAGTTTGAAGAATTCAGCATTCAAATCTCACTAACCAACCTTGTGAAGGTGGCTTCATCTAATGGCTTAGTGAATATGTCAGCTAGTTGTTTCTCTGTGGGAACATAATGTAACTCAATGGTTCCATTAGTTGCATGCTCCCTTATGAAGTGATATCTGATGTCAATGTGCTTTGTCCTAGAATGATTGACGGGATTGGAAACTATAGAGATTGCACTTGTGTTGTCACACATGATTGGAATTCTTTCCAACACAAGTCCTTAATCTCTAAGTTGGTTTCTGATCCAAAGCACTTGAGCACAGCAACTTCCAGCAGCTATGTACTCAGCTTCAGCTGTGGAAGTTGACACAGATTGTTGTTTCTTGCTGTACCAAGAGACTAACCTTTGTCCAAGAAACTGGCAGCTACCTGAGGTGCTTTTCCTATCCACTCTGCATCCAGCATAATCAGCATCAGAATAACCAACCAGATTGAACCCTGTGTCCTTAGGATACCATAACCCCAAGTTTGGTGTGCCCTTCAGATATCTGAAAATCCTCTTTATTGCTATCATATGTGATTCCTTTGGATTTGATTGAAACCTTGCACACAAGCATGTTGCAAACATGATGTCTGGCCTACTAGCTGTGAGGTAGAGTAGAGAACCAACCATGCCTCTGTAGATTGAGATATCTACCTTCTTGCCCTTACCATCTTCATCTAACTTGGTAGCAGTGGCCATGGGTGTCTTTGCAGGTGAGCATTCTTCTAAGTCAAATTTCTTCAATAGATCCTTGATGTATTTGGTTTGACTTATAAAGATGCCATCCTTCCTTTGACTCACTTGCAGCCCAAGAAAGAATGTTAATTCTCCCATCATACTCATCTCATATCTGCTCTACATGAGCTTAGAGAATTTCTCACACAGCTTCTCATTTGTAGAGCCAAATATGATATCATCCACATAGATTTGAACTAAGATAATATCATCACCATGTTTCTTGTAAAACAGTGTCTTGTCTAGTGTGCCTGTAGTGAATTGATTCTCAAGTAGAAATTGTGACAATGTGTCATACCATGCCCTAGGAGCTTGCTTAAGTCCATACAATGCTTTAAGCAATCTATAGACAAAGTGAGGGAATTGTGGATCCTCAAAGCCAGGTGGCTGTTGCACATATACTTCTTCTTCCAACTCCCCATTCAAAAATGCACTCTTGACATCCATTTGATAGACCTTGAAATTGTGCAGCAAATGCCAAGAAAATTCTGATGGCCTCTAGTCTGGCAACAGGGGCAAAAGTCTCATCATAGTCAATGCCTTCTTGTTGAGAGTATCCTTTTGCAACCAACCTTGCTTTGTTTCTTATGACTACACCATTTTCATCCATCTTATTCCTTAGAACCCATTTTGTTCCAACAATGGTTCTATCCTTTGGTGCAGGCACAAGTTCCCATACTTTGCTTCTTTCAAATTGGTTTAGCTCCTCTTGCATAGCAATTATCCAATCAGGATCCAACAATGCATCTTCAAGTTTCTTAGGCTCAACTTGGGATAGAAAGCAACCATAGAGACATTCATTTAGAGTTGCTCTCCTTGTCCTCACTCCTGTATTTGGATCTCCGATTATCTGATCTGCAGTATGTGATCTATCCCATTTCCTTGTATGTTCAGATTGATTTCTCAGCCTTGATGTTGCTTCATCATTCAGATCATGATCATTTACATTTCCTCCCCCTGTGAAGTTTCCACTAATCACAGGTGTGTCTTGGATGCTTGTTTCTTCATTGTTGGTTGACACAGGTTCTTCATTCACTTGAGTTTGTTGGATTTTGGGCTCAAATTCAGTTTCAATCTCCTCATCAGAATCATCTAGATTGTCAAACTTCGAAGGATCTTTATCTTCATCATTGGCTTCTTCTAATCCAGGTAGTTTGCTGTCATCAAATGTCACATCTGTGATTTCCATAACTTTCTTTTGAGTGATGACATAAACTTTGTATGCAATTCTTTCCATAGAGTAGCCAAGAAAAATTCCTTCAAATGCTTTTGCATCAAACTTTCCAACATATTCTGAGTTGTCTTTTAGCACAAAGCATTTGCTTCCAAAAGTATGAACATACTTTAGGGTGGGCTTCTTTCCAGTCATCAAGTTGTAAGGTGTCTTTCCAGTGTTTTTGTTGATGAGGGTTCTGTTTTGGATATAGCATGCAGTGCTCACAGCCTCAGCCCAAAAACATGTAGGCATCTTTGCATCAAGTAACATTGTTCTAGCAGCCTCAATCAGAGTTCTATTATTTCTTTCAACAACTCCATTTTGTTGTGGAGTCCTTGGAGCTGAGAATTGTTGAGAAATACCATTTTCTTTGCAGAATGCTTCAAGCATGGTATTTCTGAACTCTGTTCCATTATCACTTCTTAATGCAATCACACTTGCATTGTTGGCCTTTGCTTCCTTGTCAATTTTCTTTATATGCTCAATGATTACTTGGGGAGCCTCATCCTTTGATGCCAGAAATTCTACCCATGTATACCTTGTGAAATCATCAACCATCACCAGAGCATACTTTTTCCTTCCTAGTGACATAATATTGACAGGCCCAAACAAGTCCATATGAATTAGTTGTAGGGGCTTGGTTATTGATGTCACTGTCTTTGACTTGTGGCTTGATCTTTTCATTTTTCCCTTTTGACAAGCCTCACACACTCCTTCTTGACAGAATTCAAGTGTGGGCATGCCTCTTACTAACTCTCTTTTGACTAGAGAATTAATGCCTTTGAAGTTCAAATGTGATAGCTTCTTATGCCACAGCCAACTATCTTCATTTGATGCTTTTGAGTAAAAGCAACAGATTTTGTCCTTGTTTGCAGAGTTCATATTGGCTACAAACAGGCTCCCTTTCCTTACTCCAGATAGAGCAAAGTCACCAGTCCTTTTGTGGGTGATCAAACATTCATCTTTGTCAAAATTCACTTTGAAGCCTCTGTCAGTAAATTGACCAACACTCAGTAGATTGTGCTTGAGTCCCTTGACCAGTGCTACATTTTCAATGATGACATTTCCAATTTCCAACTTGCCATATCCCAGTGTGTTGCCAATGCTGTCATCTCCAAAAGCAACCATTGGGCCAGCCTTCTCCTCGTACTGTGATAGCAGGGCCATATCACCAGTCATATGGTTTGAGCATCAACTGCCCAAAATCCACATGACCTTTCTTTCACTTTCTTTGCCCTGCAAATACAAAGGTATTACTTCTCCTTTGGTACCCAAACAAGTTTCGGTCCATGTGGCTTAGCAACAGTCTTATCATAAACAGCATGCTTATTAATTTTCTTGATGTTAGTCTTCTTGTCACTGTTAGAAGTCTTAGAATCAGGGTTCTTAGACTTAGGTGACAGAGGCACCTTCCGAACTTTAGGAGGACTTGAAGACTTTGTTCTTGTGTAGTGTGTGTGAACATTGTGACTGATGCAACCTTCTATGAATTGTCTTCTCAAATTAAAGCAACTAGTCATTACATTCATGTTACATGGCATACAATCAAATTTATCACAGAAAGGAGAGTCTCTATGTCTTAAAGGCACAGAGCAATCATAGAATGATTTAGCAACACTACCAGATGGCCCGATCAAATAATTTTTTTTCTAAAATTTTGGGAATAACATTAAATATGATGGATCTTGAATCCCGTATGGTTGGGTGGTCGAGAAATATTTTTTAAAAAATCGAATTCTTAAACCTTGACGAAACCCTGTTTAGGGGTTCCAGTCAAAGTGATAGTTGACCGTTGAATTACCCGATCAAATAATTTTTTTTTTCTAAAATTTTGGGAATAACATTAAATATGATGGATCTTGATTCTTAATTCTTAATTACAATCTAAATTAACATAATTCTTAATTTGCCAAAAAAGTTACAATCTAAATTATCTAAACATGTGTTTTAATTGTAAGTAAAAATAAAAGCGTAAAAAGATAGTGGGCGGCAAGTTTCCCCCCCAATTCTCACAGCATTATTGCAAGCCCACTCACCCATTTACCCTAAAAACACTAAGTCCACCCACCTACACACACACATACCCGTGCCTCACACACTCACACACTCAACACTAAGCTCGGTCGAAGAACACACTCACAGATCGAAGATTACTTAGCTCAACACCACATATCGAAGAATACTAAGCCCAATCGAATAACACAGAGGTTTATTTCTTATTTATCCTCTTCTCTTTTTTCTTATTTATTTTCTCTTCCTTTTAATTTTTCACAGATCTAATTGTTTAATTTTTCAGGTTTAATCGAAGAACACAGCTGTTTTTGGTTCAAGGTAATATATGCATATGCATATGCATGTTTTTTGGTTTGATTTTGTATGTTGACTTTGATGGGTTTTCGATTTAGGGTTTTGTAATTGGATTTTGTATTTTGTATGTTTGGTTTTGTAATTGGTTTTATGTAAATCAGCTTGATTTAACTTGTGTTCTTTTGGTCAATTTATCTCCCTCTCTCTCTCTCTCTCTCTCTCTCTGTCTCTCTCTCTCTCTCTCTGTTATTTTCATAATTTTATGAATTCTTGTCTTGCGTAGTTTGTTTTATCGTGCTTTTGCTTAGATTAGTAAATCCTTGTATTGTTTAGTAACTTTCTGCATAGTTTCATAAATCCTTGTATCGTGTAACTTTGTTTAGGGTCATTTTCATGCTCGCAGTTTCGTAAATACTTCTATCGAGTAACAATGTCTAACTTGTTTGATCTACTTCATTGTGTTTCATTGTCTCATACTGTTATGTAACCGTTGTTTCAATTTTTTGTTTTACAGGTTTATAATTATTGAAGGGGAACAGTTTCCGCTTGTAGTTCATTGCTTGCTCTATATTGTAAGGTAACCACTTCCTCTGCATTGATGTATTTTCATTGTTTGCTTTGTATTATAAGTTGATATTTTCGAAAACAAAATCTTTGTTCAATGTGCATAAACATCTGCCATGTATTTTAACACTCATACGATGCTTGATACTTGTTGGTACTCTATTTTCTGATTGTTATATGTTGGTACCAATTTACAAACTCAGAATAAATCTGGTTTCATAAATCCTTGTACTTTGTTTTCAGTGCTTGCTGTCAGAACTAGTTTTTTGGTGTTTATCACTTAGCGATGGATACATACGTGTCCATGGTGTACTCTGTTTGAAATGTATTGCTGATAGCTGCAAAATAAAATTGCAATATTTCAAACAGGGTATCCCATGGACTCGTATGCATTCATTTAATCTCAGTTTTTCCAAGATTGCTCTTAACAAAGGAGCGACAGAACTTAACAAAATTTAGTTAACGTTATTGATATGAAGACAATTAATCTAGACAACTGGTGTTATATCCTATAGTAACTAATGTAGTTTATAGATTTTTATAATCCTTTCTGTTTTGTTTAGTGTAGAAATGGATGGTGATTATACTAGTTGGATAGGATTTCCAAAAGCTAGTAAAGTATATGTAAGAGGGATAAATGCATATCTGGAAAATGCATTTCCCATTTTTGCCAAAGGCGAAGAAATGAAGTGCCCCTATAGAGTGTGTGAAAATCATAACTGGCATCTTAAAGGTGTCATTTTTTATCATCTCATCTGTAATGGGCCTTCTTCATTACAACTGAAATGGATCTATGAAGTTTCACATACCAAAGTAGGAGGCATTAATGAAACGGGGATGGGGTTTGAAAATGATTTAACAGGGATGGGGTTCGAAGATGATTTAGCAGGGATGGGTTTCGAAGATAACTTAGGTGAAATGTTCAATTGTACTGGTAAGAAGTTTCGAGATATAGAAAATGATTATGAAGATCTAACAAATCCAGAGGCTAGAAAGTTTTATCGCCGTGTTAGGGAGGAAAAATAGCCACTATACCCTGGCTGCACTAAATTCTATCGGTTAAGTTTTTTGATCAAGCTTTATCATTTAAAGTGTTCTCATGGAATTTCCGAGTCTGCCTTCGGTGAGTTACTCGAGCTGATGAAAGCCACTTTTCCTGATGCCCACATACCTTCGTCTTTCAATGCCGCAAATAACATCATTAAGGATTTAGGTCTTGAGTATCAGAAAATACATGCATGCCCAATTAGCTGCATGTTGTACTGGGAAGAAAATTTAAATAAAGAAAAATGTGTAAGTTGCGGTGTTTCTAGGTGGGTTATACTAGAAAAGAAAGGCACTGATTCTACTGATGACATAGAATCGGTTATTCACAAAGTGCCGGCAAAAGTGATGAGGTACTTTCCGCTAAAACCTAGGTTGCAGAGGTTGTTTATGTGCAAGGAAGTTACGAAATTAATGACATGGCATGTAGTGGGATGATAAAAGGATGGGAAACTAAGACATCCGGCTGATGCAGAGGCTTGGAAGATGATGGATGCTGACTTTCCTGACTTTCCATCAGAAAATCGGAATGTCAGTTTGGAAGTAGCCTCAGATGGATTCAACCATTACCGTTCAATGAATGTAGGTCACAGTATATGGCCAATTGTTTTGGTTAATTACAACTTACCACCCTGGCTATGCATGAAACCTGAAAATTTAATTCTTTCAACAATAATACCCGGTCCAGAGTCACCAGGGAATAGCATCGACGTGTTCATGCAACCCTTAATTGCGGAGTTGAAAGAATTATGGGAGGTTGGCATCGAAACTTATGATGCCTTGGCTGATTAGACTTTTAATTTACGTGCAAGAGTCTTGTGGACTATTAGCGATTTTCTGGGGTACGCTATGTTGTTGAGTTGGAGCACAAAGGGCAAACTAGCGTGTCCTGTCTGCCATTACGAAACTTCATCCGAATATTTGAAACATAGCTGAGCAATTTTCTGGGGACAGTTGCAAAGGACAATGTGTCGCTTACTTACATCAATTGGCGTCTTGTTCCTAAGCAATTGAAGCAAAAAATGTGGGAGTATACTACGGTAAACTCTACGACCTTTGTTTTAATTTATTTTCATGTTTACACATTTAATTAATTGATTTTAAGTCTAATATATAATAGGACCATTATCTGATTCCGTAAAATGGGCAACGGTGGGTGGAGAAGACAATTAATACATCTTGGAGGGTGTACAAATCTCGTATGAAGCATAGGTATTACACAAAGTATGCAACCGATGAGGACAGGATGGCAAATAGGCCCAATTCGATTCCGTTGGAGGATTTTAAACAGTTGTTGAAGTATTGGGGAGATGAGGCAGTTCAGGTAGTCTACCCATCTCCAACCTATTTTTTTTAATTAAAAAGATTATCAACAGAAACGTCTGATATGAATAATTTTTTTACAGGAATTAGCAGAGGATAATAAAGCTCGTCGTGAATCAGTAACTGACCCACACACTCTAGGTCCCGATAGTATGGCACTACTTAAAGACAAGTTGGTGTGTGTCTTTCCTTTAGCATATTAACCTTTTTTGCACATAAGTTGATTAAAATAGTAACTACCGAGTTAACTATCACTATCATGTAAATACTAAGTTAATTTGCGGTGAAATCTTGGTCTTATTTTCCACTTGATATAATCATCATAATTAGCAATCACTTGTCTGATCAATTTCAATATTAAGATTTGAACAGACACTGTAGAAATGTTTAGAAAATCAGTTTGTTTTATGAATTTATGCTCTATATAGGTTAGTTTAATTTAGGTTTTTATGTGATTATAATGGTTGGAATTAGTTGCAATTATAAGAATTAATCTAGTCATTCTCTTCGGATAAACAAACAAGTCACGCATGACTCAACTATGGTTGCGTTCACATATATAGTATGGGATGTAATGAAATCTGGACTATTTTTTGGATATAATTTTTCAGTTTTAAGTTATAGTTCATTCCTTCGAATTTCTAAGTACATTGTTATTCGTTCCCACACTTTCTTAAAAATTCTTGCTATATAGAATTTGCATACATGTGATATGTTTTACTCTGAAATGTACATCCCAATGTCGAATGTAATTCGTCTCTTTGTCATTCAGGCATTATATGGGTAATTTTAATAAATTCATAAATTTTCTTAAATAAAATTTCTGACTTGTAATAAGTGCTAACTATGAACAAGATAACCGTATTTTCTTTGTTTGATAACAGAAAATGAGCAACCCTTTGCTTGCCTCGCCATCAGACGCTGTGGTTTATATTGAATCTCGTGAGCGAGAAGAGGGTCAAACATACAAGACAAATACAGCTGAACTGAAAAAAAGAATTGTAAGTACTATATTTTATTTAGTTGACTTATGTGCTAAGTAGAAATCAAGATTGGTTCATTTGGTTGAATTTATCGTTTTTCTTTTACAAGTAAAGAAATATAGCAAGGCTTTGTCTGTTGATTTATTTGGTCAAATTTATTTGGTGAAAATAGTGTTTTTCTCTGTTGAGGGTATTTCTATGTAACTCTTATTTCACAAACTTTTTTTTGTAGAGCGAGATCAAGAAGAAGGTCGCTGCAGGTGAGGATGTAAACGAATTGATTGCTAACGGCAAGTCTCATGGTCCATAATGGCTAAAAGGACGCCAAGGTAAAAAGGCTGGTTTGGCATCAAGTTCAGCTCCTGCAGACCCTTTTGTGGATGATCTGACTGCAAAGATAAAGCAAGAGCTTAATGTGGAGTTCGACAAGAAACTCCAGAATAACATGTCTATGTTGCTTAAAAAGCTGGGAGAAGCAAATCCCGATTTAAATCTGGACTTGGGAGACTTTAGCTGTTGTGCTACAATGTCAAGCGAGGATGATGAAAATGCTACTCCTTTGACTCGAGGGAGTACCCTTTAGGTATTTGTTTGCTTAAAATATTTAGTAGTGCTCACAGTTGGAACTTATTAGTATGGACAGTTTGGATGTCATATTTTGTTTGGTTAACTTTGATTAAATTAAATCTGTAGGTTGGATTATGTTTTGGTGAAATGGTGGATTTTGAATATTTTTTGGTGAAGTGGTAGATTTAGAATATATTTTTGGTGAAGTGGTGGATGGAGGAGATCTGTGAGTCTTGGTTGATGGAGGAGATCTGTGAGTCTTTGTTGATGGAGGATAGATTGTGAATGTTTTTATTTTGTACTTGACGATTACGGTTTGTAATGGGATTAGTATATATACAAGCCGGATATTGCAAAATTTTAAATGTTAGTGTTACAATTGCTATAGTTACTAATGTTGCAGTATTAAATTAGGTGTTACTATAACAACCAGATTTAGTGTAACATTTGAATAACATAGTGTTACATTAGGCTTACTATTATATTGCTTAAAAACAAGATTGCAGTGTTGCATTAGATAATACAATGTTGCATTAGATAATTATCTAGTGTTGCAATAGAGAGTGGGCCCCACATGTTACGTGGCAGTGGGCCCCCCACATGCCACCTAGCAGTGGCCCTCCATGCCACGTGTCAGGTGGGTCCTACATGCAATGTGTAAGGTGGGTCCCACATGCCACGTATCAGGTGGGCCCCACATGTCAGGTTGGTCCCCCCCACCTGCCACGTGGCATGTGGCCCCCCCACCTGCCACGTGGCATGTGGCCCCCCCCACCTGCCACGTGGCATGTGGCCCCCCCACCTGCCACGTGGCATGTGCCCCCACTTGCCACTTGCCACGTGGCATGTGGCCCCCCCCACATGCCACGTGGCCACCTGCCACGTATCACCCCATGACACGCCACCACCATGACACATGTCACGTGGGCCCCCACATGCCACGTGTCATCTGTCTTTTTTTGGCTAAGCTATGGTAATACCTTTCTAGTGTTGCATTTGTTTGATTTGGTGTTACTGTATGGCCTTAAGGTAATACTTTTCTTAGTGTTACTATTGAGAACCAAAGCGTTACGTTAGAGAGCAGAGGCAACATTTGCGGATGAAATGGTGAAAAAGTGTTACCTTAGGCCTATTGTAACAATTTTCGTGCCTAATGCAACACTAGAATTGCGTTGCGTCTGGGCATCTATGGCGTAGTGATTCAAATCATCACAACCTGCAAATCAAAATTTAATGTGTCAAAAAATAAAAATGTAAAACTTAATGAAACGATAAGTGCTAGTAACTAATCATAAAAAGATCAAAAGCATTTGTAACACAATTATAGAATATGATAGAATTTAGTAATAAAATGTATTTGAAAAGATCTTTACGTAGATGATCTTCACCTTCCCATCTAGAAGTTACATAATTTGAAAAGAATTAGGCTTGTTTAAGTTGGGAAGAGTATTACAAAAGTTACAAATGCAGCTTACCCCGTTTCAATTTCTAAATTGCAAGAATAGAAATTCCTTAATACTTTCGAAGTACATAACTTGTTGCAAACTCTAAATTGCAAAATTTGAAACTCCTTAATGTCAAATTATACAAAGAAAGAAAGAAACCTGCTCAAGATACCAATTATGATCCTGCTCAATTCAATGCATGAACTTCTTTTCCTGCAAATAATATGGAGGTTGAAGAAAAAGCATTACTCTCTATTGTAACATTATTCTGGTAAAATCAGGTAGCATGTAATTAACTAATAAACCATCAAAACATTAAAACAGCCCGTCATTCCATAATAAAACAGTAGCTTGTCATATGTGGAACTAAGCGATCAAAAAAAAAAACTTCGGGTACACACATACACATTCCAAAACATTCGATATCCATTTGTAATTATTTGCATAACTCAATTATTAAAACCTAATAGATAAAAATAGTCACAATATGACCCATCACTTACGTATGGATCCACAGCCATTATTACAACTCCACTATAAAGATAAAGCGCTCTCCACAGCATAACAACAACTTCTAAGCATACAAACAGTTTCCACAACATATTGCACCATAGATTATATCAAATAGTGTTAGACTATCAAATATAAATGATGCATCTATAAAAAAACTAATGTTACATTAGCTGATTTGATTTGTTATATGTATTAAACTAAGACCAAAATATTGTAGTAAATGATGCAATTTATACAGATTTATTGGAGTAACATTTAAGAGATTTTGTCAATTTGCAAGTGAAAAAATACCAATTTCTCGATATCCACAATCATATATAAACAATTTAAAATTTGAGACAAATGCTACCATCAAGTGTCCAGATTGAACATACATATTTTGCAAGGGACCAACACAACAATGTACACATTCAGGTGATGAACTGAACTACTCACAAGTTAACATCACCAAGCCAAAGCATAAAATATTTTATAAATGTCGGCTGAGGGAACAATAATTCTGTAAAAAGTCACATAAATCCAATTAGGTCAATTGATTTCTTAGAGATGAAAAATTCATGAGCAATTTGTGCAAACTCTCACTGCTATAAATGATCAACCAACTCACTAACTTAAGATGAACATAATACATACATGTATAATTCAAAAATCAAAAGTTTGACAATCTAAACTTTGAAAAAAAATACATTTTGTTCACTCAATCAAACGGATGGTGGAATATATATTAACTCTATTCATTTGACAAACACATGATATGAATTTTGAGTGCTAAGAAAAGAAAGCAAAAATCAACAGAAAAACTTAAAGGGAGAATGAATGGGCTTACCTCACAAACAATATCTCAGTTCGGAATTCTTTCTCGTTTATAGTCCTGATTCAAACATAAATAAAGTGGTCAAAACATGAGTTTCATTTTTATATATTAAAACAAAGTCAGTCATGAAAATTAAAACAAATAAACTGATCAAAACATGAAAATTAAAAATGTACATAACATAAAGCTCCAAAATCATTCACTCGTGCGTTTTATCAAACAGTTGGTGGATCAAAATCATAAGCCTAAAGTTACAAAATCATCCGCTGGTGCATTTTATCAAACAGATGGTGAGATTGAAATCATAAACATAAACTTAAAAAATCATTCACTTGTGCATTTTATCAAACACTTGGTAGCATCAAAATCATAAACATAAAGTAATTTCGAAGTCATGTATCTATGCCATTAATGAAAACTTAAAAGTTATACTATAACAAACTAAAACCATAAGAAATGTGTAATATAAGAACAAATAACGACTCCGTTTATAAATTGCATACCTTATCATGTTGTAATAATATCTAATGATTTTACATTATATCCCCAACAATATATCTCTTACAAACATTGAACAACAACAGGACGGATTTACTTCTATCACCTTCAGTACCAGGGGCGGACATGCAAAGGGGCTGAGATTGGCTGTAGCCCAGGTGAAACTGGGCCAGCCCAGTTAACATATATTCTAAAAATAAATTCAGCTCGGGTAATTAAAATGTGAGCCCTGTATATATTGTGTCTAGCCCATAAGTCCAGCCGATATATTTCACCCCAACTAATCTTCATCCCTCTCCTTAATTCCTTCTTCCCAGTTCGTATTCTCCAATTCTCTAGGTTATATGCTGAGTCCAACTGTCCACCCCATAAGTCTAGCCCATTTTTTTTATTAAATATGATGAAATTGATGACGTATATTTGAGTAGGAAAAATCCCCAAATTGAAAGTAATTAGGTCAGATACTGGATTGAACTCAGTCTTCAAACCTTCAGGCTTAATCTACACTAAAATGTGAGTAACTGAGTATTTATCTTTTAACTAAAGGTGTGTCTATATATATATATATATCTGTGTATACCTAGTTACCTTGTGATTTTTTCTCTAGACATTATTAAGGTGATTAGTTACTTGGATGCTCTTCCTTCGAGTTTTAGTGCTAAGGTGAAATTAGCTGATGAATTTGAAGTAAAGATGAAAAATGAGACTGTTGTGAATTAGAAGTTTTAGTTGCCTAAGAGTCCTAGAAGCTCTGTAATAAGAGGTGGTCGTTTAAGCTAATGTATTGCCAATTTTTGTAAAGCTTCATCTTGTCCATTAAGCTTTAACAGAATAGTCGATGTATAGTCGTTCTACAATATATACAACCAGACCATAAACTAAACTAAACTAAAACACGACAATATTTCGTAGTGCTGCCAAGCTCAATTTTATTGACCATGATAAATTATTAGGTTTATTTTGTGCAGTTCTGTACACTCATTAAATCCTTATTTTTTTTCTCCTTATGTAACTGGCCAATTCTTGTGGAATGGGTGAGCTAAAAAAGACAAATGCTCTAAAAGAAAGAGAAAGTTCAAAGGATTAAAACCCTTCAAAATATAACTCTTAACAATAAAAACAAACACATGAATGTAAGACGGAACCTAGGTCATTCACATACTTTTTGTACAGAGGTGACTTTCCAGCCATATCAGATAAGAACATGCCAACACTGCATACCAAAAATAAATTTATAAGTCTGTCTGTCTGAATGAGCGTGCGTGTATATTTGTGTGCAGGGCATCAATGGAGCTACCATAGGACATTGAGCATATTTTTAAGAAATGTGATGTAATAGTAAATGTAGAAAAAGCACATAATATGTTGTAGTAAAAATTGAGTTGCAGTTTTGTGCATTTATCATTTTTGTTAAGTGCGTGAGATTTTTTTTTTCTCCAGCCCCAGTAGAATAAAAATTCTGGGTCCGCCCCTGATCAGTACATTGATTACTTCAGTTGTTTCTGCAAATTCATATTTGTAAGACCTTTTGCCTTTGTTCAGATATATACTCTCACTGCAACATCTGTGAAGCAGGAGAGAAGAAAAAAGCGTTTGATTTTTACCCAAAACAGGTGAACTGACCAATTTTTGAGTTCTTATATTGGTTCAAGGTCCTGATTCCTGTTCCTGATCGACAACCAATATCATTGTTATCATAAATACGGAACTTTTTGAAAATCATTAGGATTATACAAAAATGAAAGTTTGTTTATTAATAGACCGTGTCTTTCTTGCTGCATTCACGTCGAACAAGACTATTCGTCTTCATTGCATTAGCATTCTGTATTCAGTACAGACTGATTATTAGTTCCAGTTTAAATTAATCAGTATTTACTTTGAGAATGCAACTGATTTATTTACAATCTACTATTTAAGGTCATGTAGCTATGCTTGATTAGTTCAGAACATCTAATCAAATTCTTGTCTTACAATTCATCAGAGTGTTGCACTAAAAGGTCTAGGTGTAGGTGACCTTTATGTTTATAAAATAAATATTTGTATAATTTTTCCTCTAATTTTTCTAAATTTTCCCTAATTTCTTAGGAATTTTCTAGTACACACATGCATTTTTCTCCAATTTTGATTAATTTAATCAATAATATTGATTGGTGCAATATGCATAGAAATAATTTTAAAAATTATTCTTACTTTTCTCTATTTTTTTCTTTTTATTGGGAACCTTTAGCCATTTTTCCTTTATTTGTTGGATATTTTCCAAATATAATTTGTATTGTGCTCTCGGACATGAAATTATTTTTACAAATTATTCCTTATTTTCAAAGCTAGGAAAATTTAATTATTTCACTTTTTTTGGGCATTTATCAAAAATACCACTTTTTATAAAAAAAAATTACGATTTTATCATCTTCTCAAAAATTTGTAAAAATACTTTTAAATTTTTTTTTTTGTGAAAATACCAATTTTTACAAATTATTTACAAAAATGCATTCTGCAACCAAATGAACCAAATGTAACATATTTTTAATATTTCTGAAAATAATTGGTTACATTTCGATAATTGTCTATTCGATTCCAGATACTACCTATACTAATACTCTTCTATACAAAAAGCATTTTATCCTTATACGATTTTGGAAGTTAATTAGTTACAAATTCGCATTTGTATATATGTATATATGTGTGTAATGTATGTATTTACTAAAATCGAATTGTTGATGTTGGTTGCTCCAGATTTATTTTTGGTGAAATTTGGTGTTGCAGTAGACTTTGGTTGATTTTGGTGGATTGTGAAAATTTTACAGTTAATTTGCATATGTGACTCTGTAGTAAGTTGCAAGCAGTTACATATGTATATGTGGTTGCAAGTGTATTTTGTTGATTTGGTTGCAGAACGTATATTTACAAACATTTTATAAAAATTGGTATTTTCATAAAATCTTTTTTTTAAAAGGTATTTTTACAAAAACAATTCTGGCCTTGACTATTTATGAAAAAATCTCTTTTTTGCATTTTCTTGGTGCTATCGTACATATTTTCAAAATAGTAAATGTGTGTAATCATACGTAAAAAATTTTCTCTCTTTAAATTTAAAAAAATAATATTATCATTTTTTGATTTTTTCCAAATTTTCTACCCTCCTGTCTGAGCTTACAATTTTAAATGGATTTCAATTTTGGGCAGTAGACCTATTTATGTTCTAAAATATTAATTTATTTTTTCTAAATTTTTCTATGACTTAAAAATAAAAATGTATGAAAGTTTAATATCTTCTTAAACTTTGGTGTCATAGGTTATTTTTCTAAAAAAAAAAAAAAATTCAAGTATTTTGCAATCAAAACTATTAAATTCATACAAACATACATTTATTTTCATTTTTTCAGTGTAGTATTTGAAGAATTTGGAAAATATATATTTTTTGAAATTATTCCAAAAATATGGGGCACCTTTTTGTAACTTCTAGGGGCTATTTTGTAATTTTTCCTATCAGAGGTCGATTTGCAAACTTCAAAGGCGTTTTGTCGATTTACAAACATCAAGGGCCTCTTTCTTGATTTGTAATACACCAGGTACCAAATAGCATTTTTGCTATCTAAGTCGACCTGACTTTTCGTTCCTTTTCACAGCCTGGTCGACTCACTTACCTGGTTCCAGTTTGAAACAGGTCGACACCCGCCTTTTTTCCCCTCTTTTGCACCTTTTTTTTTTTAAAAACTAGTTTGCGCTTCGCGGCGGCATTACAATTGTTTTAAAAAAATTCAATATAGATTTTCGTTAAATTTAACATATTTTCTAAAGACTTATACAATAATTTTTATCCATAAAAATCGAATACTAAAAATAAAAATAAAAATTATGACATAAGTATCCAATTCTAATAACTAATACAATCTTTTATAGTGAGTCGTCTTCTCGTTAAAACATGTTTCGAGTCGTTCTTATTTGGAACCGAAATTCTAACTTCATTAGCACTTATCTTATGAAATAATATTTTTTTCTTAAAAATTAAAACCTTAAAAGAGAGAAAATTCTAATTTTAACATTCTTTAAACTTTCGAATATTTATGGAGTTTTAAAGATGAAAATACATCTTATATTTTCTGTATATTATAGATATTCTTATATTAATTTATAGCTTTCGCATGGAATTATTTTTCTATTATGTTAACACATCAATTTTTTTAAATACGAAGACTTTCATTACGGGAATAATATTGAATTTATGGACATATTTTTCTAATGCAAGTATAATTAACTTGTATAAAAAATTAAAATAAAATAATTTTAGGAAAAAAAGATATAAAGTTTAAAAAATCGTATAAGACGTACATTTCCATCGTCCTCGTATTCTACTTCCAATAAAACATTTTATTATATATATTCTTTATATATAAAAACATAGTTTCTACCTCCAATTAAATTTTTTAATTATATGTATTTTCTATAAATTCAAACTCTTCTTATTTATAAATTAGAACTCATATTTTTACTTAAAACAAAACTCTTAATTATATGTATTACAAGCACTTATTCTACTTCCAATAAATTTTTTAATTATATGTCTTCCGTATAAATTCAAACTCTTATTTTCAATAAATTTGAATACATATTATGTTTCTAATATGTTAAAAGACAGTTTTTTAGTTATTAATATTTAAATTCATAAAATTCTAAAAAAATTTATATATATTTTTTTCGATTATATCATCAATATTAAATTTTTATATTCAACACGGTTTTCTTTAATGAACCGTTTTCTCGTCAAACATGGTTATTCCTTTTGAATCACTCTCTCGTTAAGAACAAAACCGTAACTTTTACATATATTACTTGTATAATAATGTTTATCCATAAAAATCGAATACTAAAAATGAGATAAAAATTTTATCATCAATTTTAAATTCTAATAGCTGATACAATCTTTTCTAGTGAGCCGTCTTCCCGTTAAATACGTTTCGAGTCGCTCTCGTTTGAGATCGAAATTTTAACTTCATTACATATTATTATACAACTTTTTTCCTTAAAATCAAAACCTAAAAATATTGTGAATTCCAATATTTATTTTCTCCAAGATTTCTAAAATTTATGGAGTTTTAGAAATAGAAAAACATCTTATTTTCTCTTTATATTATAGATACTTCTGTATTTATTTAGGATTCCCGCATGAGAATGTTCTTTTATTTTGTTAACACATCAATTCTTTTCTTGTTAAATACGAAGACATTTTTTATGAGATTTTTACTGGATATATGAAATTTTTTCCTAATAGAAGTATAAATAACTTGTATAAAAAATATATAATTTTATAATATCGTAAAAGATGTCACCACCGTCCTTGTATTCTACTTCTAATAAATTTTTTAATTATATGTCTCCTCTATATATTCAAACACTCATTCTACTTTCAATAGAACTTATAATTATATGTTTTTTCTATAAATTCGAACTCCGATTCTATTTCCAATAGAACTTTTAATCATATTCCTTATAAATACATATTCTATTTTCAATAGAACTTCTAATTATATGTCTTCCCTATATGAACTCTTCTTTTCTATAAATTTGAACACCTATTCTACTTCTCATATATTAAAAGATTTTTTTTATATTTATTAGTGTTTATTCGAACTCCTATTCTACTTCTAATAAAACTTTTAATCATATCCCTTATAATTAAATACTTATTCTACTTCCAATAGAGCTTTTAATTTTATGTATTCCCTATTAATTCGAACTCTTCTCATCTATAAATTCGAACACCTATTCTACTTTTAATATGTTAAAAGATATTTTTATAATTATTAGTGTTAAATTTATGGAGTTCTAAAAAATAAAAAAAAACATCGTTTCTCTTTATATTATAGATACTCATGTATTTATTTAGGGTCCCCGCATTAGAATGTTCTTTTATTATGTTAACACATCAGTTCTTTCTTTTTAAATACGAAGACACTTTTTTATGAGATTAGTATTGGATTTATGAAAATTTTTCCTAATAGAAGTATAAATAACTTGTATAAAAAATATATATAATTTTAGAATATTGTAAAAAATGTAACCACCGTCCTTGTATTTTACTTCCAATAAAATTGTTAATTATATGTCTCCTTTATATATTCAAACACATATTCTACTTCTAATAGAACTTATAATTATATGTTTTTTCTATAAATTCGAACTCTTATTCTTTATAAATTAGAACTCCTATTCTACTTCGAATAGAACTTGTAATCATGCCTTATAAATACTTATTATACTTCCAATAGAATTTCTAATTACATGTCTTCCCTATAATTTCGAACTATTTTCATCTACATATTCGAACATCTATTTTACTTCTGATATGGTAAAATATATTTTTATATTTATTAGTATTCATCCGAACTCCTATTCTACTTTTAATAGAACTTTTAATCATATGCCTTATAATTAAATATCTATTTTACTTCATATGGAACTTCTAGTTATATGTCTTCTCTATAAATTCGAACACCTATTCTACTTCTAATATGTTAAAAAATATTTTTATATTTATTAGTGTTTAAAATCGAAAAATTCTAAAAATTAGAAAAATAGATTGAGACGATCTTAGAGCGTCACCTAAGCGCCCACATATCTTCCTTTATTTATATATATTGATGATTATTGAATAGATATATTTATCTTACCCAATTTTCAAATAATTTTGATCCCCAAATTATAGGTGTTCAACATGGATAAAATTCACTAGAATAAAGTACGACCCAGATTTTATTATTATTATTATTATTAACATATAAATTACATTCTTTTCAATTTTTAGGATATATCCAATCTAAGAAAATAATTTTCATAATTATTTTTTTTAAGCCTATTTTCGACTTAGGTTGAGATCGCATAAACACCTATTACAACAGTCATTCAAACACTTTTAACTAGGGCTGCACATGGGTTCCGAAACCCGACCAAACCGACCCAAACCGACCCTCTTTTTAATCGATCAAATCGAACCACTCAAAATCATGGATTAAACTGGTTAATTTTTAAAAAAAACCTGAACTAATTGGGTTGGGTAAGGGTTTAACAAATTTTAACCCTTAACCAAACCAACCCAACCCAACCTTTTTACATAAAATGTAGAATTTTTTGCATATTTTATATATTTTCTATAAATTTCTGCACTATATAAATTTTTTGTACTATATAAATTTTCTGGAACACTTTCTAGAACATTCTGCAACACATTTTGGCTTCTGCAACTCTTTCGGCAACATTCTGCAACACTTTCTACAACATTCTGTAACACTTTCTTACTTTGCAACATTTTCTGCGAAGTGCAAAATTTTCTACGATGCACGGGATTTTCTGCAAAGTTCTTCCGATTGGCAATTTAACCCGACCCAACCCGAACCAAACCGAATTAATTGGTTTGATCGGGGTTGGGTTACAATTATTTTTTTAAGTTAATGGGTTGATTTTTTATAAAACCGAACTAATTGGGTTGGGTCGGGATTTGACTAAAACCCGATCCAACCCTACCCGTGTGTAGCCCTACTTTTAACCTCAATTAAGATCCCAGCTATGTCAAACTTGATTTTCGGGGTCAAAGATTTTGACCCTACAGCCTCATTTGAGGTACTTGTCACTGCAAAATGTGGCTCCTATGAGAAATGCTTGGTTCGATGTGATTCATTTCCCCCATTTTTTATTATTGACTTGGGTTGAGATTGAACTTTTGTCTTTATCGACTCCCAGATCGGATGGTTTTAACCTGAATTGAGGTCGATCATACTTGAAATTTCATTTTCAGATTCCTTAGACCTGGATTCTGGTAAAATTAAAAGGGTTTTTGGGCACCTAGGTCGAAGGACTTCGACCTGATTTGAGTTCAACCATGATCGAACTTTATTACTAGCCTCTTTATATATGGATTCAGGTCGAATTACGTACGGGGCTTTTTGGCAACTCTATCGAAGAACTTCGACGTGGATTGAGATTGATCATGATTGAAACTTATTTTCAGCTTATTTAACTTGGATATAGATCGAATAAAGGGGATTTTTGGCACCCGGATTGAAGGACTTCGACTTGGATTTAGGTCAACCATGACTTCATTCATATATCTTTCAAAGTAAATAATTTTTATTGGTTTCAATCTCCATCACATGGATTGAAGTCGGAGTCCTTGCTCTTGTACTTATCATTAGCATCAATTCTTGTTCGTCCTTTATCACAATTGAGATAAATTCTACTCTTATAATATTGGAGGCACAAGCCTCAACTATTTTACAATATTACAATTGTTTATATGGACAATGTCTATTTAATGATAATGGAAACAAATATAATAAATGCAACTCCTCGTTAATAAAAATAATAATGATCAAGACAATTCTCTCCATTTCCTTAATAATCTTAATTAAGATAATTATCAATATTACCTAACATTCGCCATCAAACTCATGATATGCAAGATCGAGAGTTTGTCGTAAATAAAAAATAGAATTTTCCGATTCAATCAACAAACTCATCCATTTTAATTAACAGCTTCTTCATCGTGACCAATTTTTTTTCCTTGTCCTTGTCATTATCATTTTCTTCATTGACAACTCTGTCATCGCTACCACCGTAATTTTTTCTACACGATTATCCACAAATCTCTCTTTTTATCGTTGTTGGCGTTAAGACGGTCTTTTCCACAAATTTATAATTATCATGGTGCTTTTGTCTGGTCTTCAACTTCGTTCTTAAGACTTTTCTTTATCCGATCCTCACCCACGAACTTTTGCAAGATTTATTTTTTTTCATCTATAAACTCTTACAGGATTTTTTTCACACCGACAAGCTCTCACAAATTTTTTTTTCTCTCATTCACGAATTCTTGTGGGATCTTTTTTTTTCTCTTGCACTCACAAACTCTCGCAGGATTTTCTTCTCACACCTACGAATTCTGGTAGGAATGTTTTCTCACACAGCTAAGCTCTTGATACCATAATAAAATTTTCTTCCAAATTTTCTTCTCATTCAATGTTGAAAGTACAAACTTCAATTATTTTACGATATCACAATTATTTATATAGACAATCCTTGATTAATCATAATCGAAACTAATCCAATAATTGAATTCTCCTTCTTTTGCTAATAATAACAATAAAGGTAATTCTCATATTTTGTATAATAATATATTAACATTGGAGCTATAAACCTCAATTGTTTTATTATATCACAATTGTTTGTATTGACAATCTCTAATTAATAATAGTGGTAACTAATGTAATAAATTCAACTCTCCATATTTTGTTAAAAATATAACCAAGACAACTATTTATATTGCTCTAATTATATCCTTATATATAATAAGCGTAAAAGTGATATTATCCATAATTTTCGTTACTATTCTACCAAAATAATTTTAACCGTCGAATCTAATATTTTTAAAATAAACGATCAAGATTATATCATTTTAAAAGAGAAAATTATAATCTAAAATGGATATAGTTAGAAAATGTTGCATTAGAAGTGAATTTTAGAAAGAAAATTATAATCTAAAAAGGATATAATTAGAAAAGATTGTACAAGAATTGAATTTTAAAAAGAAAATCATAATCTGAAAAGTATATAATTAAAAAAGGTTGTATTAGAATTGATTTTTTTATTTTTTATTAGTATTAAAAAAATGCATATTTACTATTTGGGCTTTATCTTCAGATCTAAAAATCAGATTTGAATGATTTTACAATCCACGCAAAACTCATAAATTATCTTTAATTTAGTGATGATTTAATAATTATTATTTAAATGGAAACACTCGAAATCTCAAGAAAAAAAAATATAATAACGAATTTTTGCATTAATCTTATTCATTGTAGAAGACATACATTGGTCTATTCAATGTGGAAAACCAAATTATATATGATTTAAATCATTGACATACACCTTTTTGTATTTCAATATAAATATACTTTTTAGTTTATAACATATTAAAATATGAATATTTTTTTATATTAGATCCAACAGTTTTCATCTACCACTAGTACAGAAATGACCTATAGCGTCGCACCTATAGCGTCGGTTGTTTGCATTAACCAACGCTATAGGCATCGGTTGTACCTATTGTGTCGGTTGTTAGCATTAATCGACGCTTATTGACTTCTGCCAGAAGCGTTGGCGTCAGTTGTTTGCATTAACCGACGTTATAACCTATAGCGTCCCCTATATATACTACGCCAAAAAATCGACGCTATAGGCTTATTTGACCGATGCTATAGACCCTTTTTGTATTAGTGTATTTATTTTAAGATCTAACGGTTCTTATTTATTTTGTCGTACAGAGGACCAAACTACCGATTATCAGAGTTTTGGATAAAATCTCTCCTACACTTATTATTAAAATTGTATTTAGTTGTTAGTAAAATAATCTTCAAATAACAACAAGGATATTTTGATAATCAAAACGAATTATAAGTAGAATTCATAAATTGAATAGAATTTTCAACGTAAAAAATCATAAATTTCTTCTCTCTTTTGTTTCTCCGTAGGTTTAATTGGAAAATAATTGTTAAACCATCACTAAATTAAAGATTATTTTGTTAATTTCACGTGGGCTGTAAAATCGTTCAAATCAAATTTTAAGAATTCAAGATAGACTATAAATATTAAATTGAATATGTAAAATCTTATATATATATATATATATATATATATATATATATATACATACATATTTATATATAATTAAAAGAATTTATATAATTATAAATATTAAAAAAGTGTTATGCGTTATACGGATTATAAGATAATTATCAATATTTGCTGACATTAATAAGACATTAATTATGTTTTACGAATTGTTTTTAGCACATTTCATAATAAATAAATTCAAAATAATATCAAACAATAATATTATTTTTAACATAAATAAAGTACCTTGTACATGAACTTGAACACATCTCTCCATCTTAATAATATTTTTGAGCCTCCCATCTAATTATCCTAAGGATTTGAACCATTTACTTGCGTACTCATCTTAACAATTAATCATGACAGGTACCTGTATTAGAATCTATAAAATTAAATTGCTTAATCAAGTGGTATTGAAACGTCAATTTGGAAGCATGATGAAAGTTAGCTAGATTACAGTAATTTGCATAACCACTGTCTATATAATGCAAATAAGCATGTTTACAATTCTGCAAAACACATAAAACTCTCTGCTATCTATTGTTTTCGAATAATATGGAATTCTCGATTTTAATATATTTGTTCCCTCTCTTCTACATCATTTTCGAGTTATGCAAGCTAATTTTGCAATGGAGAGACAAGTGTTGTTACATGCTTGACTATGAGTGCTATAAACCACCTGAAGATAGGAGGCTAGACACTCGAAAATGTGCTGAGATCGTGCTTCGCAACAAGAATCTTGGCCTCGAAGAGTACAGATTCCTGTTAAGAACTATTGTGAATTCTGGTATAGGTGAAGAAACTTATGGCCCAAGAAACATTGTCTTGGAAAACCTAGAAGCAAGCCCTAAGCTTTCTCATTCTTTATCGGATATGGATGATCTTTGTTTCGATACTCTAGATAGTATCTTTGCTAGATCAACGATATCTCCATCTCAAATCGATATTCTTGTAGTGAATGTTTCTTTGCTAGCACCAGTGCCATCACTAACAGCTCGAATAGTTAATCGCTACAAGATGAGGCCAGATGTTAAGACCTTCAATCTTTGCGGTATGGGCTGCAGTGCAAGCATTGTCGCAATTGATGTTGTTCAACATTTGTTTAAAACCTATAAGAATTCAAATGCTATTGTTGTGAGCACTGAATCAATGGCTGCTAATTGGTACTGTGGACAGGAAAGATCAATGATGCTGTCGAATTGCCTGTTTCGTTCAGGTGGTTGTTCTATGCTTTTTACGAACAACACAAGTCTTAAAACCAAAGCAATCTTGAAGTTGAAGTGCATGATTCGTACTCATAATGGCTCGGATGATGAAGCTTATGGATGTTGCATCCAAGATGAAGATGATCTTGGATACAGAGGCTTTCGCCTCACTAAAGCCCTCACAAAGGTAGGTGTTCGTGCATTAACTCAAAACCTACAAATTCTTGTGCCTAGAGTTCTACCAATTCGAGAATTACTTCGATATGTAATCGTCCTGTCACCATTTTGGAAAAAAACCAATAGTGGTCAGCTTGGAGGGTTGAATCTAAAAACTGGTATCGAACACTTCTGTATTCACCCTGGTGGAAGAGCTGTAATTGAAGGAGTTGGGAAGAGTCTAGGGCTTAAAGAGTACGACATTGAACCGGCTCGAATGGCTCTTCATCGATTCGGGAACACATCTGCAGGTGGTTTGTGGTATGTTTTAGGTTATATGGAGGCTAAAAAGAGGCTGAAAAAGGGTGATAGGATTTTAATGATTAGTCTTGGTGCTGGGTTTAAGTGCAACAACTGTGTGTGGGAAGTGGTAAGGGACTTGGAGAACGGTAATGTGTGGAAAGATTGTATCGATAATTATCCTCCTGAAAACACAACCAATCCTTTTACTGAAAGGTATGGTTGGATCAATGATCCGAGTCTTGAATCAATGACAATTGATGAAATCAGAGACAAATTCAAGGATTTGATTCAGTGAAATATTTGATTTATATGTAAGCTCATGCAGTGCTTTCAGTTTGTTTTTATTTCTTTAAAGTTGTGTGTACGTCCAATTGTCTGCATAGCAGTTATTGTATCCAAATAAAAGGGAAGGTCATGTATACGGTATATATACTGGCCAGATATTGCATCTAATGTTTCTAAATAAGTATTTATCAAAAGATTACATATGTGAAAGTGTTAATTATTCTATTCTCTCGAGCCTTTTATATATTCAATATGTATCAGTCTGCATTCTAGTTATACTGCGTACACATGCATCTACGTACGTACATTCTTCATGCACACTTGCATGTATTACCGGTGTGCTGGAAGCAGGATTTCAAGGAAGTTGAGGCTAAAAATATGTATCGTCCATTTTCTAAAGTCATTCGAGATATAAAATAATTTTATTTTTGGTTCCTTTCTGTAGAACTTGTTAAATACACCATATTAATTAAAAGAATGAAACTTTTCACCATGCCAAAACTAAGACCAGCTACGAGCTTGGTTCCTATTAATACGTATCTTCGTAATGGTCTCTGGGATCTGCCTATTTCAGATCTTGTGGATGTTATGGAGGTTCGAAGGAAAGTTTCCTCTGTGCAGATTCATAGTACTGATCTCATTACTTGGGATGGTATTCAACCTAATCACATTAAACTCTCGTCAATCTGGAATTCTTTTTGTACTGTTGGTAACAACGTAGCTTGGTTCGACTTTGTTTGGGGCTCCTTCTCCATTCCAAAGTGTTCTTTTATAACTTGGCTAGCTTTTAAAAATCGTCTCTTGACTAAAGATAGAATGATATCGTTTGGAATGACAGTCGATCCAAAATGCCTGCTATGTGGTCTTAATGTGGAATCGGTTCATCACCTGTTCTCTTCCTGCCCTTACTATGAGCTAATCCGTAGGTCCCTTCCCTTTGATTTTATAGATGACTGGTCTCGATGTCTAAATGGGGATTTGTGTACTTCGTCCATGTGAGTAAAAAGAGGAAAATCGCTTGCTTGTTTTTCACTGTTGCCGTGTACTCAACGTGGAAGGAAAGGAACTTCAGAATGCATAACTCGGGGTCTGGGCATCCAACCTCAGTTATTATCTGTGATATTATGAGAATGTTTAGAGAAAAGCTCTATTCTTGTAGTAGTTTTAAGCAATGGGTTAAGTCAGACCAATCTTTAATTATGCTTTTGTACTAGGCTGTGAGCTTTGTTGGTGTTGCCCTACTGTTTCAATGGGTTGGTCTGTTTGTTTTTCGATCTGGGGTCCTGTCCCTTTTCTTGTAGCTGCGTTCTTGAGCAATAAAAAATTATTACTTAGCAAAAAAAAAAAAAAAAGACAAACATAAATACATTATTGAAATAGCTAATTACTAAGGCTCTGTTTGAGATTGCTGTTAAAAACTGATGTGATGTTGAAAAAAGTGCTGTTAAAATAAGTGTTGTTGTGAAAATGATAACTGTTTGGTAATATTTTGATATATGCATGGTTTGCATATTATTTTTATAAAAAATAATGTTTTTGGTGAGGTTTGATTTTGATATCAGTAACTGCTTTCTGTAAAAGTTGAAAAGCAGCTTTTTTTCAAAAGCATGGATTTCTCTAAAAGCAGTTTTTCAGCCAAAAGTAATTTTCAGAAAAGTTGCTTTTAAAATTTACCATGTTTGGCATCTCAAATAAGCGGCTTAAATGAGCTAAAAGGACATATTAACTTATTTGTTTGTGTTTGGGTAATATTTCAAACTAGCGTAAAAGCCCGTGCAAGGCACGGGCATTGAACTAATTATTTTTCCAAAATTGTATGTATATTCAAAGAATTTTGTAATTAAAAATATGATAATCGATGAATATTTTGAGATTTTAAACCTAATGAGAGTCGACCCACTCTCTCTCCCATCTCTTTCCTCACCCGCCGCCTCCTCTCCCCTCTGCTTCTTACGTACATACACTCAATCTAAATAACCATAGCCATCGCAAAAGACCCATTTTCTCCTTTCTCTTATTTTCTTTTTGATTTTTCCTTTAATAATTTTCAATAATCTTCATCTTTGGGTGAGATTTTTGATTATTGCATCCATTTTTTGGATGTTTTATGTCTCTGTTTTTGCGGTGGTTTGTGTTTCGTATGGTTCAGTATGTTTTGGGTGTTTTGTTTTGTTATTTTGGTATTTTGATAATGATTCAATTGGCGTCTTGGGAGACCTGGAAATGCCGATTCGAGGCTGGGATGGTGGTGATTATTGCAAGACCTCACCTTTTAAAAATAGAAGATCGTTCATCCTTTGGGGATTTCACTTACGACATGTCTATAGCTGGTACCCGGCAAGTAGATAACTGGGGTGCAGTTTCTTCGACCTCAGTTTATGCAATTGGGGCTTCTGAACACTTGGCTACCAATGGTTCTTATGTGTTAAGGCCAACTGTGATACTATTATATTCGGGGATGTCACTGCAATTTGGATTGATTGGTATGTCTTTATTTTCATTTTTAGCTTCAATAATGTTTAAATTCTGTTTGTTAAACGACCAGGAAACAAACTAATTGTGTTAGCTTGTCTATTTGTTCTTCAACCTGGTTGTATTGCGAGTTGGGGTTCTGACCCGGATGTGTTTTGTTCTAATTAATGAGAACTGTTATATTTTCTTGGCAAAAAAAAAAATATGATAATCGATAATATTTCAATTTATTTAATGTTTTCATAGTTATTTTTTAATTTTGCATACAAATTTTTTATATTATATTTTGAATTATTTTTTCATTCAATTTTAAAATTT
The DNA here is from genome assembly GCA_036435485.1 of Saposhnikovia divaricata. NCBI lineage: Eukaryota > Viridiplantae > Streptophyta > Magnoliopsida > Apiales > Apiaceae > Saposhnikovia > Saposhnikovia divaricata. Next base: position 178,173,292 of record CM071599.1, on the reverse strand, counting down.
TCTAAATATTCCAGTCGATGTTAAATATGATTAAACGACCTTAATGATATGTGCATGTATATGAAATCTAAAATCAATTTTTTTTTTGATTTTATCGTATACTGATATTGTTATAACTAAACAATTATATATTATATTGATCAATTTGTCATATTATATAAAAATTCATATGTACCATAATTTATAGTCGAGTTATAGTCTAATTGATCATTGTAAATAATTATTGTAGTTTTGTAATATTTATGATTTAAAAATTCATATATTTTTATTTAATTTGAATGTTAATTATGTTATTTTTATTTATATACGATAGATAATATTTTTAGAGTTCTCATTTTTTTAACATAATTTTTTTTGTGTATATTTAAATATTTATATTTTTAGACCAATCATATATTTAAATCATATATTTAAATCGTTGAAAATCTAAATAGTTGGTCGACCAAAACCCCCTAATATAACTCATGTATTTAAATTTTTATGTACCTAAAACTAATGTGATGCAATTATTAATTATGTATGATTTGATAACTAAAATTTACTTATTTCTTAAAACCAAATATTATTTTTTATTTCAAGAATATAAAATTTACACGGAGACGCATGTAAATAAATCTTTTTTTTACTTGGTTACATTATGCGTAATCTAAAATTTTATTTTTATATCAATTATCTAAAATGGAAAAAGAGAATTGTAGAGTATACTCAATTGATTAGAATTTATTTTTTTTAATTTTATCTATCCAATATTCTTGAAATAATATAAATCAATATTTAATTAAGTCAAAAATAAAAATAAAAGAGGAAGAGACAAGAAGAGAATATGTGGTTTATCTTATAGGATTTTTAAATAAATCTCAACATTAAGTGTAGCACAGTTGGTTATGACATGAGTTTGATAGAAGAAGGTCAGCGGTTCGAATCCAAACATCAACATAATTTCACTACTTTTTATATATTTATTAAATAATGGTATTTTTTTAATTTTTAAAATTATAGGAGTAAAATTGTAACTTCACAAGAATTAAAATGGCAAACTTTGCCCTTGTGTTGAAGTTTAATATATAGTAATAGATGAACTTATTAACTACTTTATATATTTATTAAATAATGGTATTTTTTTTAATTTTTAAAATTATAGGGGTAAAATTGTAACTTCACAAGAATTAAATTGACAAACTTTGTCCTTGTGTTGAAGTTTAATATATAGTAATAGATGAACTTATTAACTACTTTTTAAGTTGAAATATGTAAGTTGGAGGGGACGTACTTTCCAACTTATCTCTTTATTTATGTGTGAACACTGTACTATCACCGGTTTTTTATGTGTGAGGGTCGATTGTGATGCTGTTTTTTTCAGGGATGTTGGTGTCGCATGGATTGTTCGAGATTCTATTGTAATCATTTTTTCAGTCAAGAATATTTTAAATATTCAGCTTGTATTTTTTCAATCAAGAATATTTTAAATATTCAGCTTGTAAAAAGAGCTTGTAAAACGATCAGGAAACAATGCGGCTAATTGTTTAGCTTGTCTCCAACCTGATTGTATTGATAGTCGGGGGTTTGTTCCGGCTAAGTTTTTTAGTTAATAAAATTTCTTTGTTTGTCAAAAAAAATAAAAATTCCCAATTTCTTCTTTCAAGTTCAACATTGTAATGCAAACATTTAACATATTAATATTATTATTTATGTTTAACAAATTTTAATATTTTTTTAGTATTATAATAATTTTAATATATTTAAATATAATAATAAATATAGATACTCTAATTCACAGTGCAATATTAACAAAAATAATATATTTATTTAGCAAAAAAAACATAATTCAACTTGCTTAGTAAAAAAGAAAACATAATTCAACTTAAATATATTCATTTAACAATTTTTAAATAAAATTATAAATAATACTTTACCGAACACTTAATGAAACTTATAAGTAAAATTACTTATAAGTTTATAAATTACTTAATGAAACTTAATGAAATTATAAATAATACTTTATGAAACACTTAATGAAACACTTAATGAAAATTTACTTATAACTTATGCTTATGGCGTATAAGTAGTACTCCCTCTGTCCCTGAATATATGACCCGGTCAATATTTCCCAAAGATCAAGAAAGTTTTTTTGACTCTATTCGTTGGCAGCCTTTGACTGGTTGATTTGGCCACTTGCCCAGCAAAACTAATTGTTTAGTTTCGGTGGTAGTGTATTATATTGTATAATGATTTGGTAGTGGGTGTAATAATGAAAAGTAGTGGATGTTATAATGTTTATTTAATAAAGATGGAGTATAAAATAGAGAAGTAGTGGGTGTAATAGTGAAAAGTAGTGTACAAAAATAGTAATAATAGTAGGTTCATTCTTTTTAGGACGTCCCAAAAAGGAATAAGGGCCATATAAAATGGGACGGAGGGAGTAAAAAGTAACTTGTTTTAAAAAATTTCAAACGTACCCTAATACTGCAAAGCAATTAGTTGTTCAAGGTGCAGAAAGAATTAAGTTTAATTTCAAATCTAGCTGTCAGTGATGAAAAGAACAGTACTGAAAATCAGTGTTGTAAAAAGCGCTCTAAGCGGCCGCCTAGGCGGAAGCGGTGCTGAAACGCTGGGCTTTGGAACTAATCGGACATTTAAGCGTTTAAAAGGTTTAGGCGGCTTAATCGGATCAAAATCGGGTCAAAAGCGGGTCAAAATCGGGTCAAAAGCGGATTAAGCGGAAAAATTTTAAAAAAATATTTTTTTTGTATTTTTTATGTCCATTATAACTAATATTGTATGTGATTAATTTATAATTTGATATTTCTAAATGTTACGTTTCTCAATGTTATGTTACGTTTGATAATATGTCATATGTAAATGTTATCTTTTTTTAAAAAGAAATTAGTATTGTATTTATTTATATAAATACATATTTATTTATAATCCGATTAATGATCCGCTTTTAAAACCGCTTAAGCGCCCGCTTAACCGCTTAAGCGCTAGAAGGTATATCCACCGCTTAGGTCCGATTAGCGCTTTTTACAACACTGCTAAAAATATATAATTATTCCAACACTTAACAGTGGTGGAGCCACTAAGAATCGAGTATGCTCAGTTAGCATGATTCATTTGTTTGGGATTACTTAAAATAAGTTACTTTTGACTTGATTGGGGTATTTTTAATTTAAAGGAGAAAGTAAAGTTGTTTACTTTAAGATGAATGAAAGTGTTTGGGTAATTTTACTTAAATTTAAATGGGGTTTAATAATTTTGGCTTAAAGTGAAATTTGACTTTAAAAAAATTTAAATTCATGATATTTAAGCCTTACAAGAATTGTGAAAAAAATAAAAAATAAAAAAAATCCATAAGTCATAAGTCAAAAGAACCTAAATGGAATTTAAAATCAAAAGAACATAAATGAAACTTATTGTTTAAAACAGTTTTTTAACTTAAAACCGGCTTAAAGCTCCCGTTACCAAACATCTCAAAAACGACTTAAAGCTAATTTTTGCTTTAAGTCCATGTACCAAACGGGCTCAAAGTGTGACGTTTAGCATTTCAAAACACATATAACTTTTTGTATACATCTGTTTTTGGTTAAATTAAGGTTTCGAGTTAATTGGAATGTCTACTCCAAAGCGAATTTAAATTTTGACATTCCATTCCCGGTGTATGGGTGTTACTAATCATCTTTGCGCGGTTGTTTTTCAAGGGTAAATTTAAATTCTAAAAGATTACATTAAAGGCGAGCTTTTCTATTCGCATAATTATAAGGCTGTAAATGAACTGATACACTCGCGAACGGCTCGGTGTTAGGTTCGAAAAAAGTTCGGTTCGAGTTCGGTTCGATTCACAAACGAGTCGATCTTGAACATGATTTTAAGGATCGATTTATAAACGAGCTGAACTTGATCACGGTAAAGTTCGACTCGATAGCTCGCGAACAAGTTCGATTAACGTGCTCGTGAACATAGTTCGTGAACAGTCTCGTGAACATAGCTCATGAACATGTTCGTGAATAAGTTCGATGATTGAGCTTGTTAACATGCTCGGTATACGAGTTCATTAGCTATTCATAAATAAATTCGATGAATAATCTCCTATATATAATATATGTTTGATTATTATAAATTTTGTGCAAGCTTCAGATTTTTAAATGATTAAGCTTTAATAACTTAAGTTTATATATATCAAACAATTACGTTTCTTTGCCCTTTATTTTTAAATAAAACTTTGTTGGTTTTTTGGAATTGGAGATATGAGAATTTTATTGCTTGATGATTTATTATTATTTCTAGTGCTGAGACAAAATTTTAATTATTTAATTTTGGACTTTTTGATTTTTTTTAATATTATATTTTTGTATACAAAATAAGGAAATAAACTTATGAGTTGTTCGTAAGTGAGCTCGTAAGTATAAGTTCGCGAACAATGTTTAAGATTTATTCATGAGCATAATTACATGAACAAGCTCGTGAACAAGCTTAATGAGTTGTTCGAAAGCAAAAGTTCGTGAGTAAGCTCATGAGATATGTTCGTGAGCTGTTCGTGAACTGTTCACAAACAACATTTTATCTTAACGAACCGAGCTCAAACATATTTTTTGGCTCGATTCAAGTTCGAGCTCGAGTTCGAGTTCGATAATTTCTTAACAAACGATACATGAACATTTTAGAGTTCGGCTCGGCTCATTTACACCCCTACATAATTACATAAATATTGGCGTAAAAATAAGGATTTTATTTTAGTTTTTTTTTGAAAAATACACTCATTTACTTTTTATATGTTTTTAAATATTTATTTTTGTGAGGATATATATCTTTCTATACTATTATAGTTGAAGGAATTTACGGACGAGCGGAAGCGTGATATAACAATTATTCAGTAAAAACCATGTATCGCACATATAGAAAAAAACATATAATACCCAAAAAAAAACATATAAAATCAAGAGAGCGGAGGAATCGTAATCATACCTTGAAAATAGAAGCTTTATAAAGATGGTTTCTAGTAGTTGCTTCTCAGAGTGTGAAGCACTCTACCGGTATCCACCATAAATAATTCTCCTCGATGAAGCTTTTTATAAAAACAAGCTTTTATAAAAATGGAGTATTTGGGAGAGAGAGAGAGAGATGAAGAAGATGGAGGCTAGCTCCTTCTTAGGTTTTTCACAAAAACCAAGTGTGTGTTTAGAATGAGCCCAATAAATAGAATGAGATAGTTCATTCTAAACACACACTTGGTTTTTGTGAAAAACCTAAGAAGGAGCTAGCCTCCATCTTCTTCAAAATATTTTAAAATTATATTATTTTGCAAACCTTGTTATATGAATCATAATTTCATTGATAATCTTGAAAATCATGTATGTTTGCAATATGTCCATCTTGAAAATTCTTTATGTTTTGCAATCGGAACATATATGTTTTGCAACACAAATGTGTTTCGCAGAACAATTCGTTTTGCAATATTTTGTTAGCAATACATACAAAATTTTCAAGATTTTAGATGAAATAATGATATTCACGTAATAAGCTTTGCAAAATAATAAAGTTTGCAAAATTTTGAATGCAGAATGTATGTATATGTACTCCAAGTACTCCAATTAAAACAGTACTCCATAGAAATTTACTCTATATATTACCCCCATATTTTATCTTATAAAATGTTTAAATTATAATTAAGCTATTTTAGTCATTATTATTTTTCATAAATTCTTTATAAAACAACTTGCTCTCTCAAAATACCTTCATCGATAAATTAATCTTTTCATGATGTGACCCTGTAGGTTCAATATTAAGCCGGTAGTAGAAATAAATAATAATAAACTTTTACTTATTATTTATATGAATTCTAAAATTCATTAAATATAAATAATTGATTAATTATATTTATTCTACATCGTGAGTGATGCTTCTCAACATATCGCGATTATCCGGATAATATGAATTCACTGCTTAGAATACCAAGAACCTGTCAGTGATTAGTTACCGTTCAATTAATTCCTTCTACCATTACAATATCCCGATTAAATACAAGGCATGGATCTCGTGTCAAACCTATCAAATTTAATCAAATGATTTCTTATTCATAATGCAAAGTTCATATTAATGCAAATTAGAAACTCCTTTCTAATTTCATACACTTTGGCCAGAGATTCCAGAACTCGCATATAGGAATAACATAGGATATTCTCTTCTTATACTGGAAGGGGGTAGATCCTCTATTGACGTTAACTATCTCCATACACAAATCCCTATGCCCAGAATAGACCTAATGGATGTCCTTGAGACTAAGGACTAAACTAAAGCACAGTTCATTATATACAAGATAACTTTAACGATCTCAAGTCTAATGTCACTTGTACAACTATCACTTAGTGAATAACTATTGATACGTGAGTAAACTCCATTAGTTGTCCAACTTATCGAGTCATTTTCAGCGAACTTATTTCCTAATTATAAGCACCTACATACTAGCTATAGTGTCACCACACAAATGCCTATGAGAACAGACATCCTCCTGAAGAGAGCAAGCATAGTATGTACCAATCTTTGCGGATTCACTAACTCCCGATTAGTTATCCTATGATCATGAACTGTTTAAGTCTAGAGTTATCATCTTCTAGATCTCACAATTATAATCTCATTATAATTCTAGAAGCTTTACTCTAAACTATGGAACATCTTATTTAAAACAATTTAAATAGATAAAGGCCGTAATAAAACCAAAACAAGTCTTTTATTAATATCAATGAAATCAAATAAGAATACAAGAAAGTTCTTCCTAACTCATCATACAAGATTGGATTTTGGACAAACACTTTCAATCTCCCACTTGAACTGAATCCAATTACCCTGGTATCCAATACCCATCTTCTCTTTATGACGATCAAAGTGAATCTGAGACAATGACTTTGTGAGTGGGTCTGCTACGTTGTTATGTGTGTCAACTCTCTCAATCTAGACATCTCCTCTTTCAATGATTTCCCTAATCAAATGAAAGCGCCGCAAAACATGTTTGGAATTTTTATGAGACCTAGGTTCCTTGGCTTGTGCTATTGTTGCGTTGTTATCACAATACAACACAATAGGCTCCTCAATGCTAGGAACAACTCCCAACTTAGAAACAAATTTCCTCATCCAAACGGCTTCTTTTACAGCCTCACTTGTAGCTATATACTCTGCTTCCACTGTGGAGTCAACCGTTGTAGACTGTTTGGAACTCTTCCAACTAATCGCACCACCTTTCAGAGTAAACACGTACCCTGACATGGATTTGATATCATCACTTTCTGATTGAAAAATAGAGTGAGAATAACCCTCTATTTTCAACTCAGATCCACCAAAAACAATAAAAATATCCTTAGTCCTTGGCAAGTACTTAAGGATGTTCTTCACTGCTTTCGAGTAGTCTACACCTGGATCAGACTGTTATCTTCTCGTCACACTAATTGAATAAGCAACATCAGGCCTAGTACATAACATCGCGTACATGATAGATCCTATTGCTGAAGCATAAGGAATCTTACTCATATGCTCTCTTTCCTCAAGTGTCTTAGGAGACATCTTTCCGGAAAGGGATACACCAGGGCTCATCGGTATGAGACCTCTCTTGGAGTTTTCTATGCTAAACCTTTTAAGCACTTTCTCGATGTATGTACCCTGGGTAAGACCTATCATTCTTCTAGATCTATCTCTATAGATCTTCATACCGAGAATGTAGGATGCTTCTCCCAAGTCCTTTATAGTAAAGTTCTTCGATAGCTACACTTTGACTGATTGCAGCATCGGTATATCATTTCCTATAAGAAGTATGTCATCCACATACAATACAAGAAATGTTACAGCGCTTCCACTAACCTTCTTGTAGACATATGGTTCATCTATATTTTTGATAAACCCAAACTCTTTGATTGTCTCATCAAAACGGATGTTCCATCTACGAGAAGCTTGCTTCAATCCATATATGGTTCGTAGCATCTTACACACTAGGTGTTCCTTTCCTTCAGAAACAAAACCCTCTGGTTGTGTCATATACACTTCCTCTTCAAGTTTCCCATTGAGGAAGGCCGTTTTCACGTCCATTTGCCCGATCTCATAGTCGTAGTAAGCAGCAATGGCAAGCAAAATCTGAATTGATTTAAACAGGGCTACAGGCGAAAAAGTTCAATCAAAATCAATCCTTTGGCTTTGTCTGAATCCTTTTGCCACGAGCCTCGCCTTATAGGTCTCCACCTGGCCATCTGCTCCAATCTTTCTTTTGTATACCCATTTGCACCCAATAGGCTTCACATCCTCTGGTGCTTCAACCAAAGTCCATACTTGGTTGGCATACATAGAATCCATTTCGGATTTCATGGCACTCTGTCATTTCTCTGATTCAACACTACTCATAGCCTCATTACAGGTCATAGGGTCATCATCATCAATGATTGACAACTCATTGTCATTCTCAATGACAAGGCCATAATACCTCTCAGGTTGGCGAGACACTCTCTCTGACCTACGAATGGGCTGTTCCACAGAAGATTGTTTAGTCTGAACAGGTGTTTCCTCTTGAACCGTAGTAGTTTGTGCTTCTTGAACTGTAGTAATACCCTAAAGTCTTTTTAGGATATCCCACAAACCTACATTTTACAGATCGAGATTCCAGCTTATCAGGGTCAACTTTCTTGACATGAGCTGGACATCCCCAAATCTTAACGTGTTTAAGACTCGGTTTCCTTTCTTTTCATATCTCATATGGAGTTTGAGGAACAGATTTGGAAGGCACCTTATTCAGTAAATATGCTGAGGTTTCCAATGCATAACCCCAAAGGAATACTGGAAGATCTGCATAGCTCATCATGGATCGAACCATGTCTAACAAAGTTCGAGTTCTCCTTTCAGATACTCCATTCAACTGTGGAGTATATGGAGGAGTCCACTGAGAGACTATACCATTTTCTTTGAGATAATCTAGAAACTCTCCATTCAAGTATTCGCCACCTCGATCTGATCGAAGGGTTTTAATACTATGTTTGGTTTGTTTCTCCACTTCATACTTGTATTCTTTGAACTTTTCAAAGGCTTCAGACTTGTGTTTCATCAAATACACATATCCGAATCTTGATCGATCATCTGTGAAAGTAATGAAGTACGAAAATCCACCCATGGCTTGCGTAGACATCGGTCCATATACATCTGTGTGTACCAATCCTAATAAATCTGTAGCCCTCTCTCCATGTCCACTAAATGGAGATTTGGTCATTTTACCTAATAGACAAGACTCGCATGTAGGATATGATTCAAAATCAAAGGGGTCAAGTAACCCTTCCTTATGCAATTTCTGAAATCTATTTACACTAATAGGACCAAGTTTGCACTGCCATAAATAGGTGAGATTTTCATCATCCCTTTTTCTTTTATTAGTATGTTCAATTTGTAGTAAATTATGCTCTACGTCACATACATACAGGCCATTATCTAAAATACCACTACCATAAAGAATGTTATCTCTAAGAATTGAACATTTATTATTCTGAATTACAAACGAAAATCCAGCCAAGTCTAACATGGGAATAGAAATAATATTCCTCACAATAGAGGGAACAAAATAACAATTATTTAAAACAATAGTCTTGCCCATAGGCATATGTAAATCAAATAATCCTACAGCTTCAGCAGCAACTCTTGCTCCATTTCCCATCCGTAGAATCACCTCCTCTTCCTCAAGAGTCCTACTTCTCCTTAGCCTCAGTAACGAATTGTAAATGTGAGAACCACAGGCGGTATCTAATACCCGAGTAGAAATTTGATTTAATGACATATTCACTTCAATCATGAACATACCTGAATCTGAAGAGGCAGTCTCACTACCCTTCTTCTTCTTCAATTCTGCAAGGTAAACCTTGCAGTTCCTCTTCCAGTGCCCCACCTTGTTACAGTGGAAGCAAACAGCTTTGCTTTTGGGGTCTTCAGCTTTTGGTGGAACCGGCTTTTTCTCACCTACTTTCTTCTTCTTGGGAGGGTTCTTCTTCCTTTTCTTAGGATTGGAACTTTCACGAATTAGAAGAACAGAACTATTTTTAGAGGGAAAATTCGATTCCGCAGTCTTCAACATGTTGTGGAGTTCAGCCAGGCTGACGTCTAGCTTATTCATGTGAAAGTTCACAACAAACTGCAAAAACGACCCCGGAAGTGATTGCAAGACCAAGTCTTGACTTAGCTCCCGATCCATGGCAAAACCAAGTTGTCCAGGACGTTCAATCAAATTGATCATCTTAAGTACATGGTCATTCACAGATGATCCCTCAGACATCCTACAGCGGAACAGCTCATTCGATATCTCATATCGAGCTATCCTCCCTGCCACATCATACAACTCTTGTAGATGCGTTAGGATAGTGTGAGCATCCATAATATTATGCAATACTATTTGCAAACAAAGATATTTTAAACTTAATTAATATTGTAACTATTCAATATATGATATGAGTTCCACTGCATATAAGGTGCATAAAATTTAAAGATAACTTTTATTCATTGTCTACAAATACTAAAACTTTTATTAGCTAACTTTTAATCACTGGCTATATAATAACTAATATAGCCAATTTTGTGTTCTATAGAAGTTGTTGTCGATGGCATAGTGGCTCAAAACAGTCTTCAACTTTTCTTCAAAGATGGCATAGTGCTCCTGCAAGTATATCCCACATGGAACCATTTTGATAACCTGAAAAAGAAAAGGGAATCTCACATTGAAATCACCAATATGAAGCTGTAACTCCCATAATAAAATCACCCTGCTGTTTTGTGTTATATATCTGGCTGTTAATAGATACCACTATGTGCACACATTGGGTAAATATCATTGCCCATTCAGATTAGTCCACCCCGCACCATCATCACCTTTGCAACTAATAATCCCTTGGTCATTATTTATATTTCAGGTCTTCAATGAAATAAACAATCGAGATATTGAAAATATTAACAATCGAGATAAACTAATAATCACCATTGTCGCATGTACCAATTAGCCTGCTCCGCAAGTAGCATTGACCAGTTGAATAAGGAAACGTCATCCAACCAAATTTATAGTATCAAGAAAGCTAAATAAAGCAGGAAAGAAGTACTAATAAACCTAAAATTTGAGACCAGGTTTGACCGAAAAAGATAAATTTAAAAAAATTGAGACCTGCTTAATTACAGTATTTAATAATAATTTAAAATTTTATCTGCTAATTATTTATGTATTGGTTGATTTTAAGGTGGTTTGCTCATTTGCTACTATCAAAAAATTGGTCTTAAATTTTATATTTAAGTTAATCACTCGCTAGCACATGGGTGAGAAAACATTGATAATTTTTAGAGAAATTAAAATTTGTGACCAGTTCTTGAAAAAAATTAAATTTAAAAATACTGAAACATGCTTAATTACATTATTTAATAATAATTTAAAAAATAATTTAATTTCTTTTACAATTTAAGACCAGTTCTTGTTCAAAAAGATAAATTTAAACAAATCGAGACCTGCTTAATTACAACATTTAATACTAATTTAAAAAGTAATTTAAAATTTTATTTGCTAATTATTTGGGTAAATAGGTCTTTAATTTTTTTTATTTAAGTTAGTTACTGGCTGGCACGCTGATAAGTGTGTATTTAATCCTAATATTATCCCTATAACTAAGTTATTTTACATTTATTTAGATTTTTATTTAATAAATTTTAATGTTTTATTGTAGGTATCAAGGAGTTATAATAAAGGAGGGCTTGGAGCTTAAATAAAAAGAGTTGGATATTAATTTGATTAAAAATTGGATTTTATGGGTCGCTTGCGCAGTCTACACTGTTTGGGCCATATCTGGAGTTCCAGAAGTCCGTTTTAGACGATTCAATAGCCCACGGAAAGCTTATGAGAAGGGCTTCAGTTTAGAAGTGGTCTTGATATCAGATTCCAACTGCATCATCCCAGAAACAGAGCCCAAAAGTTAGTTACGAATTTCCTTTATTGCAATTCAATTTTGATTGGGAAATCTCCTTGTAATTGTATTAAATAATTAAAAACTTTTACTAGAAGAGATTATTAGATAATAGATCAGACCTAATAGAGAGATACATCGTACGACGCAAGAGAGAGTAGCTGCACAAGGAAGGAGGAGAAGAAACCATTAACAAGAAGAATTCAGTCATTGAAGACATTTAATTGGCTTTGTTTTCTCTTTATCTTTTTATATCTCTTCTTTTGATTATGTGTTGGTTAACTTTGGATTGTTTTGATACCTTGATTATGAACTAAATTTATTGAGTTAGGATTTTTATGGAACCCTAGTATGGGATTGTTGGTATTTTGATAAGAAGTACTATTTGCAATTTACAGTTTATTCGTTCAAGTGGATTTCATGATACATATTTGCTATTGTTTGGCCAATGGTAGTAGATTGTTGAGTTAGTTATAATACTGAGAGGGTTATGATTAACTGACACAAAACTTGAATGGTGCATGATTATATCTACTGATAATAATTTTGTGATGGTATAGACATATATTGTTACCTTGCATAGCCATGTGAAATTTGTGCTTAATTGTATTCTGGAAGTTGAATTGGGCATAGACATATGTTAATTTGATTACAGAATCTATACCATAGTGATTTCGAGAGAAACCTATGATCTATGAATTTCTGGTTAGTAGACTGTGATTTTGCTATAGTATTACACTGCTTTATTGTCAACATGAATATATTAGGGGGGAAGTAATTATCTTGACTTAACTTCTCGTATCTAAAACTCTCGAAAATCTCTTTGCTAGTACAATATTACTTAGTTAATTTAGTTATTACTTAATTAGTTTAAATTAGAAAAACCAAACTCAAATATTTTGTTCTACAACCGAATTGTTCGATATTAATTGCGATTTATTCAATTAGGCAGTCCTTGAGGAACGATATCTGGTATTTACTAATGTATTACTTGTTTGCGATTGTGTACACTTGCACATTTGTATTTTACGCAACAAGTTTTTGGCGCCGTTGCCTGGGATTGTTATAGTATTTATTGCAAATTTAATTATCTTGCAGTTTGGTTTGCTTTGGTGTGCTCACGTTGATAATTCTTGTTGTTTATCAGGTTTGACAACATAGAGTTATGTATTCTCCATATGCTATGGATATGGTCTATGACAAGGACGACATCAAGAGACTTTATGCAGAGATTCTAGAGGATGTGAAGATGGGAAGGAATAAACCCAACTGGAAGTTGATAAGACCACCATGAGCAAGGATGAGAACGTGTCATGTGTGTATTGTTGTGGTGCTCATACCTATGACTATTGTCCTTCTAATCAAGATTCGATTTGCTTTGATGTCAATCACCCAGTGGTGCAACCTCCCAATTATTCATATATCAATGAAAGAGTTTTTCTTGGATCTTCATCAATGGACTCTAACTATTCATGTCTTCAAGAATCTCAGCAACAAGGACTTGATGATGGGAAGGAGAAGTCTGAACCCATGATAGTTGAAAGTACAATAGAGGTGGATGTCTCTCAACCAACATTTAATCATGAAAGATATGTAGAGGAATCTTTAATAATATCAATAGAAGATGTTGTAGTTTCCGATAAATTAGAGCACAATCTGTATGAAGATCCATTGGAGCAGCCCATGATTCTAGATTCTGGAGATGAGAGTAATGAAAAGGAGCATCTAGCTTTGTTGGAGGTTAATTCACAAGATCCAGAAATAGTGCATTATTTTGAGTCATTGAAAGTGCTATCTGCAGAAGTCAAACCTTCAAAAGCCTCTATTAAAGAACCACTTGATTTGGAACTGAAATTGATGTCCTCTCATTCTCAAGAGGTTTATTCGAGCTTATCTTCAACATGTTCTATTATCATCTCAGCAGAATTACCTCCGTACAAGAAAGTAGGAAGGGATATTTCAAATTTTCGTGATAGTATGTGCTCTATAGACGTGCAAATTTTGTTAGTGGACACTCCAATTGGTTCTTTTGAGAAGCGGAGAAGGTTGACATCTCCGACTTTGTCCATCATTATCTCTGCAGATTTACCGCCTGATAAGGAAGAATGGTTGTTTGAGGTTTTGCAAATGTACAAGCTAGTTTCTTTTGAGCAGCGGAGAAGGTTGAAACTTGTTATAAAAGACGTTGCTCCAAAGAAGATAATTAAATGGCCATATAGAGATGTGATGCAAAATTTTACATACGGCAAAAAATTAACAAGTACAAGCCCATTGTCATGTATAGCTAAAGACTTTAAAGAAAGACGATTCTTGGGAGGCAACCCATGATTTATGTATGGTTAGTCTATTTTTATTTTTGTATTTTTTTTTAGTTAGATATGTATATTTTATCTCCCATAAGATGCCTTGATGTGTTTGATTTGAGTGTTACAGGATTTTTTTATTGAACAGGTTGGCATGAAATTTCAGCATGGCATTAGGAAAAAAAAATTGATGAATGGCGGCTTCTGTTGAGACAGCAATTTTCGCACCGCGGTGCAGTAAATTAAACTCCAAGTGCACAAATCTCTGGAAGCAGGACAAACTGCGGTGCGCTTTTATCTTCCCGCAGTGCAACAATCTCTGTAATGACAATAATAATTTTGTCTTTTGCCCACGGTCTTCATGTGAACTTCAACGTGCATCTGTCAGCTGAACTAACATACTCAAGTACCCATTTGAAGTCCATTAGTCTTAATCTCAGTCCAGCCCAGGTGACAATCTCCAGCCCAGTCTCATGTTTCTGTCCGCGGCCCAGCTCATCAGCCACAGCCCATTTGATTAGTCAGCTGCTTGGTTGTCCTGCTCGTTAAAATGTATGCTGGCCAAGGGAGTTGAACCCCTGACCCTTTGAATGCAAGTCAATGCTCTCAGCCGCTACACCAAGTTGCCACAGCTGCTCCAAATTGTATGATTAAATCACTAAAGGGATGCTGATTAGTGGATTCAAGCAATTGGACTCCAACTTTTGCAAGCTTCAACTAATTCTTTTTCAAGGGAACATCATGCAATACTAGGGGAGTATTTTTAATCCTTCTTAGTACATATTTTTTTAGTTTTCTTTTTGTATTTTATTTTTAGTTTTTTTTTTAATTTTGTATATATATAAATATATTTCATTGGGAACAATGAACCACTTAAGTGTGGGGAGGGGTTTCCAACATAAAAAAAAAATTAGGATCATTAATAATTTTATTTTTAGGATAATTTTTTTCTTAGTTTTTTAGGACATTAGATATTTCTTTCTTAGATTTTTTTTAGGATAGTAAAAGAAAAATTAGAAAAACACAAGAAAATTAGAAAACTTAAAAAAATTGATTGCCTTGTCAATATAGCATGTTAATAAGGATAAGTACACACATGTAGGCTAATTTTTCGAGTGTCATATGTATGTCTCCTTAGCGTAAAATACCTTATACATAATGATGTCTTGTATGTGCTTGCGAAAATTCAAAACTTGAATGTACGTCACTGTCAATTTTGATGAGTATGGCATGCTATCACCATGTGAGATCTTGAGCCTTAATTTGAGATTGATACATATTTTATCAATCTATTTTTTTGTGGTGAGTTATTCGTCATTGTACATGTTGCTCTAGAACTTGCTTTAAACCAGGTTGTGCGCATATTGATTTTGTGTATTGTGTAAAAATGATAAAGGCACTAGGATTAACCGTAATGTCCGAAACAGTACCCTTAAAAATAATCATTAGTGAGCCCCCTTGAGCCTGTATCCTTTTTCTTCGTATATCACCATATAAATCTTGAGCTAATTTATTTCTTCTTGTCTTGATTGACTAGTTGAGCATTGTGATGTACAGATGAGATTGGTAAAATATTAAGTGTGGGGATATCTTTGTTATTGTGTGAAATTTTGGGTGGGAGTTGAGTTGGTTTGGCTATTCCTTCGTCGTGACATTTCAATAAAGTCACTCGAATCAATAAAAAAAGGGAGGAAACAAGAATAAATGAAAAAAATGAAAAAAATGAAAAAAATGAAAAAAAAAAAGAAAAAAAAAAGAAAGAAAATAATAAGAAAGAGAGTGTATGTTCAATGGTTCTTGCAATGTGAAATTTATGAGTTTACATTTGTATGTGGGATTATATCTCAAGGTTAGTTTTATGTTGAGTGCTTCAAGTGTATATGAATATTATGCTCTATTAGTTGTCAAGTTTAGCCACTTGTTAGCCTATTTCTTTGATTTCCTACCCCGCACCTAAGCCTCGTTACAACCCTTAACAAAGACCTTTTGATTTATACGAACACGAAGTCTAGAGATTTTGTGGACAAGCAAGCTTATGGTAGCACATGTGCATTTGATTGAACTTGAGTGATACAGTTGCACCTAAACACTTGTGTGATTTGAGTGTTTGTGAGGTTATTTTCCATCCAAAGTATGCTATTTTCTTGTTAATTGAGACTTTGATGTTATTTGTGATATTTTAGTCTTTTGAGACTATGTGTGCGTGCTTGAATAGTTGTGTTGGTGTGTAAAGTTGAGGAATTGCATTATATGACATCTAAGAGCTATTACATGATTAAGTTTGCATGTGTGGAGTGCTATGATATATTTCATGTTTGAGACTTGGCAGTCAGAATAAAAATTACGAATTTTGTGGGTACATTCGTTACAAACCATCACGAGACCTTACTCGTCCACTTGGGCTACCTTGGGGTTTAAAGGGCTTGTTGCATACGCCAAATGCAACCGTGATCACCTACGGAAGTGGTACTAGTTAGATAGGACTTAGTTTTTTCTTTCTTCTTTGCCCGAGGATGTGCAAGATGCTAATTGTGGGGATGTGATAAGTGTGTATTTAATCCTAATATTATCCCTATAATTAAGTTATTTTTCATTTATTTAGATTTTATTTAATAAATTTTAATGTTTTATTGTAGGTATCAAGGAGTTATAATAAAGGAGGGCTTGGAGCTTAAATAAAAAGAGTTGGATATTAATTTGATTAAAAATCGGATTTTATGGGTCGCTTGCGCAGTCTACACTGTTTGGGCCATATATGGAGTTCCAGAAGTCCGTTTTAGACGATTCAATAGCCCACGGAAAGCTTATGAGAAGGGGATCAGTTTAGAAGTGGTCTTGATATCAGATTCCAAATGCATCATCCCAGAAACAGAGCCCAAAAGTTAGTTACGAATTTCCTTTATTGCAATTCAATTTTGATTGGGAAATCTCCTTGTAATTGTATTAAATAATTAAAAACTTTTATTAGAAGAGATTATTAGATAATAGAGCAGACCTAATAGAGAGATACATCGTACGACGCAAGAGAGAGTAGCTGCACAAGGAAGGAGGAGAAGAAGCCATTAACAAGAAGAATTCAGTCATTGAAGACATTCAATTGGCTTTGTTTTCTCCTTATCTTTTTATATCTCTTCTTTTGATTATGTGTTGGTTAACTTTGGATTGTTTTGATACCTTGATTATGAACTAAATTTATTGAGTTAGGATTTTTATGGAACCCTAGTATAGGATTGTTGGTATTTTGATAAGAAGTACTATTTGCAGTTTACAGTTTATTCGTTCAAGTGGATTTCATGATACATATTTGGTATTGTTTGGACAATGGTCGTAGATTGTTGAGTTAGTTATAATACTGAGAGGGTTATGATTAACTGACACAAAACTTGAATGGTGCATGATTATATCTACTGATAATAATTTTGTGACGGTATAGACATATATTGTTACCTTGCATAGCCATGTGAAATTTGTGCTTAATTGTATTCTGGAAGTTGAATTGGGCATAGACATATGTTAATTTGATTACAGAATCTATACCATAGTGATTTCCAGAGAAACCTATGATCTATGAATTTCTGGTTAGTAGACTGTGATTTTGCTATAGTATTACACTGCTTTATTGTCAACATGAATATATTAGGGGGAAGTAATTATCTTGACTTAACTTCTCGTATCTAAAACTCTCGAAACTCTCTTTGCTAGTACAATATTACTTAGTTAATTTAGTTATTAATTAATTAGTTTAAATTAGAAAAACCAAACTCAAATATTTTGTTCTACAACCGAATTGTTCGATATTAATTGTGATTTATACAATTAGGCAGTCCATGAGGAACGATATCTGGTATTTACTACTGTATTACTTGTTTGCGATTGTGTACACTTGTCGGTGAGAAAACATTGATGTTTTTTGGCGAAATTAAAATTTGAGACCAATTCTTGACCAAAAAGATAAATTTTAAAAAATTGAGACCAACTTAATTACAATATTTAATAATAATTTAAAATTTCATCTACTTATCTGTGTAGTGGCTGATTTTTGAAGGTGATTTGCTCATTTGTTACTATCATAAAATATGTCATAAATTTTATATTTAAGTTAATTACTGGGAGAAAAAACAGTGATGATTTTTGGAGAAATTAAAATTTGAGCCCAATTCTTGACCAAAAAGATAAATTGGAAAAAATCGAGACCTGTTTATTTACAATATTTAATATTAATTTAAAAAGTAGTTTTAAATTTTAGTTACTAATTATGTGTCAAAAATAAATTGTGATACGTATTTTGTTTAAGCTAGTAGTTTTTCCAAAAATTCAAAAAAAAGGTAAAAATTCCTTTTTTCAGAATGCAACCACCCTTTTTGGAATTCCATTTTGTATAATATCCAAAGTTTTGGTTTCTCCCTGGGTTTTTGGCTAGGTTATGCAAGATTTACGCACAGGTACTCTCTGCAGACCTTTACAGCAAGTGTAGAAACAAGCAACCAAATTGATGCAAAAACCCAACCAGCCATAGTGGAAAATGCTCTATCTCCATATCCAACAGTAGCAATCGACATAACCGGAAGATACAGTGAATCCAACAATATAAGACCTTCAACAAAATGCATAACAATAACTCCTCCAATTCCAATACAAAGAACCACAACTCCCAAAGCCAACGATACCTTCATTCTAATCATCATCCTCCCTTTCTTAAAATCAATTATATACAATCGATCCTGATCAACCCCAACTTTAAAAGTTCTCAAGATATGATTCTCTTGCAAATCAAGAACATAACTAACCATCCCACTTAACAAAAAATTAATAAATCCAAACCCAATCAACACAAACATAACCAAAAATAATTTCGTCACAGTACTATTCGGATACATGAGAGTCCCAAAGAATAATGCTGGCCATTTTCAGCTTTAACCCACATTCAGGTAAAAACAAAAAAAGGTATTATAACAGTAACGAACCTATGGATTTTCAGTTTATCAACTCAGATCACTCCTATCTTCATTAAAATGGTGATAAGTTTATATGACCAACCAATTACAGCTTACAAGTGTCAACACGGACTCCGAGGAATATAAATACAAGTAAAACGTTGGAGTGGGATCTACTTTTAACGCACTGATCGATAACATGTTTAGCAAGTTAGAACTCAAATATGGGTCAAAAATTCATTATATGGATCCATTAGAGGCTCTTGAATATATTACATGACGAATCCATTTAAAATGGATTCAGAGAAACTGGTCTTCATTGATAGGAAGCTGCAAGTCATAATTCATAAACAATTGTCAATATATTCCAAATTTCAGATAATTTAAATAACCGGATATACAAGGAAGCCTGATAAATTTAAAGTTGCTACAGGTGTGTTTGCAGCAAGGTCATGATTGTTAGAATACACATATTTTTAAATAGCAAGCAGATGTAAATGAATGTTGTACAACATATCAAGAGTATCAAAAAACTACCGTTAACAAAATGGAATTTCACATTCTGGTATGAGGTGCGTACATAGATTTGTTAAGAGCTTTTAAAAAGATATGCATAACAATTAATGAAGAAATTAATGTGGAAAGAGTGTTCAGAAAGTCTTACAAATATACATTATACATCACTAAACTCACCCATAAAAGTGTTTCCACTTCCCCTGCCACAATCTTCATTTCGGGTCTGATCAATTTAATGGACACAGAAACTAACATGTCGATGTCAAAAGATAATTCTTGAGTAAATACTTTTTGTATGCTAATACAGCCTAAAACCAGAACACTCCACGCCCCTAGGATTTTTTTTTTGATTTTATATAAGGGAAAAATTACTTCTATATTTTGGATTTCAGTGAAGAAGACATAATAAATAAAGGTAATGTTTATTTAACTATCCCATTTCAATAGAAAATCACAAATGGTTATAACCTTGGGTTGTCACTTATCCAGATATACAGCACAATTCACCAAAAAGAGTACAATAGAGTGTATTTTTTGTACTTTGTAACCTAAGATGAGTTTTTTTCCTAATAATTGTTATATGCTAATGTCTACACATCATATCTGCAAGGGCCCTAAGAGTCCCCTAAGAGTCCAGTCTAAGCAACAAATAAAATGCTTAACTGTTGGGTGTTACTACATAGCCGGTAGTGGAAGAGTAACCTAATCATCACTAAGGGAGTCTTTTCAAGATATATTTATGAAATTCTATACAAAGTAGACAAAAAATCTGAAGCACCAAGTAAATTGTAAAGCACCAAACAAAAGCAACAAACATAACTGTGAAAATTGTAAAGCAACAAACAAAAGATATACATAAAAATGCAAAGGCAGTGCCAAGTGAAATATAGGTAAAAATAGCAGGTTCAAGTTACATTTATTTATTTATTGCCTTAGACTGTAGAGCCTTAAAAAGGTTTAATCTATTACAAGAGTATTGTTCATAACCTGACCAAACGATAGTGCTCCAAAACGTTAAAGTACTACTTATAATGCTAGTTTCTGAGAGCAAATGGAGTGGGTCTCTTGTTAAGCCGCCCCACTGCCACGTCCACTGACAACTTCAATAACAGATGAGAGCTTCCTCTTTCGCTTGGTGTCACTTTCCGGAACATTGTCATCATCAGTTGCAGGCTCCACCAGATCAACACCGGCCTCAAGAATGAAAGCAAGAAACATGTAAAGGGTGACATATGTTTTTCAGAAGGATGTAAATGAACAGGGCATAAAAGTGTTCTTACAGCTGCGTGAACATTCTTAGCATGAGCAGATTCCAGTTCTCCCACAGGGGTGTAAACTACCGATACTCCGTAGTCCTGCAATCCATCAACTGAATTATATTTTTTCAACTTCAGCTTGAACACCAGCTCCTTGCCCAACAGCGGTTGTAGCTCTCTTGGAACAGAATCATCCCCTGGGGGCATCTTGTTAATTAGTTTTTTTGCTGAGACGTCCAGCATGCGTTCGATGACAGCATTGAACAGAACCACGGTTGTAGATCCAATGTTGTCTGCAACCTGAACATTAACTCGAAACCTGGGAAACAAAGGTGAGTCAGAGGATATTGGTGAAAAAAATAGTAGGTTAGAACACAACAACATTTGCTTGCTTACAATGCCAGAGGGTAGTCAACTGCCTCGCCACAACCAGTGCAGAAATAAACCCCATCCTTTGGAATTGCCTTTTTGATGCATGATTTGTAGGAAACATAAAACCATCCAGTGTGATTGTTTAAGGCAGTTATTGTGGCCTTCAAGGTTACAACATCAACCTGTAATAAATTGGAATGTTAAGTATAATGAAGTAGCAAGGAGGTATGTTCACTGGCCCATGTTCTTTTATACGGGGTTCGGTTTATACCTTCAGTTTGCCATTACATGTATCATTCACCAGGTCCTCGATAGTCATTCGATTGACGAACATCGCCTCCTCAGGGGGCAGCTTCGCAGAAGCAGTTCCTTCAATAGCTACGACTTTATGGGACAAAGCTGAAAACCGCTCCCTTATAGAGGTGACATGCTCAACATCTGGGTTGACATAGACCATACTGCTGCTAGTTGTAGCAAAGGTTAAGGCACCTATAAGGCATATTGGGGCACAAGGGTTAGTTTATAACCAGGAGTAAAAAATAGCCAGCCAAGACACAAGGGAAAAACTTTTATTTTTGGAAAATTAATTCATGTATGTTTACTATCCTGAATAAGAGCTTCTACCTTGAAAGGTCTTCACTGTGACAGAAGAAATAACCATAACATAAGGGCCATCATCCTGGGTGTATAGTGCAGGATCAAACTCTTCGCCTAACTTTCCCCACAAAGTTATTGTGCTGGTGACGGAGCTAAGGGAACAACAAGTTTTAACAACATATCAGGATGGATAATCTTCAAATATGTGGGCCAAAAATTAAGGTGGGGCAAGGCATGTAAAAAAATTTGGTATTTTACTAAATATTTTGGTCTATTTAGAATGTTTTTACTAATCTTTTCAGAATAGTTGTTACATATATTCAAGACTACCCCTAACTTACAATACCAGTTCTATGCTCAAGATAATACCAAGTCTTAAGTTTGTTTTTGGAAAGAAGCTCAATTAATCATTGAGGTACGATGCCTAAATAGTAAACCTTTTAACTGGTGTAACTTGTATAAAATATGATTAATGTGGTGCTAAATAGAGTAATTTGGACTATACTGATAGAACATTCTGGAGAGTGGGCAGGTGCCTTCTTTTTTATAGCCCTAAATAAGTTCATACACAAACTTATTAATAATTTCACTGCTAGAATGGTCAATTACATTACAAATAAATAGAGTGTGGATATAGTTATAGTTTCAATGTTTCATTGGTCTAAATCATGAAGGGCACACCATATATTGTATCGAGATTTACATCAAGTGCCAATAACTGCACAGGACATATGAAAAATTAGCTAAAAAAATAGTATAGTAATATCGTTGGGCAAGCACCTTACTGGTTAACAACAACTTTTTTAAAAAAAGATTATATGCAAAGACAACTTAACAGAGGCTGTAAAAGTTTTAAATGCAGCCAAAAGTGTCAAATTGCAGCAAACATAACCATCATCAAATAATTAAAAAGCAAATGTATTTTTTCACACATAAAAAAACAATGATAATGCTCAAATGGAAATCGGAAAGTAGTTAATCAGATCAGCACCTTGACTATGAAAGGCCATTAGCAAACTCTTTGTCCCTGACTATGTCAATTCTACCTTTCCCTTGAGTTAATTGTTTTCATGCATTTGTCCAGACATAATTATCGGTTTATGTTATATCAAACCATAAAAAGATTTTGCTGACAATAGATTTTCAGTTAAATAATCAAATGGAGACCATCCAATTAAAATAAACAGCGTTTATATTTTGATGTATCTCACCTTCATTAAAGTGCAGGTTCCTAGACAACTATAACATTAAAATGTGTGTCCGTAGTTATAATTTTATACAGACAAAGGGAAATTTGAATAAAGGAAGTGATTTCCAATGCCTCCACTAATAAAGTTTATAAACAAACCAAATAAACTTTATATGAGGTTTTATGTGTACAAAGCAGAGTATTTAAATTTTCTAATTTTTTCAAAAAAGAAGACATTTATAGACAACGGGCTTGAAACATAGAATTAATGATCCTCTATCTAAGGTTAGGCCCTCATTCAGTTAGTCTTATTATAATAAGAATCCCACCTCTGTTGCTTTCATTATTTTAAAGAAGATTAACATTCATCTAAAATGCGTGTCTCTAGTTAGAATTTTATACAGACAAAGGGAAATCTAAATAAAGGAAATAATTTCCACTGCCTTCACTAATAGAGTTTATAAACAAACCAAATAAACTTTATATCCATACCAAACCATAAATACTTGGTTCCCAACTGTACCAGAGTAAAATTGAGGTGTGGTAATGCATCAAGTTTGCCAATAATTCTACTGGATATCCTAATCTTATAATAGCACCATTTGTTTTACAAAATTTCTGAATCAAAGAAAACTTTGAGGGTGTTTTTGCAAGCAAATCAATCTCAGTACAAGTGATTAACATAAAGATAAAAAAGCTCAATAGGTGTAAGTAACTAAATGCCCAACAAAGCATAAAATTAGAATAATACAAATAATCCTACTGGATAACCTAAACACTTACTAATCTGTGAAAATCCTTATGTCCCTTTTTTGGTAGCCGGCCCCGACAACCTCAACCTTTCCAAAATCGCAAAAGCAACCCACAATATCTACAAAATCGAGACGATGAAATTGGTTTTTTTTAAACCCTATATAAGTCTACATATTTGTTGCAATCTTAATATTTATGATGTTGTATACCAAGCCTTCGGTCACACGATCTCGAAACCGAGATACCAAATGCTTGCGAACAGCAGCATGCATAAGATTCTCCTAGAACCAACACGAAGTGACAGAAACTCAATGTGAGGCCAACATAAAAGCATTAGGTTCTGAAACAGGAGAGTGAAAAAGTGTGCACCTTTTCGTCAATAAGTATCATGTCCAAGCTAAGCAAACTGTTGTCCTTCGTACTGATAGACTCCCACATCCTGCATATGCGCACCCTTATCATCCAATTCTCTGAATCGCCCTTCAAATCGGAAAGGTAACTGAATACCATACCTGTACCAATCAACCCAGGAAAAGTAAGTTACCAGCAAACCAATCCCCACATAAAGAACTAAAGTTTTTCCACACACACCCACGATTAAAACACAAATTTTCCAAATGAACATATCAAAATAGCATACATCAAGAAGAACCAAAATCACTGAACAATCAAATCGACATACATCACTGAACCAGTCGAACCTTTTTTGGACAAACATATCGATCGAAGGGCCACAAATCATGTAAAAAACTTAAATCACCATGAAAATACGTAAGCAATAAATTTGTCATACATACACCACTAAATAAATTATCCAACATTTTTTCGAGAATAATCAAGAACCCAGAACTAAAAGTAAAAATGTACAATTACAAACAATAAAGCGCACCTTTTTCAATAACTTGTATTGTCGAAGCACCCCGTGGATATGTACCATTGGCATCGGCTGTGAATTATATACCTAACTAGAGAGGAGCCGATGGGTTTTCGGTTACCAAAGTACTTAAACGGCAAAGCCCTTTGAATTACCATACTAAATTAACTACTGGGGAGGCTACTAAATTAACTACAAGGGAGACAAGAAGGCGCATAACTGTAATATATACATACTAGCTTATAACCCGTGCTTTTTTGATAGGTTATAAAATTTATTTAACATTATAATTATGTTTTTATATAATCCTTATTTTTAATAATTTTTTAATTTTAATTTAATATAAATTTATATAATGAAATGCATGGTTTAAATTTTATTTTGTAAAATTCTAAATTAAAAATGTCGTTGACGGGTTCGAACTTTGAATTTTTAGTAAATTAATTTAATCATATAATATATCTTATTATTAGATCTAACGATTATTATTTATTAATAAAAATAATGATTTGTATATATGGTGAGATATTTTTGGGTGTATATTAGTGATCGCAAAATTAATTTTAAATTAAAAAGTACTCCATGTTTTAATTACAAAAATTACTATTAAAAATAATTACGGAAAGATATGGTGTGATATTTTGGATATATATTAATTATTGTAATATTAGTTTTAAATTAAATGGTAAAGTGTTTTAATTAGAAGTAAAATCTTTAGAAAAAATGTATAATTGAGTTGTTGGAGCAGAAAAAAGAGTCCAAGTAGAAGTGGATGAAGGAATTTTAATCAGAATATAATTACGTTAACATTAGTAATTAGCTTTTTGAGTTGTTTTTGTAATTTAATTATTTAATTATTGTAATATTAGTTTTAAATTAAATGGTAAAGTGTTTTAATTAGAAGTAAAATCTTTTAAAAAAATGAATAATTGGGTTGTTGGAGCAGAAAAAAGAGTCCAAGTAGAAGTGGATGAAGGAATTTTAATCAGAATATAATTACGTTAAAATTAGTAATTAGCTTTTTGAGTTGTTTTTGTAATTTAATTATTTATTTTAATAATTAGGATAACCAAACCGAAAACCAAAACTTAGGATAACCAAACCGAAAACCAAGGATTTAATATAAGATTCTTTTGATAGGTTATAAAATTTATTTAACATTATAATTATGTTTTTATATAATCCTTATTTTTAATAATTTTTTAATTTTAATTTAATATAAATTTATATAATGAAGTGCATGGTTTAAATTTTATTTTGTAAAATTCTAAATTAAAAATGTCGTTGACGGGTTCGAACTTTGAATTTTTAGTAAATTAATTTAATCATATAATATATCTTATTATTAGATCTAACGATTGTTATTTATTAATAAAAATAATGATTTGTATATATGGTGAGATATTTTTGGGTGTATATTAGTGATCGCAAGATTAATTTTAAATTAAAAAGTACTCCATGTTTTAATTACAAAAATTACTATTAAAAATAATTACGGAAAGATATGGTATGATATTTTGGATATATATTAATTATTGTAATATTAGTTTTAAATTAAATGGTAAAGTGTTTTAATTAGAAGTAAAATCTTTAGAAAAAATGAATAATTGAGTTGTTGGAGCAGAAAAAAGAGTCCAAGTAGAAGTGGATGAAGGAATTTTAATCAGAATATAATTACGTTAACATTAGTAATTAGCTTTTTGAGTTGTTTTTGTAATTTAATTATTTATTTTAATAATTAGGATAACCAAACCGAAAACCAAAACTTAGGATAACCAAACCGAAAACCAAAACTTTCAATGTTTCGACTTTAATATAATAGTATAGATATAGTTTGTATAAAATTAAAAGGATTTTATCCACGGGTCCATTAAAGAAAAAGGGGAAATTCAGAGAAATTTAGATGAGGATAGATAGAAGCGCCACGTCAGACAGCCAAGTTTTTGCTTTATATAGATATATATAGATAGATAATTAAAGAATGACAATTTTTTAAAATAAAAAAGAATAAAATTGTAATTTCACGGCCATTTCATTGGCTCAATGTACCCATAAACGCCATTTAATATAAAAAATATTAGTACAATTTTCTAATATGATCCATAAAAAAATTATATATTATATTATCTAACATTGGATACTAATCACATTATATGCAACGTAGATCCTATTTTTTAAAGTTCTTGTTTTTTAACATAAATTCAATTATTTTTTGTACAATTTTAAATATTAATATTTCTTAAACCAATTATTTTTAAATCACTAAATGTCTAGATGGTTGCTCGACCAATAACTCCATTTTAACTCATATATTTAAAATTTATATACCTAAAAGTTATATGATGCAATTATATATCATATATGATTTATAAATAGAATATAGTTCTTTTTTAAATATGATCTTATTTATTATTTAAATAGTTCGATATCTACAAAAAGATGAGTGTTAGCAAATTTATATTTTTTTTAATCCAAATTCGATCATTTGTGTATATTTTAGAATTTCATTTTTATGAAAATATAAACCACAATTTGTTTACTCAAAAAATAAAATAAAAAAGAAGTAAATTGAATTATGAAAAAAATGTGATTTATTTAGGATCGGTTATCTATGAAAAAAATGTGATTCAAGCCAAGCTAATCAAGGATCGGTGATTTCGGATCCCCAATTCATCAATGTAGTGAGGAATGTCTTAAATGAAGCACAAGGAAATCCGGGCGCCTACCATACTCCACCAACCACAAATATCGCCAATGTCGCTCTAGAAATGCAAAGGAACCCGGAAATGGGGTCACAAGCATTTTCTAATGCTATTGTTGGTGAGGTAACTCGATTGGTTGGAGAAATCCTCCAATCGATTTATAACAAATATGAAAATGCAAATGCGGAGGTAAATAAATATAAGAATTTTTCAAGTCGCATTTTAGTTTAGTTATTATTATAAATGTTAGTATAGTTTTGAATATATATTAAGTCTCGTCTACTCTTATATGTAGGCGATAAGGAGGGCTGAAGGTGGTGTCGATGATGGGGGGTTGGACAATGGAGGAGAGGAACATGATAATGAAGAAGATGATGGAGGAGACGATGCTAATGCAGAGGATGGAGGAGTGGAAGAGGATGGAGGAGAGGAAGAGGTTAATGAAGGGTCTGATAATGACCATGACCATGACCAAGAGTAGCCGATTGTTAGGTTTTTAAAAAGTTGCATATAAATTAAGTTTGCTATAGTTTGGAAAACTCACGGTTTAATGTATATATTTGGTTTTGATGGAGGATTATGCTATATCCTGAATTTTATGTACTTCTTTTGTTGGTACTGCATTTGTAATTGGTAATGTACGTCAGTTTTGGTTGAATCTTTGTTATAAGTAATATTGTACAGGGGAAATTCCATCTCATATATATGGAAAATCTTACTTTTCAATTGAGGAATATGGAATCTCAGTCTGATTCAACCTTTAGGAGCGATCTGTTCATCCAACTCGAAATATCGTAAGAGAATAACTTTTACGCCCAACAACTCACATGCCTTTCTTGGTCGGACCAACCCAACCGGCGGAACCTCCGTAAGAGGAGAAGGCACACCAAAAGCCTCGTATGCGGAGTAGCAGTAGGTCCAACAATTGACATTGCCTTCTTAGTCGGCAAACGCCGCAGCCAAAAAAAATTGCAGACTAAAACGGACCATTTAATTCGACTACACAACCAAACCCGACCGTTTTTGACCATTCATGTGCTCAGAAAACCGACCAAACGATAAATAAAACCGACCGTATTCATGTTAAACCAACCACATTCATAATTGTGTTAGTCGGTTGTAATTGGTCGGATTAAATACTCTCAGGAACAAATCCGACCATCATGGTCGGTTACTAAACCGACCAATATTTTAAGATACAGTTCATGTAAAACCGACCATATTCATAAATGTGTTGGTTGGCTTGATACTCACCGGAATAAATCCGACCACAATGGTCGGTTATTAAACCAACCATTAAACCGACCAACATTTCTAAGATGTGGCTGTGCCACGTTTTCCGGGTCGCAGCATCCACGTGGAAGTGACATGGCACTGAAGTGGGGTCGCCACGTCAGTTGGGTCCCGCCTACGTGTCACTGACATGTCACTATCGTGGGCCCGCCACGTCATATGGGCCCCATGACACGTGGCGCTGAAAGGCTTTTGTTGATCAATGGAAGTCAACGTTAAAATCGATCGTTACGGTGCAAAATCGACTAGGTTTAAATCGACCATGCTAAACCGATCGTTGGTATTAAAATCGATCGTTTCTATATTAAATCTGACAGTTAGGTCGGTCGGAAATGACTTTGTTTCTTGTAATGTCTAATAATATTTTTAAAATATCTCAGATATTAATGTAAAACAATGATCATGATACTTTCTTTGTAGTGGAAAGTATGGATTCAATCACTATAAATAGTACAAATTATTCCATATTTTTTCATAAATTATATATGTTGGTACTTTTATAATTTTTCAATAAATATTATAAAATTTCGGAACCACTAGCATAGCTGAGATCTGAAATGAAATTGAAGATTTTTGACCGCGCTATAACATTTGACAAAAGTAAGATCTCAAATGAGGTCGAATATGTTCAGCCATCTCAAATGAAATTGAAGATCTTTGACCGTGCTATAACATTTGACATAAATAAGATCTCAAATGAGGTCGAATATGTTCAACCATAGTAGTTATTATAATGAAGAATTCTCGATCTCAATCCATGGTCGAAGTTCTTCAATTTCGTGTCAAAAATATTTTAATTCGACTTGAATTCAAGTTCATGGACTTTGTGAGAAATTTTTGAATAAAATATATTTTGAAAAAATGAAAATGACAACTATCATTTTCTAAGAATATAAATTGGAAAATATATTCCAAAGAGTTCAGAAAAAAAATATTATTGTTATACAATAAAAATCGGATCGGACTTTATTCGAATTTTTTTTTCGAATAGGACACCTCTAATTTGTGAATCAAAGTTTTTCAAAATTTGAGTAAAATAAATTTTATTATTTAATAATAATATTTGAAGAAAAAATAAAGAAAAAGGAAGCGTGAAATGTGAGCTTGAAATGAGATCGAATAATTTGGAACTGACTGTCAACAATCAAAATTGGCGATAATCCGACCCAGGGAGGTCGACCTGATGGCAAAGTGCTATTTCGTACCTGTGATATTGCACAAATGACAGAATGATCCCTGTAGTTCGCAAATCGAGATAAAGCCCCCTGGAGTTTATGAGTTGAAAAATCAGCCCCTGCAGATAACAAAATAACAGCCCCTTCAAAATTACAAAAAAGTGCCGATAGTTTTGGAGTAATAATAAGTACACCTGGCAATTCGTTCGTTTCGTGTACTTTCGTGTCGTGTACTTTCGTGTTTCGTGTACGTAATGCTAAATCCAAAACCGACCCGTTAAGGATTCGTTTCGTTTCGTGTTCGTGTACCTTTATTTCGTGTACGTTTCGTGTCGTATTTCGTGTAATTTTTGAATAAAAATAAAAATATTTAAATATTAATTTTTTACTAGTCCAGTCTTAAGTCAATATGTCATAAGGAATGAAGTGTGCTTAAGTCTTGTGAAACTAAGATTTGAAACTATTTTGTATTTATCTTATGTAAAAATTATATATAAAATATCATTTTAAAATATGTATACATATAATTTTAATAAAATTATTTAAATATTTATTTATTTCGTGTATTTTCGTTTCGTGTCGTGTACCCAAGGGTAAACCCAAAACCGACACTAAATTCACCCGTGTAATTTTGTGTTCGTATACTTTCGTGTTCGTGTACCGTAAAGGTCAACCCAAACCCGTAATTTTCGTGTCGTTTTCGTGTCGTGTTTTCGTGTCGTGTACGAAATTGCCGGCTCTAATAATAAGTAAGTGCAAATATATTTGAAAAATTACTTATGTACCCCATTTAAAAAATTGACAATAAATGCATGTTTGTACAAATTTAATAATTTTGATCGAAATAATCAAAAATATTGTTAAAAACATGAAATTTTTTAAATTTTTATACATTTAATGGTTCAGATCCCTTAGAATTATTTTAAGTCTAGTATTGAACCAAATAACTCGCAAGAGCATAGTAAAGAATTATCCAAATAATTTAGCAAAAAAAAAAAAAAGAATTATCCAAATATATTTTTAACTCAAATGATAACTTAGAAATCTATATATCTATGCTAATATATAATAACCAAACAGGGATATAATTTGGTTATTTGGTTCAACCATTTGAAAGAATAGTGATCGTTAGATATTTAGTAAATAGATGATAGTCGTTAGATCTAATAATAAGGAATATTTTATATTTAAATCCTTCTTCTAAAGATCAAAGGTTCAAATCCTGTCAAAAATAAATTTACATTAAAATTTTAAGTTATTAGCTCTAATCAATACATATCATTTATTAAATAACTATTATTATTACTAATAATTTTATTAATTAATATTACAAAGTTAAATTATATCTACAATAAATTATTATACTCTATTTTATTTAATCATATAATTTTAAAAGTATTTAAAAGTAACTCGTGCACGAGCTATAAGCTAGTATGTATTAGAACATTAATAGGTTTACGATACTCAAAAGTTGAAGCCAAACAAATATTATAAGGTGAGAGCAGAAAATATTATTGGGAAAATAAAAAATAATAATTTCATTATTTTCTAAAAAATTCAAAAATATAGAAAATATTTATGTACGATTGCACACATTTATAATTTTAAAAAATAGACTATATTAAATTTTTTAAAATTTTGAAGATTTCAATAAGATATCTGACAATAGTTTAAAATTTAGTGATATATAGTCACTGATTTTTAATATCAATCAAATCCTCTTTATATTTATCCAATGACAATTTGAAATATGTTGATATCCAAGTATATTTAAATATTAATGGAGTTCCAAGAATTTTCTAGTAGGATAAATCTTATAAGATTTAAAAAAAATGTATATAATTTTTTATTTTATTTAAATATTATAAACTACACCCTTTTACTATAAATATGTACCCCACTAAAATGAAATTTGTCCCAACAACAAAAACACTCATTAAATCTTGAATCTCACTAACCACCGTTCAGCAACAACATATTTTTGCGGGCAAGAACAGCTACAAGTAGTACTTTGAAGTCGGACAGTCACTATTGTAAGTATTTACATTTTTTAATGCATTATTTTTGCATCTATAAATAGCCAGACATGCCCCCCATTTATCAAAAGAAAAGACTCAATTTAGTTTCTTCTCATTAATATGATCCATATTTTTTCCATTTCATTTTAAATATCATTTTTTGACTATGTACACTTATTAAAAATAATATTTGTTAGATTTTTTTATCTTTAATATAATTTTATTTTTCAATTTATTCTTAAATCTTAATCTACCCCTATTTAATACTAATATTTAGAGAGAGGTACATTTAATAATATAGTTGTAATTAATGATATTTAGGTGGAAAAAAAATTGTTTTTAAAATATAAAAACGACACTTAAATTAAAATTCAAATCTAATAAAAAATGACATATAAAATAAAATGGAAGGAATATTTTTAAAGATATTTACCGGTATTCCTTAATCTTATTTGTCAGGACTTGTATTCTTTAATTTAGTTAGCTAAATGTCTACGTCCGTGTGATAAGTTGTGCCACTTTAGTCAATGTAATCAGATGACTAATACAGTTAGTAGTTGAATGTTTAATTTAATTAGCATTACTGTAACCTTTCTTAGCTAGAATCTTCTTATGTTGTTGGCGTTTTAATTAATACTCCCTCCGTCCTCATTTGTTTATGAGAAATGTTAATCATAGTCTTAAGGGTTATGGTTAAACATTAAATATTCTTATATTTTTAAGATCTTTTGTAAGGTTTTAATTGTTTTTAGTTTTCCAATGTCTCTTTTTAACACAAATTTAATTTTTCAAGTAATAATAATTGACCCTCTACATTCACATTAATTTCTAACGATAAAAACATCCCAAATTTCTAAATAATCATATTGAATTTCATACAAAATTGATGTATTAAGTCAAAACTTATGTATTAAATGCATTTATCCATCTACATTAATGCTTAACCATAGCCCTAAGGGCTATGTTTAGCATTACCCTTTGTTTATATTGGAGGGGGACACGAAGACCAAGACATGGCATAAAAAATGACTAAAGTTTTCTATACAACTGTTGAGTTTTTCAACATTTACGGGATTACAAAAATAAGGGTATTATAGGAAATACCATTATCATTAATACAAAAAAAACGAAACTTACTCAGTTATAATACCACTCAAAGTGGTGTCTGAGGAGGGTAGATGTACGCAGACCATGCCCCTATACAATAGGGAGGCTGTTTCCGAAGGACCCCCGGCCATTACAAATATAGAAATACAAATACAGAAAGGAAACCTAATACAAACTAAGAAACTCACACACACGCAGGAGTCGAACCCCTGAACTCCTTCAAAGGAGGCCAGTGGCTCAACCACTGCACCAACATGTTGTTGGCATTATCATTAATACACCTTGGAAATAAAAGAACGACTAATATTAAAAGACACCTGATATTTTATAGAATGACTATCGTATCAAAACAGAGGGAATAATATTTAATAATAGATTTGAGATAGTGTAGGAAAGTAGTGGGTTTAATAGTATTTTTTATTATTAAATATGAGATATTAGGAAAAAGTAATGGATGTAATAGTGGGGTAAACTTATTATTTATGATAATGTAAAAAATTGAGAGGGATATCCCAAAATAGTAAAGAGCAAGAAATCTAGTGGCTAGTGCACAAAGGTTGAATAAAATACATAGATGTCTCTTTCATTTGAATATGCACGTTTGAATTGTAACATCTACAATATTATGGCGATGAATTATTATGGGAATTGCTATATCGAGAGTCGGTTTTTTATTTTCAAAATCGGATTTGTAACATATGTTCCTTAGTGTTCACAAAATGTAACATATAATAATATAATGTATTGAATTGCTTTGAAAAAAGAAAGGGTTCTGAAAATAATGTTTCTTAATTATTATTAAGAAGGTGTTTGTTTAAATTAATTCCTGATTGTTACATTTACATGTATATTTATTTTATAAACTTAACCCAAAATTACATTAGGCATGAATGTATTCTTGGATAAATTAAATAAGTACTCATCTTATTTTGATAAGAAGAATACGATAATTTGAATATCAATAAAAACATCTTATACGGTGGAGCTTTAAGTTGTTACTGGTTATTAAACGAAATGTATTTTCTATATATCTTAGAACACATGTATGAGATTTTTATTTTTTTTTTGAATAATTAGATTTATATACCTTACAAATGAGTATTGCTTTAACAAATCTTTGGATCAGCGAGAATTGAACCCAAATCCTGCGACAATAAGAGATAAGCTCTTACACACTTGAGCTATTTCACCGCGTTCCTGTATTAGATTCATTTCAAGAAGAAACAAAAATTCACTATTTGATGGACCATTTATAAAAAGAGATTAGGGAGCCTGAGATATATCTCAGATAAGTTTTCTGAGATACCTATCTTTTATATGTAAAAATAGGATGGGCGTTTTAGTAAATTCAGAATTTTTTAAATAGCCCTGCGGGCCCAGTAAAATGTAAAGTTATTTTGTATGTATATCAGGAAAAGTTCTCTAAGATATATCTTAGGGTCCTTTTTCTCTTATAAAAATTTACATTTTGAAACAGTAGATTTAAGCATGCTAAATAAACGTTTCAAATTTAAGTGCATGTTTGGCCTTATGGCTGAAAGCACCACCGTGAAGGGTGGCGAATCAAGGACAGAGTTGGTGGCTTAGAGATGAGGGAGATGCCACGTGGGAATCCAGGATTAGGGGGATAGTGGTTACCATAATTCAGGGGGGAAGTAATTCAAACAGGGGAAAGGACATAAGTAAGGGGAGTAATAATAGGAGTTTGGTTGTTACTGATCCACGTAATATTAGCAGCAGTTCAAAATTAGCGGGATTTAATACATTTTCAAATTTACTTTATGGGCTAAACGAAGAAGTGGATATTGGGCTTAAAGTTGATAATGGTAAAAGAAGGAGAGGTGAGGTGGGTATTACGGATGTGGATTTGGGCCTAAACAAAACTGGTCCGCAACTTATTTTGGACCATAGAGAGGCTGTTATTTCTAAAAGGGATTTGGTAGCGTCTTCTCAAACTACTCTGGCTACGCTTGCTGTGCAAGCTAACCGCTCGCCATGAATATGTTAAGCTGGAACTGTCGGGGATTGGGCAATCCTCGTTCAGTTCGTGTTTTTAGAGATATTTTAAGATCTCATCAGCCCAACTTTTTATTTCTTTCTGAAACTCTCTCAGTAGGTAGTAAAATTGCAGACCTTTCTTCTAAATTTGGTTTTACTAATTTCTTTGTAGTAGATAGACAGGGGAGGTGGTTTAGCAATTATGTGGAATCATAACGACATTCTTCCAAAAAGTTATATGAATGGTTTTAAACAAGCTATTAAGGATTGTTTACTTGTAGAAATTGAGTTGCTGGGTGGAGATTTTACCCAGGAAAAGACTAAAGGAACTATAGACTGGGTTCGTAAAAGGCTTGATAGGGCATTTGCTACAGAATCATGGTGGCAACTATTTCCCTTGTGTATTCTCTCGGTCTTCCATGCAATTTTTTCAGATCACGAGCCTATCAAACTGAGTTTGGTTAATACAGTAGTTACAAAGAAGGAATTTCGGTTCAGATTTGTAAACACGTGGTTAAAGGAGGCTAATTTTCATTCAAATGTATCAAAATTCTAGAGAGATCTCCCCTCTTCTCACCTTCTTCCTAAGCTGATTTCTGTCTCCTCATTCATGGAAAAGAGGGGGCAGAATTTCTTTCACAAGTTTAGAGAGAAACTGCTCAAACAGAAGGAGTTACTCGATATCTTGAAAGAAATAGAAGATGATAATGATGGTGTTTAGTTGTACTTTGATGAAAAAGCGAAGCTCAATGATCTTCTTTTGCACGAGGAAATCTATTGGAAGCAGCGTGCTAAGGCCTTTTGGTTGGAGGAAGGTGACTCTAATTCTAAGTATTTTCATGCTATAGCCTCAAATAAGAAGAAGTTGAATCATATCTCTCATCTAAAACTGGATGATGCAACTCTTGTCTCTAATCAGGTGGATTTGTGCAGAATGTTGAAGGATTATTACTCAAAAGTTTTTACAGCTACCAGTAATGTTGGTATTTGTCCTCACAATGATAATGAGGTAAGAGCCACACAAACTCAGAATGAAATTCTAACACCGGATCTTTCCTCTGATGAGTTCACGGAGGTTGTAAAAAGTATGCATCCGGATAAAGCTAGTGGTCCTGATGGTTTAAACCCTGCTTTTTTCAACAGTTTTGGAGGCAAGGAAGTATTTTAATGTTGTCTTGGTTGGCTTACTTAGTGTCAATTTTCTGCAAATTTAAATGATACGATACTAGTGCTGATTCCAAAGAAGGACAAAGTGGAGGAAGTCAAAGATTTGAGACCTATAGCTCTCTGCAACATTCTATATAAAATTGTTGCCAAAGTCCTTACGAATAGGATGAAGAAAATTTTTCCTGGCTTGATTTCTGAAGAGAAAAATGCGTTTGTTCCAGGTAGGAATATAACAGATAATGTACTTGCTGCTTTCGAGTTAATACATTATATGAATAGAAAAACGAGTGGAGAAGAAGGTGAAGTTGCTTTGAAACTTGACATAAGCAAAGCATATGATAGGGTGAGCTGGGATTATTTGCGTAATAGGATGATTTCAATGGGCTTCTCGAATAAATGGATTAGCTGGATGATGTTGTATGTTACATCAGTTTCATACTCTATTCCGTTTCAAGGATCGACAATTGGTCCAATTATCCCCAGTAGAGGTCTCCGTCAAGGGGATCCATTGTCGCCTTATTTGTTCCTTCTCTGTGTTAAAGGCTTATCTTTATCTCTAAAAGCAGCTGCTGATAATGGCTCGATTCATGGTTGTCGTATTTGTTCTCAGGTCCCAACAATAACACATTTTCTTTTTGCTAATAACAGTTTTTTATTCTTTAAAGCATCTGCAATTGAGATAAATATGATAAAGGAAGTGTTGCATTCGTATGAGATTTTTTTTGGGCAAGCAGTGAATTATCAGAAGTCTGCTATTTTTTTTTAGTTCAAACGTCAGACGAGATAAACAAATAGAGATCAGGAATTTGCTTGGGGTGTTCAACAATATTGAAAATAGTAAATACCTTGGTCTTCCTTCCCTCATTGGTAGATCTAAGAAGTTGGTTTTTCGATATTTGAAGGATAAAGTATGGCAGAAGATTCAAGGTTGGAACACAAAGCTGTTATCCAAAGCAGGGAAGGCGGTGTTGATAAGAAATGTTGCTCAAACAATCCCTACGTACGCGATGTCGTGTTTTTTGATCCCAAAGACGTTGTGTCAGAAAATCGAGAGGATGATGAATGCCTTCTGGTGAAAGTCTAACTCTTCGAATAATAAAGGTGTAAAATGGCTATCGTGGTCTAGGATGAGCATGTCAAAAGAAAAAGGCGGTTTGGGCTTTCGAGATTTGCACGGATTTAATCTTTCCTTATTAGGTAAGCAGTGCTGGAATCTTGTCAAAAATCCAGGCACTTTGTTAGCTAGGCTGCTAAAGGCTCGATATTACCCAAATTACAATCTGTTGCAAACTTTCAGAATAGGGGGTTCAAGTTATACCTGGTCTAGTATTTGGGAGGCTTAAGGTGGGTTATAAGTGATGGCAAGACTATTAACATTCAGGTGGATAGGTGGTTGAGAGGGAAAGATAGCTTTTGCGTCACTACGCTATAAATGACTTTACACAACATTTTTGCATGGTGTCGCCGTCTGTAAAAGTGATGCCGTAGCTATTTCATCCTTACCTATTACAACATCAAGTATTTGTGTTAGCTTAGACATGCAAAGTGTTGGCGTAGATGTTTTATAATGTACTATACTCTTATGTATTTAATTTTCTTTTTTTATTTTATATTATAATGCTGACTGGGCAATGCTGACTATGCGTCAACGTGACAGTGGGCCCCACACTACTGATTGGACTTTGACGTGGCATGCTGAAGTGGCAGTGGGCCCCACCCTACTGTCGTGGCATGATGACGTGGCATGTGGGCCCCACCCTACTTACGTGGCATGCTGACGTGGCAGCTGATGTGGCAATGGGTCCCACCTCTTGCTGACGTGGTAGTTGACTGGTCAGGTGGTTGACTGTTGACGTGGTAGTGGGGTCCGCAGGGCAGATTTTTTAATTTGTTTTAAAATTAAAAATAATTCACACAATAAATAACATTTTACATAAAGCAATAAAAAAATGTTGAAATGAATTTATTTGTTATATCAAAAACATTGATAGGAATGAAAATGATAATTTTTTAATTTTTTTTAAAATTAAAAATAATTCACACAATAAATAACATTTTACATAAAGCAATAAAAAAATTATGAAATGAATTTATTTTTTATATAAAAAACATTGATAGGAATGAAAATGATGATTTTTTTTGAATAATCATTAATAAACTAAATTTTTATTTTTTAATTAAGAAGTGTATAATTATTTAAAAATTACATTTACCTTTAAATTAATTCATTTTTATTTTCCAAATAAATGAGTTATTATTTTTAAATATTTAGAGTATTTATTTATTTATTTTTTCAGTTTCTATTTATTTATTAAATTTTAAATGTACACCTAGATCGATGAAACTTTGTAAGCAGGAAAAAATACCACCACTGAAATTTCAGTCTTACCACTTAAACAACCTTAGAAAAAAACACATTTGTTATTACAATCTCTCGCTCTCGCTCTCGGCTCTCACTCCCAACTCTCTTCCAACACTTTCAATTCTTCTTTAATTTTCTTCAAGTTGTAGGTATTTTGGTTCAAATTAGAGATTCTCAACTGATTAGGGCTTGGATTTGAGGCTTTGACTTCTTCAAATTAGGGTCTTTTCAGATTAGGGCTTTCTCAAATTAGGGGTTCTTGGTTTTGAGTTCAATCGATTCGATTTCTTTACTTAAACTTCAACTAATGGATCTCTCTTTTCAATTTCAGGGCTTTTTCGCTTTGGGCTTTGGATTTGGGGCTTGTTTAGTGGATTTAGGGCTTCAATTTGGAGGTATTACACCCCGGTTGAAAGATTTATCCCCAGGTTCTTGAAATTTATAATGTTTTGATTTTTATGTTAAAGATTCAATCTTTCTTATGATTCTTGGTTTTTAATTGTTGAGAAGTGTTTTGTAGATGTTGGTTTGATGAATTATTACCAAATAACCAGCGAACAACGACAAAGTTTGATGGTACGTATATGATTTTTTCTTTTCTCTCATGCTTAGCCTCTAGATCCTTTTGAAACTTTGCATTCTCAACTTTAGTTTTACAGCTACTTCATTTAATTTTGCCACTTGGCCAATTTAACATTGAAGGTTATTACAAGTTATAAGGTTATATGGATCTATTCTGATATGTCTTCTGTGTATATAGGAGTGGTGTCAAGGAAGGGGGCATGAGGATTT
The DNA here is from genome assembly GCA_036435485.1 of Saposhnikovia divaricata. Lineage (NCBI taxonomy): Eukaryota > Viridiplantae > Streptophyta > Magnoliopsida > Apiales > Apiaceae > Saposhnikovia > Saposhnikovia divaricata. The sequence continues at coordinate 178,133,939 of CM071599.1, read as the reverse complement.
TGTGGCATTCCATACATTTTCCTATACTCGCTGTGTTGCAATATGGGCAAGAATCTGAACTAATTTTGTTTTCTATTTGACATCTTTCAGGGAGGGAAAGAATAATATTTTATAGGCAGCAGCAGGTCTCAATGTTACAAGTAAATTTGGTTATATATTTTATAATCCAAGTTAATTTGTTTTTTCAAACAATATGTATTTAGCTCTCAGTTTCATTTATTCGGTTGGGCTTCGGTTGGTCACTCTCTGGTCCCCCTTATAGGCATGCTGAACTTATATGTATATGTTTTAAGTTTATCATCTTCAACTTGAATTTATACATTTCCATTACTTTTGCAATGTAATCATTTTTTGTATTATTAGTGAAGTATATATCTTAACTATCATGAATTTGCTTGTCTCGATTCTTATTTATCTTCCATTGAATGTTGATAATTGGTCTACTAGAACCAGGTGAGATGCATGGTATTTGTGTAATTTTGATTTGGTATGTGGTGTAGCCCTGTACTTCAAGTATATGTATGATAATTTAAACTCATTATGTATGCTATATAGAGCTGTCGCAAGATCCCTGCACATAAAATTTCTTGCCACAAAGAAGGGAGAAAATGAAGCTTAGAAGTTTTGTGGACAGAATATGATATAAAATAAATTAGAGGTTCTTCTGATCTTTAGAAGATCATGTACTCCACTAAGTTCTTGTACTCCACAAGTTCATGTTTGCTATTGCTAGTCTTGATTTCTTTTTCGTTATTATTCCAGGGGAAGAAACGTGGTAGCTGGTTCTCTTCATGGTCTTTTTACTCATAGATGATGAAGGTATTCTGATTGCATTTTAATGAAGAAATTAGTTGCATGCATTTGTTTGTATATAATAACTTTAGATTTTTCAATACACAATATACCAGAGGGATTAGCAGTAAGCATGGTTCTTGCATCAAGGGGCGTTTTTCCACGGAATGCAATGCTATGAAGTGTAATCACATTGTTGCCACAGGTAGTAAATTATACTATTTGTTTGCTGCTGATTGTTATGGGCATTCTGACTTTACGGCATGTTTCAGTTTTTTCTTTCTGTTTTTGGTTAAGTACTTTCATTTCATTATGCAGAAAAGTTAAATTTTATCTAGTCCATAGCTTTAAGATAATTCCAGCTTTTATTTTGGAAAGAATCTTACTTGTAATTTCACTGTTCTTGTTTGCGTTTTGTCAGCACAAGACAACCTTGTTTTTCTTCAGATTGGTTTGATCTCAAATGGTAAGCCTCAATTATAATTATTTAAAAGGGTCGCATGAATTCAGAACAAATTTCTAATAAATTATCTAACAGTTATGTTAATGTAGAAAATGAAGCAGCTATGGAACTGTCTATTAATTTTAAGGTTTTTCGATATTACAATATATTATGATATATTAATCTGTTTATAGACCTGATGCAATTAACTCTGGTTAATTACTAAAAATTTATGGCTTAGAACTTAATCTGGTTAATGGCACTTCATTAGATTAGATATCCAATTGAAGAGATGAACAATGAAAATGTACTCTCAAGTCGCAAAACATGTCAAAACAAGTTTATTCTGGCATTCAATGTTAAGCAGAGAAAATCATATATTTATCCATGTTTTAGAAGTGAATTATACTCAGCACCAATAGAATATTAGTGTTTCTTTGGTAAAGGCAGCTCTGCCTTTGTAGGCATTGATTATTTTAATGTGGTAGGTAACCTTATCTTTAACTTACAAGACTTCATAAGAGTAGGACAATGAAGTTCACAAACTGATTCCTTGTAAAATTGAAATGCTTTTTATTATCAGTATGGTTTACTCTCTTTTTTCCTATTTTTCAAATAACCCATAAATTCCATAGAATTGTTTTCCTTTTTACAGTAAACACTTGTTATGCTTGACACTTGTTTTCTAATCTGTTGTGCTGATTTTTATTTGTAGGTGGCTGGGAATTTATAGAAGTATCACATTTGTTATGTTTTTTGGTGGTGGTCGAGTGGCCATGTACCTGGAAGTGTATGGTTTTGTACTCCAACAAACACTTATATACGGAGGTTGATAAGAAAACAGGACAAAGCAAAGTTCATGAAATTGAAGGTTCAAGATGAAGTGGATACAAAGGTGAATAAGGTTCAAGACCATTTCTAGTGACAATGAAGATGGCAGGCCAATCATCGGACGCACTAGCTTTTAGTTAGGTATCTAAGTTATGATATTAGTATGATACTAGCTCTTAGTTAGATATCTAAGTTATGATCTTAGTTAGTATTTGATGTTTATGATATTTAGGTACTAGCTAGTTATGGTATTTTGTGATGCTGATCATATGTACTGAATTATGTTGGTATGTTGGGGTTGAACTGAAAATAGGTTGTAAGTACTAATATACTAGAAAAGCATATGTATAAAATGTACATTTTTATTTTGCATTAAAAAGGTGTTGCAGTAGCTTTAATATAATGTTGCAGTACTGTATGATAAATGTTGTAATAGACTAATAAGGTGTTGCAATAGCTATGACAAAGTGTTGCCACCTGTTAGTGGGTCCAAACTGTCAGTGGGCCCCACCTGTCGGTGGGGTCCAGCCACGTGTCAGTAGGGGTCCAGCCACGTGTCAGTGGGTCCTGCCACGTGTCAGTGGGTCCTGCCACGTATCAGTGGGGTCCTGCCACGTGTCAGTGGCCATTTACAACAAATGTGTATCCTACGGCAACACATTTTATCATGTTGTTGTAGGTGTAAAAGTGTTGCAGTTGACCCTACGCCAACATCGAAAAAGCTAACACCCGAAAAGTGTTGCCGTAGATATTTTTGAGGCTACGGCAATAGTTTTTGGGCCTTTGGCAGCATTTTTGAAGTGTTGCCGAAGGCCATCTATGGCGTAGTGCGTTGATCCTGGGGGAAACTGTAGCTCAGATTCGAAGGTGTGTGAATTTTTCTTGTCTGGAAAGAAGGAATGGGATGTGATTAAGATCAAATCTACGTTTAACAATACTGATGCAGAGGCCATTTTATCAACTCGTATTCTCAAAAGTAGTACTCAAGAAAGGATAGCCTGGGTCCATTCTAAGGATGGCCAGCACTCATTGAAGTCGGGTTACTATCAATGGCAACTGAATCGTGTGGGAGATGTAGACTTGCAGCAATCTAATGGTTGGAGGAAGCTCTACCGTTTGAGTATTCTGATAACTCTAAGACCCGATCTAGTGCCTCCCACTCCTGGTAGGAGGTGAAGCTGGTGGCTGGGTGCCTGCAAAACAACACCGGAGGGGGGTTTGAGCCCCGCGGCGCCTCCGGCGTGAGAATAAGTGACGGCCTTGGAGAATAAAAGATAAGGACTAGAGTATCTAATTATGGAGGGTGTGTGTATTTGAGTGTGTGTGAAGAGAATATAACCCCTACATCTTTTTCTCCTGGTCTATTTATAAGCCAAGGATTAGGGTTTAGGGGTAGGTACCTGCAATCATGAGCGTTGGATCCGAGGTAGATGGGACACTTTTCCGCTGCTAATAATTCCCACCTGTCCAGGTGATGTCTGTGGTGGCGTGTGCCCCCAACATGTCGGCACGTGGTTTGATAAGGACATGATTGTGTCCATCCTAGGATTCCCTTATCTGTCACTGTCATGTAGGACCCCAGTCATGACTCGTGTCTGCCATACTCCCATGCATCTTGGGCCTGGGTTGCGGGTTTAGGTGGCTTGAGCCCAATCCGGACTGGGTGTGGGCCGGTCTTAGGGCAATCTTGGGACGAGCCCAGTCGGGATTCGTTATACCCTATCATTTGCCCCCACTCCCTTATGCGGATTTTTCGTATGAGGGAGTATGAGTTCGAGATTAGCCCTGAAGATGGCTTCTTAGTTGAACATTTGTAAGGAGAAAATTTTTGGTTGGATGTTGCCTCCTAATCCGAATTGTTTCCAAGTGGGGACAATTCGGATTAAAGTAGTCAGTAAAAAATTTTTTGGTTGAATGTTGCCTCCTGGTCCGAATTGTTGCCAAGTGGGGACAATTCGGATTGAAGTAGTCTGTAGAAAATTTTTTGTTGAATGTTGCCTCCTAATCCGAACTGTTGCCAAGTGGGACAATTCGGATTGAAGTAGTCTCACTTAGAAAAAATTTGTTGAATATTTGCCTCTCTATTCGGATTGTTAAAAGAAGGAGGCAGTTCGGATTGAGGTACGTCGTGGAATTCCAAGTGATTTTAGTGTTTTCTCTCTATTAATTTCAAAAATATGTTACTCCACTTCTCCTTAAAAGACTTGTCACAGCTGTCCATCATTATGACTTTTGTCTCTTCACGTCTTTGTCCATTTTCCAGCTAATTAACGCGAGCCACGTGGCCCTTCAAGCAGTTTCTTTTCTGAAGTTATATATAACTTCTTTTCGGTTCTAATTGTACTTTCATTTTTCCTTTTCTTCCAAAGTAAAACCCCTTTTCATTTTTCTTTTTCTCTCGGAGTTTGCACCGTCGCCGGGGTTCATATTTCTGGGCTTTTGATCTCTTACTATCATCCTTCGGAGAGCTCATCCCTGTAAGTCTTTTCTCTTCTTTCTCTTCTTTCTCTTCTTTTCTTTCTTTAACCCCTTTTGCATGCCGTTTGGGAGAGGGTTTTCTCTACTGTTCATCCTCTCGAATTTTGCTTAGAACTATATGAATTGCTTCTATGTCTTGGAGTAGGATTGTAGTTTGTTTATGTGTTTATGTGTAATTCGAGTTTTTGTGTTTAAAGTTTTGGAATGGGGGTTTTGACTGTTTGTGGATATGGGTTTTTATTTGATGTTCTTCGTGTTTATGAATTTCTAGGTTTATATGTTTGTGTGTATATATGTATGTATGTGTCTAGATCTTTGTTTTGGTGTTTTGAATTTTGGTATTATGTGTTTTTGGAGTTTTGGTTTGTGACTAGTCTGGATCAGTAGCTCAATCAACGTTTAGATGAGATATCTAATCCGGACTGGTGACCAAGAAACATTGTTTAGGCTAATCAGAATTTAGGCTTTTAGTCTAACTCTAAGTGGTCACGCTAACCCGGACTATCTAGGAAAAATCCTTGCCCGGATTAGATTAAAATACCAATTCGGATTATGGCACCCTGTGTCCTTAATCCGGACTGCTTAAAATAGAGAGTTGTAAATGAATATGGCTTATGGGTTGGAGAGAGAGAGACTTACCCTTGTCTACTTCTTCAGGTTTTATGGTTCGTGTCAAACAACGGGCAAGGAAACAAAAGACTCCTTCTGATGGTATCGTCATTAGCTCCGACAGTAGTACCGGTAGCTCTAACTCTGTTAACCAACCCGCTTCCATAGTAGATCTTGATTGGTGTCTTATGGCCAAGAAGAAGAAAGATACCCGGCAAGTTGTACTTCAATTCTTCACCAAAGACCGAGGTGGTGGTCAAAGCGTGGTTGGTCCAGACAGGCTTTGGGTAGATAGCAAGTACTTTGTCCTTAGGAAGCATGAAGTCGAAGAAATCTTTTTCTATGATGACTTCAGCTCTCAGTATAAGCGTCGGCAACCGCATGGGGTTTCCGGTTCTTACGATCAAGCCAGGTTAGATGTTGCCTTTTCCAAAACCGTTTTAAGTGAAGTTCCATGTCGTCTCTCGACCAAATGTGCAACTTATTCTGATTCAGATATGGATACTATAGTCCGGTCCATTTTCCACCTTGGTCCGGAAATCGAGTGGAGGTAGCCCCGCCACGGGGAAAGAATCTATCATCGTCCTGCTGATGGGTATATCGGGGTTTGGCTGGAACATCTTCGTTCTGGGTGGACTCCGAAGTGTCATATCTTCGTAAAACACCTCTGTAAGTACGAATATGGGATTTCCTTGATGCAATTGACTCCCAATGCCGTCAAGTGGATTTCCTGGTTCCTTGCCGCTTGTCATTGTACCGGGATTTTTCCCAGCCAGAAGCTCTTTCATCAAGTCTTCACTCTTATACACTCTAGTAAAGACCCCTTTTATGAGCTTAGGTTCCGTGGGGAGGAATTAGGTTTTGGCTCCGGGGATGCGAAACCCGTGGTAATGGATGGTTCTCTGAAAGGGTGGAACCGCTCGTGGATGCTCTTGAAAGGTTTAGATTTCGAGTATATGCCTCTTTTTTGTAAACGAATTACGGTTCTCCCCGAAAGGTTTAGATTTGTAAACGAATTATGCTTCTGCATGAGTATCGGGTTTCAAATGACCCGGGATACTTTTATGGACCACGAATAGATGTACAAACTTGGGTGTAAGTTGTTTGCTTTCTTTTTTTCTTTACATGGCTATTCGTTACTTAACACTCTGACCTGATTTCATCTCTTTTCGGATTTTCAGGCTTGCCTCATTACAATCCAGAGTTAGTTGAAAAGATGTAGAAGAATCCAGCTCTTGAGGCTCTTGCCTCTAAAATGAAGAAGCTCACAGGAATTCACCAGGTTAAGATTCCTGCGAACCGCGTTCCGGACTCATCTGAGACCAGGACCGGAGTTGGTGAAGGTTCCAGCGTCCAAAAAGAGGGTTGCGGGGAGTCCATGGCACCCCCCGGGGTCTCATGGCCCCCTCTTAACATAGAAGATCTTACCCAGATTGAAGGGGTGGAGTCTCCTCCGTTGACAAGTCCTCCTATCAAACGGCAGAGAATGCATCAAGATGATCCAAGCTTTGTCCGGATTCTAACCATGAGTTAAGTGTCGTTGCCACCCATTGCGGTGCTGGTACTAGCAGGAGAGGCCCCCCTCACAATATCGGGAAGCGCTCATTGAAAGAAATTACCGAATTCGCAGCTTCTATTCCTGAAGAGTCTGATTGGGCTGCCATGAGGCATCTCCGAAACCGTCAGGTGCTCAAGAACAGTTTTGCCGTCTGGGCTCAGGTAATTTTATCCTTGATTATGTTTTGTGGTATTCTCCCCCAGTTTCAGCTTTGATTATACTCTGAGTTTTTTTTGTTTGTTTCTCAGCAAGGGCTGACATTAGCCGGAGCTGTTGCTAATGCTGAACTGGAGGAACACGAAGTCGAGGAGCTGAACAAAAAGTTTTCTGAAAAGGATAAAACTTTCTGAACAAAAAGCTTTCTGAAAAGGATAAAACTTTCTGAACAAAAAGCTTTCTGAAAAGCTTTCTGAGCAAAACTTCTGTGCTGTTGGTGTGTTGCCGAACGGCTAGTCCATATTGACCCAGAGGCTTCATGGGACAAGTTTACCAAGGCGTATGTCACGGCTGAAATGGTCTTTGATACCGATGGGACTGAGCCCCAACCATATGACGGTCCCCGTCTGATTGTCACCCGGGTTGCCCAGACTGCCGAAGTTCAAACTCCCAATCCAAACGACCCGAATCATAATTAATTGCTAACTGTGCTCTACAGCTTCCCCTTTGTAATCTGTTTATTAACATTCGTGAATTGGTGTTTTGTAACTCTAGAATTTGTGTTTTCCATGTGCTTTAAACTTGTGTCTTTTCATCTTTATTTTATTCGCATATATTGTGTATATTCGTTGCCCCCCAGTTCGGATTGTCTCCATATGAGGGACTTCGAACTGTGGTAGAAATTTAAAACACATCTCTTTAGTCGAAGGTTAAAGAAAAACCTCGAGTAACTAAGGGAATATTTGTGAAATTTGCCCCTGATCTGGATTGTTCCCGAGGGATGGAATCCGGATGGTGGTGAGAAATTTAAAGCACTTCTCTTAAGTCCAACGTTTAAAAACCTTGAGTAAATTAGAGATTATTTGTGAAATTTGCCCCCTGATCCGGATTGTTTTCGAGGGATGGAATCCGGATGGTGGTGAGAACAGATGCTTTCCTTTTGGTCTTCTTTTATTTCTTTCATTTTTCGTCAAATTTATTGTGGAACTTTGTGAATTGTAATTTCCATAGTCAAACGCTTTGGTGTCCGCGTTGTCAATCATCATTAATACTTCACCGATTTCCAAAGGTGTATGAGAATTGGAATCGTCTGGCCTCTAATCTCTTCCTTCTCTATAAATACCGCCCCTTGCACATATTTTCTTCCCATGACAATTCTTCTCCTAGGCATTCAAGCTTTCTCCCTTCTTCATACTTTATTTACAATGGATCCTAAAAATATTGTATACGACTACGAGAACAACAAGATTATCGTGGATGGCATGGTCTTCGATGGGCCAACCACCATGGCTGAGATTGATACGTTCCTCAAAAGGATCGATGATGCATTAGCTCTGCGCAAGATGGTTGCAGATGAGACCAAGAACAAGCCTGGAAATCATGGTAGGGACGGGGAGGGTTCTGGCGGCTCTGGTTCAGCTTCTGGTGGAACGGCCGTTTAGCTACAAGCAATTTTGTACTTTTGTATTTCCAAGAAAGTTGTACTCCCCGTTTTAATTAATGAAAATGGCTTGAAGCACAGCCATGAACGATTATTATTTGTCTCCTTTCCAAGCAACTATATGTTTTTATTTTGTGTATCTTTTCTCGTGTTTGCCTCTAATTCAGATAAAAAAATTTTAAGGATATTATCTCGATTAGAGTATTCGTTTTTTTAAAAAATTTTGGATTAGAGTAGTTGTTTTTAGCTAAGTCCAAAGTTTGCAAACTTTGGGTTACTTAGAGAATTTTGTGTTATTTGCCCCCAATCCGGACATTTTTCGTAGAAAATGGTCCGGATTAGAGTAGTTGTTTTTTAGCTAAGTCCAAATTTTGAAAACTTTGGGTTACTTAGAAAATTTCATCGTGTTTACCCCCAATCCGGATATTTTTCGTAGAAAATAATCCGAATTAGAGTGCTTGTTTTTAGCTAAGTCCAAAGTTTGCAAACTTTGGGTTACTTAGAAAATTTCATCGTGTTTGCCCCCAATCCGGATATGTTTCGTAGAAAATAATTCAGATTAGAGTGGTTGTTTTTAGCTAAGTCCAAAGTTTGTAAACTTTAATTTACTTAGAAAATTTCATCGTGTTTGCCCTCAATCCGGATATTTTTCATAGAAAATAATCTTGATTAGAGTTGTTGTTTTTAGCTAAGTCCAAAGTTTTCAAACTTTGGGTTACTTAGAAAATTTCATCGTGTTTGCCCCCAATCCGGATATTTTTCGTAGAAAATAATCCGGATTACAGTGGTTGTTTTTAGCTAAGTCCAAAGTTTGCAAACTTTGGGTTACTTAGAAAATTTCATCGTGTTTGCCCCCAATCCGGATATGTTTCGTAGAAAATAATCCAGAATAGAGTGGTTGTTGTTATTCCCATACTACACACTTGTATAATTGTAGAAGGGGGGGTTGAATACAATTCTTGATATTTATAAATTTCTGATAAGAACTCCAGAAATCTATACTTGGATAATTGTTGTAAAAAGATTAATGCACAAACACATAAAAATCAGGTGGTTAAATGCACCACCTGAAGCTTTTATTCGAAGAAAACTCTGTGATACAAATGTACACAGCTTCTGTTTTACAACTCTTTGCTTTCTAAGGATATTCAATAAACCTAAGCAAATGTATCTGTTTTCTTAGCTTCTAAAGAGTTGCTACACTTGGTTATAAATCCCAAGTTTACAAGTGCTACATGAATAAGATAATATTAATCTAATTCAAGTTGACTTGCTACTCCACTCCAAATACACATGTAGCCGAAAGGTTGTCCTTGTGAACAGACATGTCTCCTGCACCTTTCTTGTATTCATAGTGTAAACGGAATACTTCTTTCTTCTGTGTTTCCAAAGTATGGCTGTCATACTGCTTTCTGTATCTACTATCAACCCATGTGATCTGTCAGTCAAACCTGTCCTTATCAACTGCTAATCCTCAGCTTAGCATAGAAGTATGTGTCAATGATTATCCGTTGAGATTTGAGCTGTATCCGTTGATAGAGTGGATTTTAGTTGTATCCGTTGATAGAGTTTTGTCTTCATCCGTTGATACACTTTCACTTAGACAGAATTACATAGCATAGCTTATTTACAATTGGCTACCTTATTCTGCCTATCCATTGATGGTCAACATGACTGTGGATAAAAACACTATCAACTGATAACATAGAGATACTACAGTATACTACAAAACCTCATCCGTTGATGAGCTACCTGTCAACGGATAGAGTTATAAATCCTCATCCGTTGACAGCTACAAAACCTTATACAATTTGATTGATTGTGAAGTTATCCTCAAATACAACATATTCCTAACAGTTGTTTTTAGCTAAGTCCAAAGTTTGAAAACTTTGGGTTACTTAGCTACTTTGGATTATAGTAGTTGTTGCATATTGCTCTTGCCCTGGTTCCAATGCTGCCTATGGCTCCGAACCGGGGACTTGTGTGTGTGAGTGATACAATAATTTTACAACAAAAGATGAAAAGTACAAGGCAAGGCCCGATTTCGTTAATCATAACTTCCAAATTACAAATAACTTATTCTCGCTTCATTACAGAGACTAATCTATCTGTTGAAGACTTTTTGGGCTCAGAGGTAGCTCCTTGATTGGTTTCTCGGGCCTTGGCCTTTTCTTTACTGGGGACCTTCGATTCATCCATATTACTTAGCTTGTAGGTTCCAGGACGAAGAATCTCTTTGATCTTGTATGGCCCTTCCCATTTGGGCATTAGCTTCCCGGTGTTGGTCGGGTCCGAAGCCTCAGTATCTCGGAGGACTAGGTCTCCAACTTGAAAGTTCTTGACTCTAGCCTTCTTTCCAAAATATTCTCTTGTCTTCTCCTTATACTTTTCCATTCTTGCCACAGCTTCATCCCGGACTTCTTCAATTAGATTTAGGTTAACCCGTAGGCCTTCCTCATTAGCTATTTCTTCGAAATTTATAGCTCGGTACGATATGGATCCCACTTCTATGGGTAGCATAACTTCAGTTCCATAAGCCAGCTTGAATGGCATTTCTCCCGTACTAGTTCTTGGGCTGGTTCTGTATGCCCACAACACATTTGGCAACTCCTCCGGCCATTTATTCTTGCTCTCCTGGAGCCTTTTCTCAATTCCCCTGAGTAGAACTCTGTTGGTGACTTCCACCTGGCCGTTTCCCATTGGATAAGCCGCTGACGATTTCTTATGTTTAATCCCTCTCTCTTTTAGATAGTTCTCAAAGTCCGAAACAACGAACTGGGGCCCATTGTCAGATACCAGCACTCGAGGTAGCCCAAACCTCATCAAGATGTTATCTATGAAACGAATGCAGTCCTGCTGATTAATTGTTCTCAAAGCTTTAGCTTCTGCCCACTTTGTCGTATAATCAATCGCAACCAATAAGTACTTCAGATCACCCTTGGCCCGGGCAAAGGGGCCCATGATGTCAATTCCCCAGACAGCAAAAGGTATAGGGGATACGACCGAGGAAGGTAGGACCGGACTCTGTCTCTGAACATTGCTGAATAACTGGCAATTCTTGCATTTCTTGACAAACTCCACCGCATCATTGTGAATTGTTAGCCAATAATTGCCTTGCCTTATTATTTTGTAAGCCAAAGCCTTTGCAGATAAGTGGTCCCCGAAAATTCCTTCGTGAACTTCTTGCAAACAGTACTCAGCTTCGGCAAGCCCCACACATTTCAAGACCGGATTAGAGAATGTCCTACGGTAGAGTTGTCCTTCCTCAAGGAAAAACTTAGCAGCTTTGGCCTTGAGTCTTTGAGCTTTGTTCTTATCTTCTGGCAATTCCCTTTTTTCCAAGTATGAAATCAGAGGGGTCATCCAGTTGGGCTGATCATCTATCTCCATCACTTCACCATTTTCAATGGTGGGCTTCTCTATTTCTTCAAAGTAGACCGCGCTGTCCAGTTCAGCAGCATTCTGGACTAGCCTGGACAATGAATCGGCTTCTGCATTTTTTTCTCTATTAATTTGAATCATTTCGAACTTCGGGATTGTAGTTAAGTAACTTTTGACCAGAGCTTGGTATTGGGCTAACCTGGGATCTTTCGTAATATACTCTCCTTTCGTTTGCTTTACCACAATCTGAGAATCACTGTAGATATTCAGACTCTGGACTTTCAACGATCTAGCTAACCGGAGTCCAGCTAAAATTGCTTCGTACTCCGCTTGGTTGTTGGTGGCCAAGAATTTGAAGGTTATGGCTTGTTGAATTTTAAAATCGTGGGGGCTTTTCAGAACTAAACCTGCACCGGATCTCTCACTTGTTGAAGACCCATCAACGTACAAATACCAGGCTTCCGGGTCAGAGATATCCTCTTCTCCTGAATCCACGATCATGGGACTAAATCGGGGTTCTGGGAAAGAGCATTCCACAATGAAATCAGCTAGTACTTGAGCCTTGATTGTTTTTCGCGGTATAAAGGTGAGTTGAAATTTGCTCAGCTCGACGCCCAATTGACGAGCCTTCCGGATATATCTGGCTTATGAATTATCCTTCTCAAAGGCTGGTCGGTTATGACTTTAATATCTCTCCCTTGGAAATAATGCCTTAGTTTCCTGGAAGCTGTTACCAAAGCAAAAGCAAATTTTTCCAAGTTTGGGTATCTGGTTTCCGCATCCTTTAATACCTGACTGACATAGTAAACCGGTTTTTGTTGTCCTTCTTGCTCCCGGATTAAGGCTGCTCCTACGGCTAGTGGTCCTGCTGACAGATAAAGAGATAGCGCTTCCCCGGGTTCGGCTTTTGATAGGACTGGAAGAGATGACAGAAATTCCTTAATTGATTCGATGGACTTCTGGCACTCCGGACTCCAATATATCTCCTTTTTGTTTTTCGCCCCTTTAAGCAGCTCGAAGAAGGGTAAACATCTTTCGGCTAACTTAGGAATGAATCTCCTCAACGCAGCTAGTGAGCCTGCCAATTTCTGTATCTTTTTCTGAGTCCGGGGCGGCTCCATTTTCATTATCACTTTAATTTTCTCCGGGTTAGCTTCAATTCCTCTCTGACTAATCATGAATCCCAAAAATTTCCCATCTTCTACCCCGAAAGTGCACTTCTCCGGGTTCAGCTTCATCTCGTGCCTCCTTAGGTTCTTGAAGCATCCTCGCAAATCCGGGACATGCTCCTCGACCGTTTTTGACTTAGCTATCATATCATCCACATAGGACTCCAAATTTCGGCCCAACTGGTATTTGAACACTTCAACCATTTCTCTTTGGTAGGTTGACCCAGCATTCATTAATCCGAAGGGCATGTATTTGTATGCATAAACAGCTATGTGGGTTATGAAGGCGGTTTTTGCTATGTACGCTGGGTTCATTTTGATTTTGTTATAACCAGAGAATGCGTCCATGAAACTGAACATCACATGACCCGCCGTGGCGTCAATGAGTTGATCTATGCTTGGAAGGGGATATGGATCTTTGGGGCATGCAGCATTCAGATCGGTGTAGTCGACACACATTCTCCATTTTTCGTTGGGTTTTTTGACTAGGACCACGTTGGCCAGCCAGTCTGGGTATTTTATTTCACAAATGATTCCCGCTTTGAGAAGCTTTTCAACTTCTTCGTCAATTGCCTTTTGTCTTTCTGGAGCAAAGTTCCTTCTTTTCTGCTTTACTGGCTTTCTGTTAGGATTGACATCAAGGCTGTGCATGGCTACAGATTCTTTAAGTCCATGCATGTTGTTGTTTCCCAGTTATACTCCACGAGATTTTAGAAGGGGGGTTGAATACAATCTCAACTAAATTCTTTCGAAATGATGAGGCTTAGATCAAACTGTTATAAAAACAGAAAGAAAAACAAGATAAACAAATTATCTAATCATACATACAACACGAGATATAAAAAAACTCAGGTGGGTTGGCTTGAAAGCTTAATCCACCTGATGGTTGTATTTGAAGATAATTCTCTGTGTAAAAATACACAGCTGCGGATTACAAAGTTTTAGTGTTTACAAGAAACCCTAAAGCTATCAGCCTTGTGATCGGTGTTTTCTTCTCTACCAAAACTATGCTGCTCATACAGCTTATTTAAACTATATGAAGACAAGTAAAATTTACATGAAATGTGATGATACATTTCTGGTATAACTTGTCACACACACATGCTCGAAGTGGTAACCATTTCTGGAATTATCTTGAAAGTCTTCTTTACTTGATTTGGACAATCCCAGCATGCTTTAAGTCAGTGTATGTTTCTTTCTTCAAAAGTAACTAAGTTCTTGAAATGACTTAGCTTCAAATCCCACGTGATGCTTTATGCACAAGATCTTTTTGCTTTGGATTTCTATCTCTGAAAATAACTTTAATCAAAAAGATAATCCTTTTGAAAGTCAATAAGCTTTTCTGCTTATTGAGATGTGCTCGAACTTCACAGATATAACGACTGATCCTTATGCATTCATCAGGATATCCTTTGAATCTTTTAGTAGAAATGTAATCATGTTGGAGGTTGCTTCCACTCTTATTGTTGCCTTTGAAGTCGGATAAACAGTGACTGATTGCACCTTTCATTTGGAAGAGTTTGAGCCTTCAAATATTTACAATTTGACTCCCTACTCGTAACATCCTCTTTGTAATTCTGGGTTCAATCTTCATTCGATATATTCCATTAGAGAACTCTGTAATATTGTGGAAACAGGTTAAGTTCTCGAACAGATAAATCTTGAGTTCGCGAATGATGATTTTTCGAATAGTTCCTTAAAGCGAGTTCTCGAATAACTTCTCGAATAGTTCATTTTACAGACTTCTCGAATAGAGCAATCTGAATTCTCGAATTAGGACTTCTCGAATAGTTCATTTTACAGACTTCTTGAATAGAGCAATCTGAATTCTCGAATTAGGACTTCTCGAATAAACCCTTTGTGTAGAGTTCTCGAATGACTTCTCGAACTCTTCTTTCCTTGATTTCTCGAACTTACTTGCATTTTATTAACAAACTCTCTTTTGATTACTGATATCTGACTTTAGCATCTCCAGGCTTGTTACTGAAATAAATCCTAACTGTATGCAGAGTTTCATCCTTAAGATATTGCTATAGTCGATCTGCATTTTAGTTAGCTTCCTGATTTGTTCATCAGCTTCGATTCCTTGATTCATTTTCTATCTTGTGGTATTTGTTATCATCATCCATATGCATGCATGTCTCAACAATCTCCCCCTATTTATGACTCCAAGAAGAGAGGCATAAATCCAGAGATTGATGATAACAAAAACCACTCTTCAGATTCTCCTTTCACTAGGACAGAAAATTTTGATCAAGCTTCCTTGACACAGTTTCTGAGTTGTACTAACTTTACTTTGAGTATTAAGAGCTGCTCCCCCTATATCTGGCATCCATTTCTGAGAGTTGTTCTGTTCCCTTAATTGCTGGTCTTCTGAGAGTTATCTCGAAGATCTTAGTTCAGTTAAGTCTCTCCCTTTAAAAAGACTTTGAACTGAGCTAACTTCGTCTCCCCCTCTAAAAGAAGACTCTGAACTAACTTCTCCCCCTTTTTTGTTATTAGCAAAAAGTAAAATGATCAAAGTGATGTAATACCTCAGCAGAATCAGAGATGTTACATGAAGCAAAAACTGATGTCTCTCATCTCTCTGTTTTTGCATCAGGATCTCATCCTGGCTCACTGCTCTCAACTCACCTTCCCTTACTAAAGGGGTACTCAATCTCTCCTTTTGCTCTCTTGGAAGAAATAGGAGACCACTCTTATACACAACTCACCTTTTGCCCTGGAGCAACCAGGCCTCTCCTGTTTTTCACTCCCTTCCCTCAGTTCTAAATGAAGATCATGAGATCTCAAGAAGATTGAAGAGAAATAAATGTTAACATTGATGTATCAAACAGAGATTAAAGGTTTAGTAAAGTGCTTGAAGAGAAAGCTCAATGAACTAAAAATTGAGTGTTGGCTTCTTCATGAATTAAGATGAAGAATCAAGATGGTTCGGAGGTTAAAAAAAAGAAAAAAAATTCTAGTTTCCAAATTAGGTATCCATGAGTGGGGCTGAATCTTCTCATTTATAGAAGATTCATCAACCTGAATTTGAGAAAAAGAAAGAAGAAAAAAAATGAAGAGTAACTTGTGTGTGCTCCCCCTGTGTGCATGCAACTTGTACTAACGCCTGGCTAGATGACAAGTGTTATAGGTTGCACAAGTGTGTCCCTTACCCTCAATAATTGTGTTCCTGGTTGGGAACTTGTTTCAATAGTTAAAGTCTGTTGAGAGACTAAAACTAGAAATGTGGATGTCCGTATTAATCACTATGCCTTTTTGGGAAGACATAGGATGGCTAGGCTGGTTTTACACACCCTCACCTTCCTTATTCTTGTGGTTTCTTAATGTTCACCACTTTCCTCACCCTTACTTTCCTCCTGGACACTCCCCTCAAGTTAAGATTTGCAAGGATGATCAACTACAGTTTGTTGAGAAACTGTAGAGGGGGTTTCAGAGATGAAAACTATGAAAGTATGGTGTGTTGATTGGGTAGAGAATCTGGGGGACATTCCAGCAATTCTCATTTCAGAAAAATAAGGCAAAGATTTTAGGACAAGAACTGCTGATTTAAAAAAAATGAACTCGATACCCTAGCTAGGTGAACTGTTGTAAGAGCCTTCTCCATATGAAGAAATAATCTCTTAAGCAAGATGCAGAACACCAATTGTCTTGAGTGAACAAATCGGCATTTTGCTTGGAGCTGTACTTAGGAAAAAAAACAAATTGGAGAGAAAGTTATGAATATTCATTGAAGTATCTACAAAAATGTTGTGTTTAATCCTAGTGCCATAGTTAGTCAATTTGAAACATGAGTTCAATCAGCAGAAAAACTTGTTCATGAGTTTAGAATTAACCAATAAGACCTGTTGTGAAACAGAGTACAAACCAGTTATCTCTAATTAAGTTCTAATTCTAAATAAGTGACACATGGCATATGACAGAATTATAGAACCTGATTGATGCAATCACCAGGCTTGCTGTGGGTACACCATTACTCCATCATCATCATCCTTTGTTGTCAGTTTGAGTCATGTAAATTACTGCAATTTAGACACAAAACTATGCAACTGTGTAGCTATTAAAGCTCGCTGCTAGGGTTAGATGGTAAAATGAACTTGGAGTTAAAACATCAGGAACAATGTCTAAGTTATCATATCTATTCAGTCTGATCCAGATGAGATCTAAATATTCTGATTAGATTAAAGATAACTAAATGAAATGTGTGTCAAATCATAATTAGATCAGAAAAATCGTGTAAGTTGAATTAAGAAAGTTAATTTGCAGATATTAGATTATTAAAACAACTTTGGTGATTCAAGCACAGTCCAACGTAATCTTATCTAAACATTCTATGAAAGACGAGACATATTCTACTTAGCAACTCGTTCTAAGGAGACATGCAAATAGATCAAGACCAGAGAATCAATAAGACAACCATTGATGGAAACTTCATTTCATTAAAAAAACATTACAAGAATGGTCATAAAGACCATTGAAAATAAAGAAAAACCAAAAACAAACACTTAAACTAAGACCCCCCACCACCTACACCAACTAGGCGGCCTTGGCTAGGTCTTCAATGCCATCCTACTGGTTGCGAGCCCGGAGAACCTCCAACGCTGCACGCATGGCAGCGAGGTTCTTCTCCTCCTCGGCGAGAAGCTCGTCTATCTTCTCCTGGAGGGCCATTACCTTCGCATAGAAAAGAATGGCCTCAAACTCCTCCACAGAAACCTTCAGGATGCTCTTAGTCATCTTTTAGATGAAAGGGTTTGAAAAGGATTTGTTTTGTTAAGTGTAAGTCTAAATGGTGTCTACCCCTTCCTATTTATAGGCCCAGAAGTCCTAAAGACACGACTTAATATCTAGGAAATAAGAGGGTGCAAGGTTAATCAAAGGTCACTCCTCTTTAATGCACACTTACGCATACAAAAGAGATACACGGTGTCCTATACTAATCCTGACAGTCCATTTAGAAAAGATAAAAAGTGAAAATATTATGTGTGTTATTTGTTCTAAAATCATTTAAGTCTGACAGCTTATGTCTAATCAAATCAAGACAAATAATCTTAGAAAACAAAGCACACAAAGCATTTGAAAATTCTGGACACAAGGTAAAGCACTTAAGTAATATCAACAATTAATTAAACTATTCGACATCTCAAATATTTGACCATTCGATTTGTCTGAACATATACTTATTTGATATCTCTCAACATATGACTAGTCGATATCTCTAGTTAAAAGACTAGTTCGATATCTCTAGAAAATTAGAAAATTAGCTGATCGATATCTCAAGCATAATATCCATTCGACAACTCAAGTTAGTACACATATTCATTCGATATCTCTAGCAAATTAGGTGTTCGATATCTCCAGAATAATCAAGCAAATAATAAATAAAATCCAGAGAATAAAATTCACTGGCTGCAATAATTTGAACAGATATTAAAGATTATGAAAAATTCAACATACCAAACTCAATTACCAATCTTGAAAAGGTTGCTTCATCAAGAGCTTTAGTAAATATATCTCCTAATTGTTTCTCACTTGGAATAAAATGAAGTTCCACAGTACCTTCCATCACATGCTCTCTGATGAAATGGTATCTGATGTCTATGTGCTTGGTTCTTGAGTGTTGCACTGGATTCTCAGAAATTGCAATTGCACTTGTGTTGTCACAGAAAATTGGAATTTTCTCAACTTTAACTCTATAGTCAAACAGTTGATTTCTCATCCATAGAATCTGTGCACAGCAACTTCCTGCTGCAATATACTCAGCTTCTGCTGTTGAGGTTGAAACCGAATTCTGCTTCTTACTGAACCAAGAGACCAACTTATTTCCTAGAAATTGACAGGTGCCTGTGGTACTCTTCCTGTATATCTTACATCCTGCATAATCTGCATCTGAATAGCCTATTAGATTAAAACCAGAATCTCTAGGGTACCAAATGCCAAGGTTTGGTGTCCCCTTGAGATACCTGAAGATCCTTTTAATAGCTATTAAATGAGATTCCTGAGGATCAGCTTGGAATCTAGCACATAAACAAGTAGCAAACATAATATCAAGTCTACTAGCAACTAAATATAAAAGAGATCCAACCATGCCTCTATAGCTTGAAATGTCCACCTTCTTTTCCTTAGTATTCAGTTCAAGCTTAGTTGCAGTGGCCATGGGTGTTTTTGTAGAAGAGCAATCTGCTAAGTCAAACCTTTTTAGTAGATCAAAAACATATTTTGTCTGACTTATGAAAATTCCCTCATTTACTTGTTTAACTTGTAAACCAAGGAAATAAGTTAATTCACCCATCATACTCATTTCATATTTACTTTGCATAAGTTTGGCAAACCTTTTGCAAAGCTTCTCATCAGTAGACCCAAATATTATATCATCTACATAAATTTGGACAAGTATCATAGAGCCATTGACAGATCTATAAAAGAGAGTCTTATCTACAGTACCTCTGATGAAGTGATTCACAATGAGGAACTGTGAAAGAGTGTCATACCAGGCTCTAGGTGCTTGCTTCAGGCCATAGAGTGCTTTGAGCAAGTAATAAACATATTCTTGGAAGTCTGGATCTTCAAAACCAGGAGGTTGACTTACATACACCTCCTCCTCCAGAATATCATTTAGAAATGCACTCTTGACATCCATTTGATAGACCTTGAAATTGGCATGGGCTGCATAGGCTAGGAAGATTCTGATTGCTTCTAACCTTGCCACTGGTGCAAAGGTTTCTTCAAAGTCAATTCCTTCTTCTTGACAGTAGCCTTTGGCAACAAGTCTTGCTTTATTCCTTGTCACTATACCATTTTCATCCATCTTGTTCTTGAATACCCACTTAGTATCAATCACTGATTTGTCCTTTGGCTTGGGTACAAGTTTCCATACTTTATTTCTTTCAAACTGGTTTAGTTCCTCTTGCATTGCTAGAACCTAGTCTGGATCTAAAAGAGTATCTTTGATCTTCTTAGGTTCCTCTTTAGAGAGAAAGCTACTACACAAACATTCTTCTCGAGTTGCTCTCCTAGTCTGGACTTTTGCATTGGAATCACCAATTATCAGCTCAAAAGGGTGATCCTTAGTCCATTTTCTTTGTGGTGGCAGGCTTGACCTTGATGAAGTTACTTCAATCTCTTGATGTTGATCATTTTGATTCGTTGTTGAGTGTTGACTGTGAGAAACTCCCCTGAGTGTATGGACCTCATGTCGAGTGGAGTTCTAACAGAGTTGTCAACAGATACTTCTCTTTGATTCCCGACAGATGCTTCAACATGATCTTCACCAGATGGAGTGTGTTGCTCTTTTACAGATGGTCCATTCTGCACTTCTCTTGATGGTCTATGTCTGTTCTCTCCACCCATTGTTATTCTTTATTCATCATCATCATCTTCACTTGCCTCACTACATGTCTCATTCTCGAATGAGAGTGACTCATGAAAACCTTCATCTACAAGACCAGATATTTTCTTGTCGTCAAAGACAACATGTATGGATTCCATAACAATGTTGAGTCATAGATTGTAGATTCTGTAAGATTTTCCAGCTGAGTACCTAACAAATATAGCTTCATTTGCCTTTGAATCAAATTTCCCAAGGTTCTCGCCATAATTCTTCAATACAAAACATTTGCATCCAAAGACATGCAGAAAGTTAATTGTTGGCTTCTTGCCTTTAAATAATTGATAAGGAGTCATGCCTTTTGCTTGGTTGATCAAAGATATGTTCTGAGTGTAGTATGCAGTATTAATAGCTTCAGCCCAGAAATATGTTGCCAACTTTGATTCTTCAAGCATAGTTCTTGCAGCTTCAATAAGTGTTCTGTTCTTTCTCTCCACCACACCATTCTGTTGAGGTGTTCTTGATGCAGAGAATTCTTGAGTAATTCCTTCTCCCTCATAGAACTTTCTTAGCACAAAATTCTTGAACTCAGTTCCATTGTCGCTTCTTATCCTTCTTACTCTGAAGATTGGATTGTTGTTGATTGCCTTGACATGTTTGATAATGATTCCACCTGCCCCATCTTTCGAATGAAGAAAGAAGGTCCAAGTGAACTTGGAGAAATCATCAACAATCACAAGACAGTATTTCTTGTTGGCTATTGACAATACATTGACTGGTCCAAATAGATCCATGTGCAGAAGCTATAAAGGTTGATCAATTGAAGACATTGACTTAGATTTGAAAGAGGTCTTCCTTTGCTTCCCATTCTAGCAAGCATCACATAATCCATCCTTAGAGAAATCCAATTTTGGGATGCCTCTGACCAAATCCTTCTTGACCAATTCATTCATGGCTCTAAAGTTCAAGTGTGACAGTCTCTTGTGCCAAAGCCATCCTTCATTCATGCTTGCCTTGCTGAAGAGGCATGTAGCAGAGTTGGAACTTGTTGAGTTGAAGTCAGCAATATACACATTTCCTTTTCTATTTCTTGTCATCACTACATTGTTGTCATTTTTCTTGAAAACAACACAAGCTTCAGAGGTGAACCACACATTTTGATTTTTATCACATAGTTGACTGATACTCAACAAGTTGTGCTTGAGTCCATCAACCAGTGCTACTTCTTCAATGACAACATTTCCTTGTGAAATCAAACCATATCCTCTAGTATATCCTTTGCTGTTGTCTCCAAAGGTAATGCTAGGGCCAGCTCTCTCCTCAAACTTAGTGAGCAGGGTAGAATCTCCAGTCATGTGCCTAGAACAACCACATTCTTTAGTATATCCTTTGTTGTTGTCTCCAAATTCTTCCTCTGCATCTGAGCTTCCTTCAGCTGCCCAATCATCATCTCTTGATACGAATGCTCTCTTCTTTTGCTTGAGAAGATCAAAGTACTTCTTCTTGTAGTTAGTAGACTAAAACTGCTTCTTTTCATTCGCAGCTTTGGATTTTCTGCATTCATTGGCAAAGTGACCAGCAATTCCACAGTTATAGCACTTGATCCTTGATCTCTCAACCATGCCCTTATTAGGTTGATAGCTTTACTTGAATTGCCCGGCTCCTGCTGAATTGTTCTTGAACTTCAACTTAGAAAATTTCTTTGACAAAAATGCCAAGTATTCATCTAGATCTTCTTATTCATCTCCACTTAGTGCATCAAGTTCCTCTGTCATCTTGCTTTTGCCTTTGCTAGTTCCAGCTCCACCTTCACAGGTTCTTTGACTCGGTGTGGCTTCCACATTCTTCATCTTCTCTCCATCTTGATTGTTTGGAATATTGGCCACCAAAGCTACATTTCCACCTTTCTTCTGGCTCTTCTCAACTTCTTCATCTTATTGTAACTCGAGCTCATAGGTCTTTAGAGTTCCATACAGTCTCTCAAGTGTATAATCTTTGTATTCTTGAGAGTTTCTCAATGAGACTGTCACTGGCTTCCATTCTTTAGGCAAAGACCTTAGAAATTTTAGGTTGGAGTCTTTGGTTTCATAAACTCTTCCATACAACTTTAACCCATTTAACAGTTTTTGAAACCTGCTTAATATATCAGTTAAGTTTTCACCTGTATTAAAGTAAAAGTGTTCATATTGTTGTATGAGGAGTTGTTTCTTATTCTCTCTGACTTGCTCAGTCCCTTCACAGAGTGTTCGAATGGTGTCCCACACTTGCTTAGTAGTGGTGTAGTTGATGACATTATCGAACATGTCTTGATCAATACCATTGAACAAAATATTCATGGTTTTCTTATCTTTATGGACTTCCTCTTTGTCCCCGTCTGTGAATTTTGTTGGCAGTTTGGGAATAAGGCCTTCCAGCAACTCCAGTTCCAGCTGCTTCTCCAACTGCAGTGTTAGCCTTCATAGGAATATGATGACCTTTCTCTATGCAATTGACATAACCTTCATCGATGGATAAGAGATGTAAATGCATCTTTACTTTCCAGTGAAAGTAATTATCTTTGTCGAGGATTGGTATTTTCACGCCTGTATCCTTCTTTCCCATGGTGGTGATCTTTAGACTTCTTGTATGCTAGAAGCTTGCTCTGATACCAATTTTTGTTTCCTAGTTATGCACCACGAGATTGTAGAAGGGGGGTTGAATACAATCTCATCTAAATTCTTTCGAAATGATGAGCCTTAGATCAAACTGTTATAAAAACAGAAAGAAAAACAAGATAAACAAATTATCTAATCATACATACAACACGAGATATAAAAAATCTCAGGTGGGTTGGCTTGAAAGCTTAATCCACCTGATGGTTGTATTTTAAGATAATTCTCTGTGTAAAAATACACAGCTGCGGATTACAAAGTTTTGGTGTTTACAAGAAAACCTAAAGCTATCATCCTTATGATCGGTGTTTTCTTCTCTACCAAAATTATGCTGCTCATACAGCTTATTTAAACTATGTGAAGACAAGTAAAATTTACATGAAATGTGATGATACATTTCTGGTATAACTTGTCACACACACATGCTCGAAGTGGTAACCATTTCTGGAATTATCTTGAAAGTCTTCTTTACTTGATTTGGACAATCCCAGCATGCTTCAAGTCAGTGTATGTTTCTTTCTTCAAAAGTAACTAAGTTCTTGAAATGACTTAGCTTTCAAGCCCTGCTTTATGCACAAGATCTTTTTGCTTTGGATTTCTGTCTCTGAAAATAACTTTAATCAAAAAGATAATCCTTTTGAAAGTCAATAAGCTTTTCTGCTTATTGAGCTGTGCTCGAACTTCACAGATATAAAGACTGATCCTTATGCATTCATCAAGATATCCTTTGAATATTTCAGTAGAAATGTAATCATGTTGGAGGTTGCTTCCACTCTTATTGTTGCCCTTGAAGTCGGATAAACAGTGACTGATTGCACCTTTCATTTGGAAGAGTTTGAGCCTTCAAATATTTACAATTTGACTCCCTACTCGTAACATCCTCTGTGTAATTGATCACTGTCTATAAGTCACGGGTTGCAAAGTAATTCTGGGTACAATCTTCATTCGATATGTTCCATTAGAGAACTCTGTAATGTTGTGGAAACAGGTTGAGTTCTCGAACAGATAAATCTTGAGTTCTCGAATGGTGATTTTTCGAATAGTTCCTTAAAGCGAGTTCTCGAATTGTTCATTTTACAAACTTCTCGAATAGAGCAATCTGAATTCTCGAATCAGGACTTCTCGAATAGTTTATTTTACAGACTTCTCGAATAGAGCAATCTGAATTCTTGAATTAGGACTTCTCGAATAAACCCTTTGTGTACAGTTCTCGAATGACTTCTCGAACTCTTCTTTCCTTGATTTCTCGAACTTACTTGCATTGTATTAACAAACTCTCTTTTGATTACTGATATCTGACTTTAGCATCTCCAGGCTTGTTACTGAAATAAATCCTAACTGTATGCAGAGTTTCATCCTTAAGATATTGCTATAGTTGATCTGCATTTTAGTTAGCTTCCTGATTTATTCATCAGCTTCGATTCCTTAATTCATTTTCTATCTTGTGGTATTTGTTATCATCATCCATATGCATGCATGTCTCAACACATGTCCTCCGGGCTCCAAGCGAAAACATCAGCATAACTTCTAAGTAACTTTACTAGATTTTCCTTAAACACAGGATCTAGTTCGGAACCAATCTTGATTTTTCTATCCGGATTACCTTTCTCCAGTTCGATGGTTTCTTTCTCCACAGCAGGCTCCACCTTTCCCAGATCCTTTTTTGAGACAAATTATTGAACTCGGGCTTGAGTGTTTGTCTCCAAGTAATAACGGGCTTTGGCAATCAGTTCTTCCTTGGTTTGGGCTTCCATACTTTCGATGTTTTGTACCTCATGTCAGGGATCCTTCTTGAAGTACGCCCGGTGTTTCTTTCGACTTAAGTTCTTTTGATACAAGGATGTTTTTCTTTTATTTTCCAGATCGGTTTCAGCCATGATCAAAGCTTGGCCATAACATCGACCGGCAAGTCTCTGAATCTCCTTTGACTTCTCCAATTCCAGATGAAGTGGGGAATTTAAACTTCAAATGCGGTGTAGAGGTTATTGCCCGAAGTTTGGTTATTGTTGGTCGACCAAGGATCATGTTGTAAGAGGACGGAGTATTGATAACATAAAATTTCACTATGTAAGTGTCTTGCTTCGGGAAAGTGCCGAACTAGAAAGGTAAGTACAAAGTTCCTTGAATTGGGACTAAATTGTTTCCGAATCTGAAGAGTGGGTCTTCTCTGCATTCGTTCATTCTTACGCTGCCCAGCTGCATTCTGTCAAATGTATGTTTGAAAATGATGTTGACTGAGGATCCATTATCGACCAGAATTCTTTTGACTTCATTCTCGGCAACGTCCAGGCTAACCACCAGGGCTTCATTATGATTTGGATCAACTCCTTCGAAGTCGGCATTGCTGAAAGTTATTACTTGTTCAGGAAAGGACTGGATCATCATGACTTCTTCTCCTGAGTCCGGACTAGGGGGAGGAGAGCTAGATCCCCCCATTAATACATTAACGACATGCTTTTTTCCTGCTCCAAATCCTTCCCCTTTTTCCATGGTTTTTTGAGCTATGTATTGCCCCATGTTCCCTTTCTTTATTTGATCTTCGATAAAGTACATGAGAGACAAGCAGTTTTCTGTGGTGTAACAGTGAGTGCCATGATAATCACATTGTTTGTGGGTAGGACGGTTTTTCGGAGCGGTGATCATTGGTTTAGGTGGGTAGAAGTATGCTTGTCCTGGACTTCTTTCAAGATATCTGACCGGGTTCGGCTGAGCGAGGTCCACTCAGGTTCTGGTTTCGGATCGGTTTTAGGTGGCTTTGGAGGCCTTGAGTCAGATTTGACAGTGGTTGTTGTTGGTTTAGAGACTTTTTCCGACACTGAGAGTCGAGAACTTTGAATATAGTTGGTCTGTCTGTTAGGTTTGAACCTTTTGTCGGGCTGGTACCCACCTCGAGGGTGGTCATCTTGAGTAGTTCGAGATGAGGCATTACCTTGACGAGTCATCCTCATTGCTTGCAGTACATCACTTTCTTTGATAAATCGAGCAGTCATGGAATATGCTGCGGCTAGGCTTTCAGGCTCTTTGTTGATCAGCTCATAGACATATCTTTCATTTTGATCCGGATCTAGGTTCCTTCGAAAGATACTGAGAGCTTCACGCTCATCTAATCGTGAGATTTTATTGATTGCATCCTGAAAATGCCTCATGAAATCTGAAAAGAGATTCGTTGTCATATTGTCGAATGGTTTCCAGATGGCACATGTATAACTCGTGCGTCTGATTTGCTCTGAACTCTTCAAAAAAGATTCACGAAATTGCTTCTAAAAGTGAATGCTCCGGGAGGGGATTCGGTTGAACCATCTCTGGCCCCTCCCTTCAGGGTTGATGCGAAGAATCTGCATTTGGTAATGTCATTGTAGTAGTAAATGAGAGCAATCTGCTCAAAATAATTGACATGCTCTTCAGGATCTCCCAACCCGTCAAATGAATCGAAGTTGTAGTGCTTCAGATTCTTGTCTCGGAATGGCTTCCAAAGAACGGCTGAATGGTGTCAGAGTCCCTTCAATTTCAAGTCCGGAGTCATGCCCTACTTTTCTCTGTAACTAATCAATCATTTGCATTAAATTGTCTTCAGGTTCATCTTCGTCTGAGATAAGCTCCGGACTGATTTCTCTTTGAACTCTTTTGGATCCGAACCTCCTCAAGACTCGGTCTTCTTCCTCTTGGATTCTCTTTTGAATTTTGAGCTCCAGCTTTGCTTCCTCCTCTTGTCTGATTTTTTCCTTGAGTTCGTCTAGCTTTTTAAGTTTCTCGGCTTTATGATTTTTGCTTTGAGCTTTGTTGGCGGTTTGTTTTTCTTTGCCTCTATCACCAATCCGGTCGAAGACTGACCTCCTGGATCGGTGAGAGTGTTCAGAATCTTGAGAATTTTCAGCCTGTTGTGGTTCGGGAGGTGGTGCTACCCGGTTTGCTTGGTATGCCCGGATAGCGTCTGCCAATTCATCTCGGGTAAGATTTTCCATGTGCATTGCAGCTAGAGGCACATCAGTGTATTTATATTGGTTGACTTCAATGTCAATTCGAGCATCCCCGGGGCCAATCCCTACCCTTTCTAGAACTGGAGCTGTTTCGGCCTGTACTAAAGGCAAGTCCAGAACGGAGTTAGGGTCTTGGGCCCGGGTATTGGTTCTATGAGTAGATTTGCTTCCTCTCGGCATGATTTCAAGTTTCCCAACAAAATATCTCACAAATCACAGATTATAGTAGATCTAGACTGGGTTTCGAGTAAAACAGCTTATGTATGCACTTAATATTCAGATAAAAAAATAGGTTGGTAGACACAAGCAAATAAGTAGGCGATTATGAACGCAGATCTGGATATCGGCTACGACTAAGGGCTAAAAATCGTAACTTTATCAAAAATCTGGGCTAAAGAGGCTAGATAACGCTGAATACGTGCACATATAGCTAAGAAATGTTTAAAGGTGACATCTTTGACAAAGGTTTTATGGTGATTTGAGATCTTACAGCTTTGTTTCGGACTCTCTTTTGAGATCTTGTTGATGTAGACGAGCCCTGTGGCACCGAGACCAAAGGACAGAGCACCCCTCCTTCTAGCGCCAATGATAACTTCAAGACCCGATCTAGTGCCTCCTCCGCCGTTCCCACGCCTGGTAGGAGGTGAAGCTGGTGGCTGGGCGCCTGCAAAACAACACCGGAGGGGGGTTTGAGCCCCGCGGCGCTTACGGCGTGAGAATAAGTGACGACCTTGGAGAATAAAAGATAAGGACTAGAGTATCTAATTATGGAGGGTGTGTGTATATGAGTGTGTGTAAAGAGAATGTAACCCCTACACCTTTTTCTCCTGGTCTATTTATAGGCCAAGGAGGGTTTAGGGGTTGGTACCTGCAATCATGAGCGTTGGATCCGAGGTAGATGGGACATTTGTCCGTTGCTGATAATTCCCACCTGTCCAGGTGATGTCTGTGGTGGCGTGTGCCCCCAACATGTCGGCACGTGGTTTGATAAGGACATGATTATGCCAATCCTAGGATTCCCTTATCTGTCACTGTCATGTAGGACCCCAGTCATGACTCGTGTCTGCCATACTCTCATGCATCTTGGGCCTGGGTTGCAGGTTTAGGTGGCTTGAGCCCAATCCGAACTGGGTGTGGGCCGGTCTTAGGGCGACTTTAGGCCGAGCCCAGTCGGGATTGGTTATAGCCTATCATATTCCACACAAAGTTAAAGTGCTTTTGTGGATAGTGTCGCACTACTATTCCTGTTCGTAATCTTTTAAGGGGTAAAGGTATTCGAGTTCCTATTGGCTGTGTGATGTGGGTTGGGGATATTGGACATTTAATGCATTTGTTTCTTGATTGTGAATTTGTAAAAGATTGTTGGCAGCGTATGGGGCTCAGTTACAATACCTGGGAGGTTGAGAACGCCTCTGACTAGCTTCTTGACAAGCTTTGTAATGAGTCAGAAGAGAATCTGGTTAGAATAGCCATTGTTTTGTGGGGTGTTTGGTGGGCTCGTAATAAACGGGTGTGGGAGAATAAGGTGCTGTCAGCTGAAACTGCCATGATTTGGAGCTCAAAACAAATTGCAGAATGGACGGAGGCTCAGAAGAGAAATTTGGATACATTACGTAACCTGAGGAAGAACTTTGTAAAACACCCCAAGAAATGGATACCCCAGAAAATGGATTGTCCCTACAGAAGGAAATCTTAAATTGAATGTGGATGCGTCGGTTTTTGAAGGAGCAGATTACTTCTCAGTTGGAATGGTGGTGAGAGATATCAAGGCCAGTTTGTTTGTGGTCGAACGATGAAGTTTGCAGGCAGTGTCTCGGTGTTGGAAGCAGAAACGATGGGCATATTGGAGGCATTAAAATGGCTTGATGAGCTACCAGAACAAGTTACCACTGTGGAGAGTGACTCGATGCTAAGTATTAATGCGGTGAACAAGTTGAATCAGAACAGAATGGAACTTGGGGACATTATTGAGCATTGTCGATCTATAATGGGAAGTAAAATTGGTGTGTCAGTTATTTTTATTACGAAGCATGCAAACATGGTAGCTCACTTGCTAGCTAGGCTACCTTGTATGTTTAATAACTTCGTTGATTATTCGTCTTCTCCATTGTATGTGTTGGAGACATTATTATCGGATATTTGAGTTTTAATGAAATTACCTTTATTAAAAAAAAAAAAAAAAAAGTGCATGTATGGTTGTTACTTGTTTATACCTGGTCCAATCTCCGCTAACTTCTCATTTTCTTCTTTGACAGTATGCATATATTTTACACACGCGTGTGCACTTTTCTTTGTCCTAATAATTCTTGATTGCCTGCAAAAAATTTATTTGTAATTTATTTGTATTATTTCTTTAAGTTCTGAATGAATTTATCAGTAGTGGGAATTTGATCAATTGCATTTCCCATACTCTTGATGAAAACAAGCTTTCTTAATATATGGACTTTATATTTCAATGCACGAATGTTCGTAGCTCAAATTGAATTGTTTCGCATTTTTCATGGAATATGAATTATGAGTGGATCTGTGATAATGTGATGTGGCATAATGTCACAAATTTATCGAACTTCAATTGTATT
This sequence comes from Saposhnikovia divaricata, assembly GCA_036435485.1. Taxonomy (NCBI): domain Eukaryota; kingdom Viridiplantae; phylum Streptophyta; class Magnoliopsida; order Apiales; family Apiaceae; genus Saposhnikovia; species Saposhnikovia divaricata. Next base: position 178,104,545 of record CM071599.1, on the reverse strand, counting down.
GAAAAAACAGGTGCTCCGTGTTTTAATTTAGATCATTATACAGACTTATTGTTTTTTTGTGTTTAGAACGACCAAATTTTTAAAGGTTAGAATGTGATGATTTACGATTTATATCGACCAAAGTAAATTTTTAGCAATAATTGTTGTAGGAGATTAGGAATATGTCATTACTAGCATAAGAACGGGTCCTGATGCCAAAAAACAATTGAACATATAAGGAGAACCAAAAAATAAACCGTATAGATTTGATTCTGATTTATTGTTGGACACGAAAAAAAAATTGCTTGGGACTTCCAATTTTTTATGTGTGTGCAGTAAACTAAAAATGGAAAAACATAGAGGATCATGACCTAGTCTGAAATGAGCTCAAGCGTGATGAAATGAATTCAAGTTCGATCCTCGTAACCTCATCCACTAAGCAGTCAGCCACCCCTCTATTGAAAAAAATGGAAAACAGAAAATGTTACTCCAAAAATAATTTATAATAGTAGTGACACTGTACATTAGTTTCTTCCGTGACTTAATCTTCTTGTGTGTACCTATGCAGGTCTTTCTGTTAACCTTTTGTGTGGTTTTTGATATTTGCCCTATTACTCTGAGGAGTTGTGTTAAAGCGAAGCTCAAAACTTTTTTCATTTCTGTAAGATATGCATTGCAATCAGACAAAGTAATCATTAAACTAAGTGTTATATGAGAATTTCATTGCAAGAAAAAAAAATACTCCTATCTGCAGCAAACTAAAAATGGAAAACAGAAATTGAAGTCATCAACTAAGTATTCAGAACTCAATGTTCTTTTGGTTTTGCCAATGAGTTGTACTGAATATTAGCAAACCTTAATGCCTATTTTAGGTATGTGTTTCTTGTTTAAGTAATAAGTTTATTGAAAAGGAGACAAACTTAAACTTGTGTTATGCTTGCAGATGATGGACCAGGATCACTTCGTGAAGCATGTCATAAGACAGAGCCACTCTGGATTGTCGTTGATGTCTCAGGCGTCATTGAGCTTTCATCTCTTCTAAGTGTGTCTTCATTTAAGATAATTGATGGTCGAGGCAGACATATAAAGCTCACGGCAAAAGGTTTAAGACTGGAGGAATGTGAACATGTAATTATATGCAACCTGGAATTTGAAGCTGGTAGAGGGCATGGTGTTGATGGAATTCAAATAAAACCAAGCTCAAAGCATATATGGATGGACCGATGTAGCTTGCGTGACTATGAATATGGACTTATAGATATAGCTAGACAAAGCACGGATATAACTGTTTCGAGGTAGGCTGCTTCTTTTGCAGAGTCTAGTGTGAAAAAATTCAGTTTAAGAACGTGTCCGGTAATTCACTTCAAAAAAAAAAAAGAGAGAGAACATGTCCGGTAATTGTTTCATTTTGTTCTTGTCCAACAGATGCCACTTCACAAACCAGGACAAAGCTTGGGGCAGACCCTTCTCATATTGATGATGGATGTATTAGAGTGACTATTCACCACTGTTTTTTTCAGGTTCTTGTACTCGTTGGAGGTCCTGATTCCTGACAACAAAATATCATTGTTATCATACATATGGAACTTTTTGAAATCCTAAGGATTATACAAAAGTGATAAAGATTCAGTAACATTTTGGTTATCATATTTTTGTAGATCGTGATCCATCTTCACCAGTTTGTGATATCTCCTTTGCTGCATTCAAGTCAACCAAGACTGTTCGTCTTCATTGCATTATCATCCTATATTTTTCAGATTGCGAGGAGTTATGTTTTCGCTAATTTGTTTAAGCAAAATATGTTACAAATACTAGTTCCAGTAAAAACTAGTGAGTAATTAAGGTCTTGTAGCTATGTTTAATTAGTTCAGAATCAAATTCTTGTCTTACAATTCATCAGAGTGTTGCATTAAAAAGTCTAGGTGTTGGTGAGCTTTATATCCGAGTCTACTAACCTATTAAGCCTAAAATTACGATCAATGCGTTTATGATCGAGGTCCAAAGGTTTCTTCTTAACATAGTTGCAAACAGTTACCTTGATCAAATGAGGAAAGCAGGAAAATCAAATTTGGAGCTAATTAATAATATTCATGTAGCAGACCTCTGCTTTATGAGGAAAGCAGGAAAATCAAATTTGGAGCTAACAATCTGGAGGCATCAAATGTTCTACTTTAAACTTTTATGTAATGTTATATAAAAAAAAAAAAAAAACTTTTATGTAAAAGAAATGATCATGAGAAAGTTTAGTGATTAGTGCCTAAGCCCATTCAAATGAAGCATGGAATGGAAGCAGTTTAGATGCTTCTACACTAAACTCGAATCTCATCATTTCTTACATGTATACATTAATGTTTGAGCCAGATTAATATATGACTGTCTTCTACTTTAAGCTTTTCTGTGTCCATAACTTATCCATATTCCATAACAGAAACTATATGTGATGGTTATATAGGCGGCTGATAGAGATGAAGCAGACGCTGGGTTGATAAAATCCGAGGGGGACATGTTCTTAAATGGTGCGTGCACTAGGAACAGGAACACATGATGATCATGTATTCCATTTTTTCATCCTAGCGAATATTATTAGTCTTGGACTTTTGAAGCTGCAACAGATTTACTAAAGGTAATACACTAATACTGCAAGCTTGTTCCGGCTTCCACTCGATTGTCCGGCCAGCAGATGAATGTGATCTGGATGATGTTCCAGAAAATCAAGATGATGATCCAGTTGAGTATGCACCAGCTCTCTTTCGAGATGCCAGGGATTTATTACCAAATCACGTAGAAACTCTGTACTAAATTATATGCTAGTTTAGTTTCTCTATTAACACAGATAGTTACTTTCCATCTCTGATCCAGAATTCTTTTTTCCAATGGGGCCCCAGTAAGATCCATTATTCCAAAAACTGTTATTTTTTATTTTTTTTAATATCCTTTTTTGCAATATTTATAATACTTGCTCACTTAAAAATCAAGATCACTTTTTTTTTTAAACGAAAGATCCCTTTTATTTACCATGAAACAAAAAAGGCAACATGTCAAACATAGAGAAAAAACCAAAAGATTGTATGACTTGCAATGTATGTTAGGTATAACAACACAAATTTTCAATTTTTCTTCCAAGACCGTACTTCTAATAAAAGCTGATACTCAGCATTCTCCAGAGACTTTCCCATCTTTATCTTTCTAATTTACCTCAACAGACATAACCTTTCATGCCCATTCTCCATTCTCTTTTCTAACAATTCAAACAGGCCTTCAATTTTTAGCTTAGACCTCACCGGTTTTAGTTGCTAACACAAACACAGCAGCTAAAGATGAAAATAAAGGGTCCCAAATTCATTAAGTAGTAAGTTTCGTTTTAAGATATTCCACCAGAAAACTTGCACAAGGAACATTAACATAAAGAAAGACAACAGAAATAGTTTTCGTTTGCATGGAACAAAAGTTGAACAAAGAACCACAAAGTACATTTCCTTCAAAATCCATCAACCAGGTATTATATAAGATAACTGCAAACAAATCTCAATATGAAATCTCCTCTAAAAGAGTTCTACCCTACACCTTGATGGCGTACTTTCTCATGGGGAAGTACTTCTCCTTCTTCTTCTCACGCTCGGTCTTCAACGATGCCTGAACCACCAAAAAGAAAACCACTTAAGAAATTACACAAACACATTCAGAACTTTAAACGCATTTACCCGTATTGTCTGATAATTTAACTTGCTTAAAAGTATAACATGAAAAACATGAAAAGGAAAACATTAATCTTTCAGTCAGAAGAAAAAAATTATAAATCGTGGTTCTGACCATGCATTACTAGAACTGGAATATGTTGGTACTTTTAACTATTTAGAACTTAGTTCAGAAACATTACAAGCCATATACATAAAAGCATTATGTATATTTTACAAATGTAGATAAGATGTGAATCCATACAAAAACCTATACCTCGAAACTTAAATCAGAAACATCATTAAAAAAATCAGCAATAAAATTAAACAAGTTAACAAACACCAAGCTATATGTTTTCAATAAAAGGTAAAATAAATTACATATAAGTTATTTTCAACCAATAATTTTTTAGAATAGTGTATGAATATGCTACATTTGGACAATCAAAGAAAATGCTGACAAGAGACAAACTAGTGTTATAGCTCAAGTTCTTGTATTTCGGGTTTAGTTTATTGTCCAACACAAACTTTAAGAACATGAATACATGATCCCCCTATAGCAATCAGGCGTACAAAAAAAGTAAAACTTCTTCCAATATATAACTTACGTTGCATGCAAACAAAAACCAGTAAAATAAAGTACAACAATACCTGGTGTTTGGTAAGACGCCTACGGATAGCTCTGGTCTTCTTGGGACGCAAATCAAGAGGCATAAGTTTCTTGTTCTTGTAGACTTCCCTCAAGGCAGCCTTCTGTTTCTGTTGCATAACAGTCAACACCTGGGCAATTGACAATCTCACCACTTTTCTGTGATCACATTTACAAGAAACATAAAGTAAGATTCCCCGTGTACATATTAAATAAAGCTAAATACGACGAATGACCAACTAGATTTGTGTTTGTACCGAGTGGACCATCTACCATAAGTAAAATCACATAAAAAGGAAAACTAAATTTATAGACATTTAAGCAAGGCAGTCTGACACGGGTGTATTTATTCAGAAATAAAACAGCAGAAGAGGAACACCTATTTCATCAGCATTACATAATAGATGCATTTCTTGATAAATTCAGCAAAAAAGTGCTCGAGAGCATTTTCATTTTATTATTTTTATTTTTAGAGAACGATATAAATGACACAATTGAAAAACGAATATACATAGACTTAAATTGAACTCTAAAAGCAACATTTTATTTTTGCCACGGAAATTGGTACATAAAACTGAGCAGACACGAGGGATTTTTATTTAATCTTAATTATCACTTTCTATTATTTCACATCCCCTGATTAGCAGACACACTTAAACTTATATGGATAAGTACAGTCTTTTAAACATACCAAAACATATCAATATCATCAACCCACAAAAAAAATAACTAAAACAATGCACATTGCAAAAGACTGTTATTACAGGCGTATCCTAGTATCCCAGTACTACGACAATACGTTTATACTACAATCTCGCATTCATCTACCATTTCCATTTTCCACATTCAATTTCAACCAAAGGAAACAAAATTATAATCCAACTTGACAACAAACTATAACAGACATAATAAACATACAAGCGAGTTAGAAGGAAATTAAACTTAACCACATTAATAAACTTCACAAAATTTATCGACAATTAAACATACGCGCACTCACATCACAAAACATAAAAGAACTCCACAACATTTATCGACAATTATACACGCACACACACACTAATATCGTAAAATGACATTATCAAGAGTATCGAAAACAAAAGGCATAGAGCTGCATACATCTTGGAGAGCTTATTAGGAGCTCCTCCAGTAACTTTCGCAACACGAAGAAGCGAAAGCTCAGCTTTCAAATCCTTAAGCTGAGCTAACAAATCAGCCTTTGATTTTGTCCTCAACTCATGAACCTTAATTCTCGCTGTTAATTCAAATACAAAAACACATCAATTCAAAACTACAAATACATGATCTAACTGAATAAACAATTTATAATCACATATTAAACATAAACATGTGGATTGAACATAACAGAGTGTAAATTTATGAATTAAAAGTGAAATAATGACATTTAATTAAATGAATTAAAAGAATTAATAGAAATTCTATAAAGATTAGAAGATTTACCCATTGATGGATGTGTGTGAAATGAGAGGAGGCTGCTTTGCTTTTTCGGAACCCTAAAATCTACACGAGAGGGGTTTAGGGTTTGTTATAGAGTGTGTATAAATAAAACAGAACTTTTGGGCTTTTATGTTTGTTTGGGCTGGGTGTATTGGTAGCTCATATCGTGCTTGCGTTTATATTGTGGAGTATGAGAATAAGGGCCCAACTACTAGCCCATTATAGGGGTAATGTTAGTCTCATTTCTTCCAACTCACCCAAAGACCTTCGATGTTCGATAATTGATTTCAATGTTAGGGATTAAAAAAAATGTTTAGAATTTTTTTTCAAAATGACGTGATAGTCATTTTAAACCTTAGGTAAATTTTAATATTTTATATATTTGTTTTCAATATTAAATTTAAGCAATTAAATGAATATTAGATTTTCATATTTTAAATACAGTTTATAAATTAATAAATAGTATATTTAATAAATATACTAAAAATTTAACACAGATAAGACTCGACCTTAAACGAACTTAGCAATATAAATATTGTAACGTATAATCATATGCGGTAAAATCTCTATAAATTAAAATAATTGGAATTAGAAATTGTATTAATATAAAAAAAATATTAATTAATTGATAAATTATTAATTATTAATTTATGAGAAATTTTGATTTCAAATAAAATTTAACTTTTTTTATTTAAATTTAAATAGAATGAATCATATAATTTATATTTTATACTTAATTCAACTAATTTAATGTACATTAATTTACAAATTTATTATGTATTAACAAGAATAAAACTAAAAAATTCATGTTTATCCATATAATGTTGAAGTGAATACAACATTATGAAGAAGCACTCAAGATATTAGAAATATTAGTTATTAACTTCTTGATGCAATACAAAATATTAACGGAGGAATTTGGTGATAACAAATTTGGGGAGGGTTGCTGGAATTATGGTCGTGATTGATGATGGTGAGTGGCGTAGGATGTTAGAGTTAGGGTTTAAGATTGGAAATGGCTAAAATGTATGTGAGATTTAATTGCATTTAAGATCAAATATCGAATTTTCTCTTTTTCGCAAGGGCTGCCTTGTGCCATATAATCTACCTACCTATCCTATTTATTGGATCAAGACAAAACATAATTATCAGAGAGCAAGTAACTTAAAGAGCTTGGTTTCTTTGTTTAAGAAGCACACTGGACCAGGGTCACCGCCGTTAGTAGAATCTTCTTGGGCCTTAAAGCGCGACCGTTTCCTCAGAACGTGATGATTAAGTAATTGACCAAAAATTGTCGGAGACAACGCACAGCTTGAATCATAGAAAAGAAATAATTATTTATAGGGCTGATCTTGAGATTACTAAGGGACATGCTAGTCTGAATGGGGCTTGTTCTTTCCCATTATTGATGTAGTAGATGTTTTAGGTAATGGCCCAATATCTTCCTATTAGGAGTTGTCCCACATCGGTTGTGGGAGGGGAAGATTGCTAGTTAATAAGCAGCCAGATTAACTCCATTAGTATGAGGCCTTTTGGGAGTGACCTAAAAACAAATCCGTGCGGGCTCGGTCCATGGCGGACAATATCATACTATTGTGGAGTTAAGGCTTGCTAGTGGTCCAACAAGTGGTATCAGAGCTATGGTTATAACGGTACAAAACAATCTCAATGGGCTCCAGAATGGATCCAGGAAGAGACAGATGGGCTATCCTAGGGCTTAAGGGGAAGCAGGTGGGCTTTCCAGTATGGGCTCAGAGGGAGCCAGATAGCCAGGTGTCGATCCCAATGTGTGAAGGGGGAGATTGTTAGGAGTTGTCAAAACGGACAATATCATACTAATGTGGAGTTAATGTCTGCTTGGCAAGCCGAACACTTCCATGTTTTCCATAGTTGCTTAGAAAAGATTCCCTCCCCCCTTCTTCGATACCTAAAAACGCGAGGCCTTTTAGAGGACTGAGTCCTTTATAGATCGGAGGCTTTCACTATTAAAAGGCGTCCTCTTAAGTTATGGGCCTGGCCCAATTAAGTTGATTTGTGGTTTCCTTGTTTGCAATTGAAGATATCCTTCTCCGGCCCATCTAAGGGTGGTCCTTCACACTAGGGCGAGACTAATTTTGAGGTGTAACATAAAAATATAATATTCCAATTTTTAGATGTAACAAAAAGTTTAGGAATGAGTTTTATATTAATTTAAATTTTAAGAATGTAGAATCATATTTTATAAAAGTGTAATACATATATTTTTTCGATAATAAATAAATTATTAATTTATAATATTATTAGGATCACATATTTACATAGGATTTTCCGAAAAATTATTATCTTATATATTATCTAATTGAAATTAGTCATTTTTTGAATTAGTCTTAACGAAGAAAATTATTAACTTAATAAGATTATTAATTAATTAAATATTAATTTAAGGAGATTTTTTTATTATTCAAGCTCAGCCAAACGATGTTTTTTTTTTTCGCTAAGCCAGCCAAACGATGTTTTTACGTAATCTCATTTATAAGATGCATCCATATTTTTTAACAGATCTATTCCGGATCGAACATAAAAATGAAAGCAAAAACACATTTCAATTCATTTTTCGAACACAAAATAAGCCGGTGAGTATAATCAATAAAAATTGATTTCTAGTTTTGCTGTCGCACAGTCTTGGTTTCGAGTGGCATTATCACTGTGTGAGGGGGACATTATGATTTATGAGGTGCAGATGAATGTTTAAGATTAACATGTAGTCATGTACCCATTTTAAAAAAAAAAAAAAAACATGTAGTCATGTACAGATACAAGTGGCTATAATGTAGCGTCACTAAAAGATAATGCCGAATTTATGATAGTACACATCGCCATTTTGAGCTTAAATGAATACCATGTCAAGGGCCGTTGAGTTTTTAACTTAGGGGGTGTTTGGGAGAACTTTTTTTTAGAATAAGTCAACTTATTTTAAGATAAAGTTAGAGATTGTTAACTTTTTTCTGAAAAAAGTTAAAAAAATTTTACAACTTATAGAATCTCAAAAATACATTAAATACTTGTATAAAAATATTTTATCAAAATATAAAATTTTTACCCGAAAATAAATCAATAAGATCGTAAAAAAAAGATTAGCCAAACACGCTCTTAATACCACGGGGCTTACGTACAAACATTTACAAACACAAAAATATAGACCATATCCATGTTATCCATGTTATAGGGTAAAGGCCAAAATCAACTTATCGAATTAGTTTGCATGGATTATTTTTAATTTTTTTAATTTTCTTACAGTATAATTATATAATATTATAAATATTTCATTTTTATATATAACAAATTTTAGTATTAAATTTAAAGTAATATGTTGTTGGCGGGAATCGAACCTTCAACCTTTCTACGTAATATCTTTTAGTATTAATTTTAAATTAAAATTTTGTTGACGGGATTCGAACCTTAAATTTCTGTGTATAACAATTTTTATAACAATTTTTATTATTATATTCAACGGTTATCATCTATTTGAGCTACCGATCTAACGGTTGTGAATAAAAGGGAAAACCAAAACCAATTACAAAAAATACCACTTTTGCTTATTATAGTATAGTATAGATAGTATAGATTTAGTATATTATTGATTAGCTCTTGACATATGCTATTACTTTTTTATAATTTTCCTCTTAATTTTATTATATAATAAGATGTAATTAACGAACAACTATATACGTATTTATTCATAAAAGTAAGCATAGACAGAATATGATTAGAAGATTTTTAGGTCGGGGCATAAACAAACTCAGTGCATTTATTAATTAAGCTTTGTATTAGTGAGTTTAAATTTAATTTATAAAATATATGTTGTTGTTAAGAGTCGAACTCTTAACCTATGGTAGTTTTAGATCAAGACAACAAACCCAGTGCGTTTATTAATTAAATTTTGTATTAGTGAATTTAAATTTAATTTATAAAATATATGTTGTTGTTAGGAGTCGAACCCTTGAACTATGGTAGTACTCCTTTGTTATTCCTATTACTCTTATTATATAATAAAATATGATAAGAGTGTGATCTGACAAATCATTTATATTTCAGATCATATGTAATTGTTACATGATGCTATTCTACAAAAGTTAAATTAATATTATTGATATTTATCATACAAAATTAAACTTAGAAGACACTGCTTGCATAGCACTTTTTGAAATACGTTATCTAAGTATCTTACTTGCATAGCGTTTTACATAAAAGCGCTATATAAGCTATTATTTAAAATTATGAAATAAAAAACAAAAAAAGAAAAAAAATACTTTGATAGCGTTTTTTCGTTGAACGCTATGTAAGTTCATACTTGTATAGCGTTTTCTTAAGCACTGTCTTAGTGAACGTATTGTAAGCAATATTTTATTATATTTTATTCATTTTTTTTTTGAAAGAAAAAAAAATGAATAAAATATAATAAAATATTGCTAAGCGTTATAATAGTTTGTATATTCTAAGTCATACTTTATTTATTTTCTTTGTGGCTAAACATATCCCAATTCCTAAAAAACCTTGTTTGAGCCGGCAACAATATGTGCGGGACGTCATCTTCATCTCTCTCTGCTACCAGCAAACATATCTCCGATTCTCCGCTATACACATATGTACATCATCTCCGCTGAACGGTAAACATCATCTTCAATCAATCCTATGTATACAATCGATCCTTTTTGTTTGAAAAGCGATTCAATCGAGCTTCCGATGGTACAATATTACTTTACTGATTCAATGAAGCCTATCTCTACGATTCATCTCCGAGTCTTTGTCGAGCAAATTCTTCTCATTGGAGCTTCATCTCTCTCTGTCTCGGCCTTTAATTTGAAACTGATTACGTAAGCTAGTTAATTTTAGGGTTTTCGAGTCTATATCTTCTATTTGTTTGAGTTCGTATTTGCTTAATTGACTTGTGTTAGTGTCAATTTACTTGGTGTTCCGATTTCGGGTTTGCATTCCACTTGTTGAATTTTTTTACGTGTAAGTCTTTATCTTCTCTGCTGTTAATTGTCTTCATCTTTCTAAGAAGACTATGCTATGGCCTTTCTGCTCCTTCAAATTTTAGAAAGTATGAATCTGGTCTGATTTTTCTATTAATTTTTCTATTTAGGAAATCTTTTACTAGTATGGTTCTTTTTCTATGATTAATCGGGTTCTCTTTTTGAAGGGATATGTTTGCTTTAGTTGTAAGGGATTTGTAGCATAGATTTTTCTTTTTCTTCGTTTGTGTGTTTGCAAATAAACTCAAATAATTAATTATCATGTGTGCAGACATTTAACGAATTTTTCATAAGAGAGTTGAAGCCAGGTACAAGACCAATTGTTTCTCCTGAATGTGATAATGTTGCTGTTTGTGCTGCCAAGTCTGATGGCTTTTCAAACTGCGGAAAATAGTTTCAGATTTTGGATTAAGGTTATATATTTCTTGCACTGAATATTCTTGTACAATCTGCACCCCAATTGTGGTTACTTATACTTTTATGCTTTTTACAAGTTGTAATAATTGATTGTTACTCGAAACAGACATTGGTTAGGTCAGTGTTGGGCTATTAGCAAATTTCCTAAATCCTAATAAATGCCTTAGAATTAATTTCTTATTCAAATGAAGGTGTATTATACTATTATACATAACAGAAACTCCTTAAATTGCTTGTTGACATGTAAAGAGCTACAACTAGGATTTCATACCTAATCCATGGACATATCTTTTCATTGAAGGGGGCCTCTACATAGATAGCCATCCATTGACAAAGTTTAAGATATGTATCTAATACAAGGTTGATCAGTTTGCATATGAAGATGTGATTATTGCAATCAACAATTCTAGTAGACGTTCTATATGACTGTGTTTGTACTGTAGTTTACATACTTTTTGTAATGCAACTTACCTGGTAATATATAAAGCAAAAACAAGCTTTATCTTTTCTTTGGCTGGAATGTGCCACATGTAGTAATTGTGATCGTCTCTTTTTCATAGTATCAGTTCCTTAGATATTACATTAACAGGTGGTTGTTTAGATGGGGTGTGAACTGATAATGTAATATGCGTGGATTTTTACTATAAATTTATTTTGTAGAGGTGATGTAGTTCCTGGAAGGTTTGGGAGATTTGTGTTACGTATCTTGATTTGACATTATTAAACTTATATGGATATATAATTTGATGGGTATTCTAGTACTAAGAATAGATTTTTTAAACCCAGTTTGACAAAGTTAAAGTTTTAATATCTAGGGAAGACAATCTAAAACAGGGGAGCTTGGTGAACTATCTAGACACTCCTTGAAATTTCCAAGTAAAAAGTTTACTTTATACTAGAAAAGTAATATATCATTAAGTAAAAAGTAACTTATTTTTTATATAATAGAATGTAGTTAAATCTTACCTTGTACTTAGTATTTATTGAACTATGTGGCAATGTTTCTGGTCCTAGGGTCGAAAGTTCTCTATTCAAGGACTTCTTGGGAGGGAGACCATGATCTTTTTATTGGGGAAACCATGGTAATATTTCACTTTTTATATGGCTATAGACACACTAAGAATTTTGGTTGTTATGTGGTCTCATCCTTGTATGATGCTCTTACTTCTTTACTATAAATTTAAATTACTGATTAGAAAATCAGAGTTGTTTCTTGTATGGCCCTAAAAGAATTATGTATTCAAGGAAACTTATGCACTGACATACAGTAAGTTGTCTCTGGTCTTTTTACAACAATCAAACTTTGATGTTTTTGACTACGTACGAGAGCATCTCCAAGCTCTAGTAAAGTTTTTCTTTTTGGTTTCAACATCTGTTCCAGCCTTTTAATATATTCAATTTTGCCAGCAGTTCATGGATCTGAGGAGGGGTTCATGCCTTTGGAGATTTCTTTGATATCTGTGCTATACAATATGCGGCAATTTGTTCAAGTTCTATGACATTGATGCAGATATGAATGTGGTATTGTTGAAGGAAGTCTTGCTCTAGTTTATGATGGATTATTGTATAGATATATATCTAAGTTTTCACTTGTTTCTTAGTAGAAATCTTAGACTTAGTACGCACAGGAATGTGATGTAAATATATTTGCTTCTAACTTTTGTACAACGATGTAGTAACTTATAGTGAATTGATTGATTTATAAAGGAGTTTGTTATCTTTAGTCTGAATTTTACTTGTGGTGGATATTGTTTTTTGGACATTTTTCAAATTTTTATTGTATTTAAGAATTTTAAAGGATATTAAAGGTAGAAAAAACAAATAAAAACAATTAAAAAAAAATTGAATCCCTTGCATAGCGCTTCAAAAAGAACTATATAAGTGTAACATGTGTAACTAAAATGACTTGCATAGCGTTTTTTAATGTGCTATACAGGGCTCGCACTTGCATAGCATTTAATTGCATAACACTTATAAAAGCGCTATGTAAGTACATCACTTGCATAGCACAAAAAAAAAAGCGCTATGTAAGTGCAAAAATAAGCGCTGTGTAAGTTTCAATCTGTAGTAGTGCATGTATATATTTATGTACCGTTAACGAATCATCATATTTAGATCTTACAAATACCTGCATTGATTAAAGCACCATCACTCTCAATGGAATAAGTTCCTTCTTAGAGTAATATTTGAATATTAAAGAATAATCAAATCCTTAATCTTGTGTGATATAAGACAAAATCATGATACATAAGTTAGGAGGCCATTAAGATATTTGTCATTTTTTTGTGTTGTGTAACTTGTGTTAACAACTTAGCTAAGAAAATTAAGAAAATGACAATACTATATATCAAGTATAAACAAATCAATTGGAAATCTTATCTATTAGGTTGCACAAGTTTTCATCATTTTAGTTGCCGTCTACCCTAATTCATACTTGTCTCATCAAAGTATTAAAAATTGTAGAAAGATTTTGTTAGGTTTATTTTCACACATATATGTTTATGTAACACAAACACATATGCCTGCAAGTTCTTTGCGGATTTAATTTTCTTAAACTGTATATCTTTATTACAAATTATAAGTATCCATTCTTCACAGCTCTCCAAAAATGATTTGGCTGCAATGCTGACTCAACATATGAATGAACCATTGTAATCGAGAAGTTTAAGTATCTTAAAATATTTAACTTATAACTTAAAGATAAGTAGAAAAATTCTTATAAATTATACAAATGTTTGGATAAATTTATTTATACTAACTTATAACCCATGCAAAGCACGGGTTAATTTTAATTTTTTATAATTTATTTATAGTATATTATAATATTATAAATATTAATTTTAATATGTTATTGAAAGAATTCGAACTTCACATCTTTGTATATTATATTTTTTAGTATTAAATATAAATTAATATGTTTTTGGCAGGAATCGAACCTTGGACCTCTGTATATATTTATTGTAATTAGGATGACCATACCGAAAATCAAACAACTAATTGATTATTGGCTTTGTTGGGTGATCAGACTTTTGACGCTGGTGGTAGTGAAATCTTTGGAGAAGATGGGTAATTGAGTTGTTGGAGCAGAGAAGTAGTGGAGAAATTTTAATCGGAATATAATTACATTAACAATAGTAATTAGTTTTTTGAGTTGCTACATATTTTTTATTTTAATAATTAGGATAATCAAACCGAAAACCGAACCGACAAATTTTCAATCTTTCACTTTTAATATAATAGTATTTTTTTTAGTGTGTATAAAGTCAAACTAATTAAAGCTAACCATACCAACAAAATTTGTTAATGTGAAACATGTTAAAATTGAGTAGACTTTTTGTTGAATATATGATACGATTTTGTTAAGCTGACTTCACAGACAGCTTGAGTTTTAGAAGAACTGGTAAATTGACATAATTAACAAAGTCATATCAACTTGATATGAATCCACTCATACCATCTCTCTTTGCAAATCATTGATTTTGGCCCTATAATTCGAAGAGGTGAGGAGTTTGCTCGACGAATGTCTAGAAAACCCAAAAAAACATATGATTTTTGTTGTGTTTGGATAATCAGGCCTTCCAGCTATACTAATTAAAATTTGACTGGATTACCACTGTAATATCCCAACTTAGTTTTATTTGAATAATATAAATTATTATAACTTATGTGTTCCTTTCACAAAAATATGTGACTATTTTTAATAAAAATGTGAACTTGTTATATATTTACATATTTTCATTGGTCTGCTACCATTTATCGTAGCTCTCATAAAATTAGATTAGGATTGGTCTGCGTCGATATATCGAAGCTCCCATAATATTTGACTAGGGAAATGGGCCGAGCAAATGCATTTAGGCCCAAAAAGGGGGAATGGGAGAAATTTTGAACTACCATTAATCCGCAAAGGCCAAGTTACATTATGCAACTTTAAATCTTGACTTGTCAAGTTAAGTGATTATATAAAACTTTGAGGAGCTTGGCACTCTAGTTCCATCGATGTGGGACTACATAGTAGTAGTAATAAACCCACATAAACTACATAGTTGTGTTATTTCCCATTGTGTGTGAGCCTCTTTTTTAAAAGAGAAATGAGATAGCTAGAGTCTCTACCTGATCGATGTGGGACAAAGAGAACTTAAGTTTTAGTAGTCTTGCCATACTTAGTTTTTCATAATAGTACACAAAGCTGAAGGTCAGTGTAATGCATTCAAGATTATGAATTGGTTTCGTTTTAGATTTATCATGCAATTTGGACTCCTAAGATTGAAGCCGTAGTTGTGTTTGAACAAATATAAATTTGTACTTGGCATTATATAGGTTTTGGAAGGAGCCTTAATAGAGTTATATAGAAAGGGGTAGGGGTTTTACTCCCAAAACATCTCGATGTGGGACAAGGAAATGTAGCTAAACTAGCAAACTTCCATTAGCCCAGTTCGTTACAAGTATTTGTGTCTTCAAATTCCTTTATATTTATAGAGTAGAGATGTCCAACACCTTCTTGCCTATTCGATGTGGGATGAAATTGGATTAGTCCAAAACCAAGCCACCTTGCATTTGAATTTTGAGAGTATTGTTTTTGAATATGTGAACCCGCTTAAAAAGAGGAGAAGAATGTAACTTCTTAGGTGTGTTTCATGTTTTCATTTTATGTTATCTCTGCTCAAGTGGGAGCTAAGGTGATAGTTATGAACTTCTAGTAGTTAAGGCAACAACTCTGATTAGTATTTATAGACCGTTGGAAGGGGTTACTCTAGAAATCATGTCGATGTGGGATAAGTGGTTATCATAGGAAATAGAGAAGCACACTCCCACATGGATTAAAAAAGTAGAGACAATGGAGTATAATTAAAAAAATTGATCATTATTTATAAAGGTCGAGAACTGAAGGAATGAGAATAATGGAGTTGGATCAGTTGTGTCCTTTGTAGTGTGTCCTTGCTAAGATTGTTTGAATTATATTCAAGAAGCATTTTATTATTTTTTTTACCCATCTTCTTTTGTACCACATTGGAAACAGAAAGGAAAGTATGTTAGGATAAATAGGTGGTAATTATTACAATAGTTTAATAAAGATGCAGAGTAGTATGTACGGTGGTGGGATTAAGTAGAACTCAAGTACTAAGATTTATTCATTTTTCAAGCTTTCTGATAGTTGTACCACATCGAGTAAAAAGGGAATCTTATTCCTCTTTCCATATATAAATGTGTTGTAGTGTACGAAATAGGAAGGTAGGAGTAAAAGCTTACGATTGGTAAGTCTTCCTACTTTACTTTCTATTTATTTTATTTTGATTTAATTTATTTTAATATTTGTTTAATTTAGAAATTTGGTAATTAGTAATATTAGAGATAATATGTTAATAATGATAGTGTAAATTTCGGATAGTTTTTGGGAGACGAATCTAATAATATTGGGAATTATTCGAAAAAGAGATAAAGAAGCAAAGAATAGAAGCAGTTTACTATAAGTATATACCGTACTATACTGCTTTATTAAATTGTTTTTGAAATCTCGATGAACGTTCGATAATTTGTTGATGAAAATTGAGTATTCTTACATTGATATTGTGAATTGATGATGATGCTTTCAAATCGGAAGTAAAGCTAAACCAGTTGTTTAGCTGGTCGGGATCCCCACTAGTAGAACTTATGAATCTATCGTTTTTGAATACTCATTTTCAATTTATGTGAAAATTTATTTGTTATGGTGAACTCAATGAAATTTTAAGGATTTTCTTGTTGAAATTACTTGTTTGTAAACCTCAGTTAAATAGTATGATATATGCTTCCTGGGCTCTGTGAGCTCACCCTTTTATGTCACTAACTTCCACCGGAAAGAATTTTGGAGAAGGAGGTTCGGGGAAAGATAAGACTGTGATGAAGTAACTATCGATGTTGGATAAGAAGTGTGTAGAACTCTAAGAAGAATACTTTTGTAATAAATCGATGCTGAAGATGTTTGGAAGTTTATAATATGTTGTAACCTTTATCGTAAGACTTGACTTTGTTGTGACTCCTTTTGGTTATTAATTAAGTGAAAGTTGTGTAAACATATATTATGATGTTTGGTTTGCTTGGCGTCCCCCGGGTCGGGTTATGAGGTCATCCCGGGATCGGGGGCGTCACAACCACTTTGGACTCGAATCTGTCTGGATCCTACCTTCCCATACTAATTGAAATATGTACAGAGGTAATCAATGAGGAGAGGGGTAACGTTGGGAAAATTTTATTGAATGGCCTAATTGACTGGATTACCACTTTGGACTAGAATCTGTCTGGATCCTAACTTCCTATACTAGATGAAATATGTACAGAACTAATCATTGAGGAGAGGGATCATTTTATATACAATCTTGCCAAGTCATATATTTCTACCTCTTTAGTGAAGATACTACATGATTTATCTAAAAAAATTGTTAGTCACAGAGGCATGCCTGTACTCATCTAATAACAAGCCTAATTGTTTGTAATGCTTTGCATTACTTACATGACCCCTTAACTGGGGAACCCTCTAGTTGTAGAGTTTCTACTTGTTTTTAGTATCTGTAATAGGCATCAAAATTCTATTTGTGTAATTGTACAAATTAAGTAATGGAATAATGCTTGAAAGAAGATCCAGCCTCAAGCTTGGAGAACAAGGCTGTAGAAATAAACACAGTTGGATCTTGAAGATTGAAGATTTGCCTAAGTACTAATTCAAGAAGTATTTTGTTCTATTCGAGAAGTCTAGCTTTCGAGAAGTCAGGGATTCGATATCTCAAAAGACACTGTTCGATATCTCAGGAAGTCAACAAGTCAAAGCTTCATTCGATAACTCAGAGATTCGACATGTCTAATACTCTATTCGAGAACTCAAAGAGTGAAAAAGTCAAAGCTACATTCAATATCTCAAGGACTCAGGAAGCTATTCGACATCTCAAGGATTCCAAAAGTTAAAAGATCTATTCGATAAGTCAAGGATTCCTGAAGAAAAGACTAATTCGAGAAGTTATTCGATATGTCAATTATGCAGTATTCGAGAACTCAGAGTTATCTAATAAACTAATTCTAGTTCTTGAGTCAATCACTTGGTTACTTCTCGAATGCAGTCTTGAAGACGAAATACTAAAGATTGTACAAGTCAGAAACCTGCAGCAAGCCAAAACACTTTCAGGACCACAGTACTGTAAAGTGCTTATGGAAACTCTACAAGAAGCTTAGAAAGTTGTTATAGGAGACAAGCTGCTAAAGAAGTGGATCTGAGCAGGTTAAAGAAAAGTCAAATTACATATTGCTTGGATGTTTACTCGAAAAGGGATAGACAAATTAGAAAGCAATTTTGTCTGTCACTACATTAGTAGTAAGTAGGTTGTACACATGTTCTATAAGTGTACAACCTCACTTCTCTAGCAGTTAACGAGTTTTCATACATTATCATATGTAAGAACCCAAATTTTTGGTAGAATTAAAACTTTTTATTAAGTATTGATAAAAGGAGGAACAATGATTCCGACAACAAGGTCATCAGTTCTAATGAATGAATTGAATGAATATGGATTCCAATGTTTATATGCCATGCAGAATGCAATTGGTTGACAACTTAGATTAGAATAATCTATCTCCTAGAAAGTAGGATATGGTGATTAACGAAGAAAGAATATTCTCATGTCATCTAAATCGATATCTGTTATAAGTCCAGTGGTCCCGTAAAAGAGATAAGGAACGCTCGAAAGAGAACAAGGACATTTCTATAAGTATAAGGAATAAAAAGAGAATAAAGGGAGGAATAGTGTTTTGGTGGAAATGAGAATATTATTAGACGGTAAGTACCCGGAATGGATTTCTGAGTTCGTATTAGTGATCCAGGGGGAAAATAAGTGTATGTAAAAGCTGTCGGATTCTGAAAAATAGCACTTTTATTTTCTCCGAGAATTCCCTGGACACTGAAAGACTTAAGGATTTAATAAGGGGATTTAAGGAATTTAAATTCAAGATTTATAAAGGAGGATTGAGAATGATGGTATTAATATTTAGAAGGTTTCTGGAAAAACCCTAACTAGAAATCCTTGAGATATTCTTTCGAACGATCAATTAAATTGAGCAATAACCGAACAAAAGAGTAAGCAGAGAGCAAGGTGCATGCATGTGCAAGTAAGGAAAATATCTAGTAACCAAACTAGTTATCAAGGAACTAGATCAATTAGAGTTTAACCAAGTACTTAGCAAATCAAACCACTAGTTAGCTTAAACACCATCAAATGATCAACACTTGTCCATCCATTTTCATCATCCCTTGCATCATCACTTTATTAAAGTAGCTTTTGGATGAGATATTATCTAAACCTCATCTCAATATTCATTTTATCACACAACAAAGCAAGAGACAAGCCAAACAAACACCATTCTCTCCATTTCTTCAAAACTGCCCAGCAAGAACACCCATGAAAAGAAAATTCATATCTCCATTTCTATCCATGATAAAATCATCAAATTTTAACCACAGCTCCCTCATAGTATGTAGATCATTCGCTCAAAATTTCATGTCATTCTAAAGAGTGTAGCCTAGTCAAATATCCTCCCCAAGATGGATAACCGAGCTGCCCAGAATCCTTGACAGTTTCTGTGACGACTTTCAAACGGCCATATCTCCTTCATTACTAAATGTAATTTGGTGTTATTTATCTTGTTGGAAAGCTGGTTAGATGCTCTAAAACTCTCCTTTAGAAGCCTCGTCCAGAAAACCTCGGCAAGGCCCTCGTTTTTCATGATCTTTCCACTAAGTTATAGCAGATCCAAAAATCACTAATTATGTTCTTGATGATTCTTGCTAGTTTAAGGTTGTAAGGAGTTCTAAGGACTAGATCAAGGCTTGTTAGACTTATATATACATCAAGGAAGATATAACTCTCTTGAAACCCTAGATCATACTTTGAGTTTTGTGATTGTTCTTAGTGATCTTAGATGCGATATGATTATAATGATGATATAAGCATGATTGTGTAGTAGATTTAATTGATTTAAGAGATATGATGTATATGATGGTGAGATCAGTTGTGATATGGACTGATTATAGTGTATGTATGCCCGGTGTGACTTGGTTGATGTTTGATCGTGAATTAAAAATTTGGAAACGTTCGATTTATAGACGTCGTAATGCCCGATTTTCGTTAGACCTTAGTAATTCGTGCATAACAGTTAGGTTAATTTTCTGACCTTAATGGATACATGACCTACCCTTGTAGATCTCGAGTCATAGATCGTTTTGGCGTGAAAATTGAAGCATTTGGACTTACGATTTAGGAGATATGATTAAATTACTAAAAGTCGTTCGGAATCGTAAGTGCGAGTTCATAAATGATATTGAATCCCCTTAACATGAGTAATCTATTTACGAATCTTGGTAAATAAATATTAGAGATAATAAGGAAGATGTAAAAGAAGACCTCATGTCAAAAGAATCGTTTTCCGATTTAATAAAAAATGTTCGAATCAAGGTTAAGCGCGAACGAACCCCAAAAAGTATACTTGGCTATAACTTTGGTAAAGCACTTAGTAAACGGACGATAAAACACGAGGTATAATCTTGGTTCGTAAACGACCGACCTTAGAACTTATACGGCTTGAGTATATACCAAGTGTAAGTATAATGACGTGTCGTAGTAACGAACAAGTGTCGGATCGTGTCGGTGATAAGAAGAGTTACACCAAAGGGTGTATAACGAGATAATTCGAAAACGTGTTTCGACTTAAGTTAAGTTTATACTTAACCTTTCGAAATATTAAGTGATCGACCTTGTTTATTGTGACTGTTTATAGATCACCGGATTGACCCGAGGCACACTACCCCTACAGGATTACCAGGCAAGTTTCCAATACTTTGGAACTGTTGTTGTGATAATATATATATATCTGTTGTTTCTGATACATATGCCATAGCATGCATGCCTATTGCCAAATTATATTGTGATACTTGTTCCCTGAATTGATATTGGCTTATAGACTATATATGAATTATCAGTTATAAGCCGGATTGTTTTGTTAAGACCCTTAGAGAAAGGGGCATAAGATATCCAATCTTTCAATATAGACCGGGAGTCGGTAATTTGAGTTATAGAGATAGTCGTGGAAACCCGGAGGGATTCCAGCGATAGATTATTATTCATTTTGAGGAATGTTATTATTAAACGTTATTGATATTTCCATAAAGTATTGATTACTTAAAATCTTTCGAGGAATGTTATTTGAGTATTATCTCAGTCGAGAAATATTAGTTGAATATTATTTCAAATATTCCTTTAAATTTTGACTACTAAATGAATATTATTTTGATATTTATTTAGAATATTATTAGTTAAATGAATATTATTTTCGGATATTCATTTAAGGTTTTATTTACTTAAGGAATATTATTTTTAATATTCATTTGAAGTTCTATTTACTTAACGAATATTATTTCAAATATTCCTTTCGAGTTTTAATTATTAAATGATTATTATTTTGAATATTCATTTAAGTATTTATTTATTCAATGAATATTTTCTTTATATTCATTCGAGAATTATTTTGAGAAATACTTCGATTAAAAATATTCTTTCATATTTATAAATATTCTTTAAATATTTCTGATTCAATAAATATTCTCTGAATATTTATTCAATACTTTAAAATAACTTCAATATTGTTATATCTTCTTCAAAAAAATCATCTTCAACCTTCAGATATTACGTAAATTATTTCTGAGTCTTATTCTTATTATTTTTATCAAGGAAGGTTCTCAAAACTCTATTCTTCATTCGAATCTATCTTCCAATATATAAGGGAACCTTGCTTGAGAGATGTTATTTCTTTGACTGCCCGGTCATATACTTGTTAAAAAAAACTATCTTTTCACTCGGAACTTGGTTAATATTATGCATTGAATCTTTGTGTACCCACTCATCATTCGAGGGGTAAGAGTGTTGGAACAAGTTGATATCCATTAACAAACAGCAGCTTGGGAAATATTGGTGAATCTTCCTTTCCAACTAGATACGACTACTTTGTGGAGTCTTATCAACAAGTATTACACTTGGGGAAAGGGGGAAGATCTTTACGTTTCGGAGTTATGGATGTTATTCGAACTAGGAGTCGTGTAAGAGGCCGAGTAGCACCGGTCCATCCCATTGGCCCAACCGTTGGCCGGGGAGATCTAGCAGGGCGGTAGACAAGTAAATACTCCAGTATTAGTTCATCATTCAAAGTTGGAATTTTCTACAACATTATCATTGTTGGCAGGATTGGAAAAAGTGTTCATAATTGGAATTGCCATATTTTTCGGCAAGTTCCTCTTTCATAATAAATGATGATATTTTGCTCATCTTTTGAATAGCAAATATTTCACGGAATAAATATTTTGAGTTACCTTGTAACTTCATCTTATACCTTATACTGGTATTATCTTCGTTAATGCATGGCATATGGTTTTCAAAGATATTTTGAACTGTTATATATTTTATCACTGTTCAGTTATATTCTTTTGGTGGGCTATTGCTCACCCTTGCTTTATTTATTTATATCACAACAACAGCTAGATATGATGGCCGCATGAGGTGCAATCGGTACGAGCAAGTGATAGCCGTCATAGGATTAACCGCTGAGATCATAGCTGCCATTGCTGAGTAAGAAGCTATTGGTAGACTAGATGTTAGCTTTCGAGTATCAATATATTTATATGACATGTAAATGGATGGCATTATTAAATTAAAATTCTTTGGGTTGTAAGAACTCAAGCTTGTGATTAATAATATTGATGGTTACTCTGATTTCATCTCTGGGACTATAACAGGTGTGTTTTATGTTGTTGTTGGGTCGCATGGTTGTAATTTAATTTATGATGGTTTTGTGGATGGAAATTGAGACCGTAACTACCGGATCCCCAACCCCGGATCTGGGGCTGTTACATCATAGATAACATCTCTCTGAGAAAACGAAGCTGAGAATACTAATATTTTGTATTCAAAGATTGTAGAAAATCTTTATCTAATACAACGTTAGATTAAAGTGAGTGATTGTGTTCTTGTGTTTTTATTCCGCACTTATAAATTCTGTTAAACACAAATAAACACTTAGCTACACAAACATCAAACAGATTCAAACCTTCAAACAATCGTTCTTAAAATTCTTATTCAAAGAAAAGTTTGAAAATACATTCACCCCTCTCTGTATTTTCTTGTGTGTGTATTCCATACTCAACAAGTGGTATCAGAGCCAGGTTGTTATTCAAAACAGAAAAGATCATGAATACACCAAAGACAACAAGAGCAGTGAAGGTCCCTAAGTTTGACAAAGATAATTTCAACCTCTGAAAAATAAAGAAGATGTTGTTCATCAAAGCCTCAAACCCCCTGTATCCTGAGATTCTCAAGAATGGTCCCTTTGTTCCACAACAAGAGATTGCTGAGAAAATTGTTGGAACAGTTACCATCCCAAGATCATACGTGGCCAAAGATCCATCCAAATGGACAGATACAGAAAAGGAAAAGGTTGCCCTTGATAGTCATCTCATGATGTTGATCATAGACTCAATGGATATGTCAATGTTTGCAAACATTCCCTCTTGTACTACTGCTAAAGAGATGTGGGATCATATTGAGGTTTTCTGTGAAGGGACATAGGAGGTCAAAGAAAACAGGAAACAGATACTGGTCACACAGTATGAAGCTTTCATGGCACAGCCCAAAAAAAAGCATTACTGATATGTTTGAGAGATTTCACAAGTTGGTTACTGAGCTATAGATGAATGGAAAAGTCTACAGCACCAAGGAGCTTAACATGAAGTTTCTAATCTCCTCACTAAACCACCTAGAGCGGAGGGTCATTTCTTTAAGGGAAAGAGATTTGAACAAAGTCACATATGATGTGCTCTATGGTGTGTTAAAGACTCATGAGCTTGAGCTGTTACAGAAAAGGGCTATTCAAGCAAACCAAGGCAAGATGATCAACACATCATGTGCCTTGATTGTAAACAAATCTATACAGGACCTTGAAACCTCTACAAGCCAACTGAAGATTGAAGAAATAGTGGATGAAGAACCAGTAGTGGAGCTGCTTGAGATTGTTGCTGAGGAACAGGAAGAAGAAGATGAGTTTTACACTCTTGAGGAACTAAATGGCATAAGAAACACATCATATGCTTTCATGGCCAGAAAATTTCCTAATATCAGATTCAAGTAAAAGCAACCCTTCAAACCTAGATCTCAGAATCATTCATTCAACATGAGTAAAGCACCTGTGAAGTCAAATAAAAAAAAATTCAAAACTGGCTATGTGGATAGGTCATTTGTGAGATGCTATAGATGCAATGACCTAGGGCATTTTTCCAGTGAATGCAAGAAGCCTAAAAAGAAGGATAAAGAGTTTCTAGATCTTGAAGCTGAAAATGAGGCCCTTCTCAGAAAGCAAACACTAGGCAAGGCCTACGTAGCTGAAAGGAAGTGTTGGGATGATACTGACAGTGATGGAGAGGAGCAAGAATTCTGCAACTATACCTTGATGGCCAATTCCAAGGAAGAGACATCTCCATCAGACTCTCAGGTACTATCTTTCACTACCATAGACATGTCTATTTCTGAATACATGGATATAATTGATCAACTATCTGTTGAAATGTTTAATATTTATTAGTATGAATGCTGCTAATGAAGAGATTGTGAAACTGTCTACTAAGAATGAAGTATTAAACAAAAGAAATGAGGAATTAGAGCTAGCTGCCATGCAAGTAGAAAACCTTAAGAAAGACATAGAATATCGAGAGAATAAGGTTTCATGTGCTAGTCAGCTTGAAAAGGCTCTTAGGGATGAATTAGCTAAGAATGAATTCAAACTGAAAACCTTTAAGAACTCCTCTAGTCTATTACAGCCCTATCATGAGAAACATCAAGAGAATGCAAAGGCTGCAATTGGTTTTGACTATGACACTCTCAAAAAGAGGAAAGGCTGTGCTGTCATTGAAAATGACAAGGTTGTTCATGAGAATGTGCCTCATGTTTTGAAAAATGCTAAGGCACCTATTTTTAAAGAATCAACACTTGAAATTGATGAGGAGGCCCTGCTCATCAAGAAAATGTTAAATGATGAGGATGAAGCACAATCTAGTGAACAACCAGCACCCTCTAAGAGTGAGAATCTAAAATTGAAAACCAAGAAGCCTGTTGGAGTTGGACCTAAAACTGAGAAATCTGTTAAGTTTGAACCAGCTAGAAAGAATGAATCTGTGAAGAATGTGGTTAAAAAGAAACAAAACAGAAATGCAAACTAGGGATTAACAAGGATACTAATTATGCTTATGTGCCTAATGCCCCTAGGAAAACATGTTAAACAGTTTCATTACTAATCATTTAACTCATGCTTGTAAGAAACCTATAGGTAGTGTGCCTAAACCTTTCTATGATTGCTCTGTGCCTTTAAGACATAGAGATTCTCCTTTCTGTGATAAATTTGACTGTATGCCATGCAACATGAATGTTATGACTAGCTGTTTCAAGTTGAGAAGGCAATTCATTGATGGTTGTATCAGTCACAATTCTCTCACACACACTACACAAGGTCAAAGTCTTCAAGTCCTCCTAAAGCTAGGAAGGTACCTCTGTCACCTAAGTCTGAGAACTTAAGTTCTAAGACTCCTAGTTGTGATAAAAAGACTAGCCCTAAGAAAGTTGATAAGCATGTTGTTTATGATAAAAATGTTTCTAAGCTAGGTGGACCCAAACTTGTTTGGGTACCAAAGAAGAAGTAATACATTTTTGTTTGCAGGGCAAAGAGAAAGAAAAGAAAGTCATTTGGGTGTTGGACAGTGGATGCTCAAACCACATGACTGGTGATATGGCCCTGCTATCACATTATGAAGAAAAGGCTGGCCCTATGGTTACTTTTGGAGATGATAACATTGGTAACACATTGGGATATGGCAAATTGAAAGTTGGTAATGTCATCATTGAAGATATAGCACTGGTCAGAGGGCTCAAGCATAATCTACTAAGTGTTGGTCAGTTTACTGACAGGGGTTTCAAAGTGGATTTTGACAAGGATGAATGTTTGATCACTCACAAGAAGACTGGTGAACTTGCTCTATCTGGAGTAAGGAAAGAAAGCTTGTTTGTAGCCAATATGGGTTCTGTAAGCAAGGATAAAATTTGTTGCTTTTACTCAAAGGCATCAAATGAAGATTGTTGGCTGTGGCATAAAAAGTTATCACACCTGAACTTTAAATCCATTAACTCTTTAGTCAAAAGAGAGTTAGTGAGAGGCATGCCCACATTTGAATTCTATCAAGAAGGAGTGTGTGAGGCTTGTCAAAAGGAAAAATGAAAAGGTTAATCCACAAGTCAAAGACAGTGACATAAATAACTAAGCCCCTGCAACTAATTCATATGGACTTGTTGGGCATGTTGTCACTAGCAAGAAAGAAGTATGACTTGGTGATGGTTGATGACTTTACAAGGTATTCATGGGTGGAATTTCTAGCATCAAAGGATGAGGCTCCACAAGTAATCATTGTGCACATAAAGAAAGTTGATAAAGAAGCAAAGGCCAACAATGCAAGTGTGATTGCATTAAGAAGTGACAATGGAACAGAGTTCAGAAATGCCATGATTGAAGCATTCTGCAAAGAGAATGGTATTTCACAACAATTCTCAGCTCCAAGGACTCCACAACAAAATGGAATTGTTGAGAGAAAGAATAGAACTCTAATAGAGGCTGCTAGAACAATGTTACTTGATGCAAAAATGCCTACATGTTTTTGGGCTGAGGCTGTGAGCACTGCATTCTATATGCAGAACAGAACCCTCATCAACAAAAACACTGGAAAGACACCTTATAATTTGATGACTGGAAAGAAACCTACTCTTAAGCATGTTCATGCTTTTGGAAGCAAATGCTCTGTGTTGAAGGATAATTCAGAATATGTTGGAAAAATTGATGCAAAGGAATTTGAAGGAATATTTCTTGGCTATTCATTGGAGAGAACAGCTTACAAGGTTTATGTCATCAATCAAAAGAAAGTTATGGAAAGCACAGATGTGACATTTGATGACAGCAAACTACATGGATTAGAAGAAGCCAATGATGAAGATAGAGATCCATTAAGGTTCGAAAATATGGATGATTCTGATGAAGAGATTGAAACTGAAGTTGAGACTACAGCTCAACAAACTTCGGTGAATGATGAAACAAGAGAAGAGTTTGTGCCAATCAACAGTGGAGATACAAGCATCCAAGATACGCCTGTGAATGAGAGCACCTTCACAGGGGAAGGAAATGAATTTGATCACAACTTAATGATGAAGCAACATCAAACTTGAGAAATCAAACTGAGCATTCAAGAAAGTGGGATAGATCACACACTGTAGAGGAAATTATTGGAGATCCAAATGCAGGAGTGAGAACAAGGAGAGAAACTCAAAATGAGTGTCTCTTTGGTTGCTTTCTGTCCCAAGTTGAGCCTAAGAAACTTGATGATGCATTGTTGGATCCAAATTAAATTATTTCTATGCAAGAAGAGCTAAATCAATTTGAAAGGAACAAAGTATGGGAACTTGTGCCTGCACCAAAGGATAAAACCATTGTTGGAACAAAATGGGTTCTGAAAAATAAGATGGATGAAAATGGTGTGGTTGTAAGGAACAAAGCAAGGTTGGTTGCAAAAGGTTACTCTCAACAGGAAGGCATTGACTATGATGAGACTTTTTCCCATGTTGCCAGACTGGAAGCCATCAGAATTTTCTTGGCATTTGCTGCACATTCAAATTTCAAAGTTTATTAAATGGATATCAAGAGTGCATTTCTGAATAGAGAGTTGGAAGAAGAAGTATATGTGCAACAACCACCTGGCTTTGAGGATTCACACTTCCCTAACTTTGTGTACAGATTGCTTAAAGCATTGTATGGGCTTAAGCAGGCTCCAATAGCATGGTATGACACTCTATCATAATTTCTTCTTGAAAATCAATTTACTAGAGGCACATTGGACAAGACACTATTTTACAAGAAGCATGATAATGATATTATCCTAGTTCAGATTTATGTGGATGATATCATATTTTGTTCTACTAATGAGAAGCTGTGTGGGAAATTCTCTAAACTAAAGCAAAGCAGATATGAGATGAGCATGATGGGAGAGTTGACATTCTCTCTTGGATTGCAAGTTAGTCAAAGGAAGGATGGTATCTTTATCAGTCAAACCAAGTACATCAAAGACCTATTGAAGAAGTTTGATTTGGAAGATAGCTCACCTGCAAAGACACCCATGGCCAATGCCACTAAGTTGGATGAAGATGCTAAGGGCAAGAAAGTAGATATCTCAGTCTACAGAGGCATGGTTGGTTCTCTACTCTATCTCACTGCAAGTAGGCCAGATATCATGTTTGCTACATGTCTGCGTGCAAGGTTTCAATCAAATCCAAAGGAATCACATATGATTGCTATCAAAAGGATCTTTAGATATCTGAAGGGCACTCCAAGCTTGGGTTTATGGTATCCTAAGGACACAGGGTTCAATCTGGTTGGTTATTCTGATACTGATTATGCTGGATGCAGAGTGGATAGGAAAAGCACCTCAGGTAGCTGCCAGTTTCTTGGACAAATGTTAGTGTCTTGGTATAGCAAGAAACAACAATCTGTGTCAACTTCTACAGCTGAGGCTGAATACATAGTGCTGGAAGTTGGCTCAAGTGCTTTGGATTAGAAACCAACTTAGAGATTATAGACTTGTGTTGGAAAAGATTTCTATCATGTGTGACAACACAAGTGCAATCTCTATAGTTGCAAATCTTGTCAATCATTCTAGAACAAAGCACATTGACATCGGATATCATTTTATAAGGGAACATGAAACTAATGGAACCATTGAGTTGCATTATGTTTCCACACATAAACAATTAGCTGATATATTCACTAAACCATTAGATGAAGCCACCTTCACAAGGTTGGTTAGTGAGATTGGAATGCTGAATTCTTCAGAATCTGGCTAAGTGAAAATACTAACTAAATTGTTGCAGCAGTAAACACTTACTTTATCTAAATGCTCAATATTTTTAAAGTAAGTGTTGGCTGAAATATGATTTATAAAATATTTCAACTCTGTTGCATATGTTCAAAAATCATATTTTGCTACCTTGAAATTTATATGAAATTTTAAGAAAATCACTATTTAATTTGTTAGAATATTCTTCATTAAATACTTCTGGTGAATTTAA
The DNA here is from genome assembly GCA_036435485.1 of Saposhnikovia divaricata. Taxonomy (NCBI): domain Eukaryota; kingdom Viridiplantae; phylum Streptophyta; class Magnoliopsida; order Apiales; family Apiaceae; genus Saposhnikovia; species Saposhnikovia divaricata. Next base: position 178,075,141 of record CM071599.1, on the reverse strand, counting down.
AAAGATAGTGAAAATTGAATTTTATGAGTGAAAAGAATATTTCAATAAGTCAGACTTCTCTAATGATTCATTTCATGTCAATGCTCGACTTCTCTAACAAGTCTCTTTTGAGTACTCTCGAGTTCTCGAATAGAGTCCTATAGAGATATCGAACAGAGACATACTTGACTTCTCGAATACTATACTGAGTTCTCGAATAGTATCCCTTGAGTTCTCGGATCATTTGAAAGGGCTGAATTCTCGCTGAGCGTCAGACCACTTTTTGACTTTTGTCTGACACTTTTAACTCACTCATAAAACATTTGTTATTTAATCTCACATTGAATAAACTGCCAGTTGTCGGTTTCTACCTGCTTGAGTTATCGAATATTCCATATTTGACATATCGAAATCGAACAGTTGTTTTTCACTTCTCGAATACCTGACTTGTCGATACAAAACATGTATCTACTCGACAATTCAAGTATCCTTATTTATACATCTCAACAACTGCTCTACCCATTTCAATCGATTTCTTAAGCACCCATTCCTCTGAAAAACAAATCTTAACCGCTGAAAGCCAAATTTCTTCTTCAAATATTCAACTTCTCTTCTCTCTAATCTATACAAATGGAAAACAAACAGTTCAACACCAATTTCGTCGCCATCTCCAGCGATGTCGAAGCACCCAATGCTAATTATAATTGTTTCATAAAGTGGTTGAACGAATCATGTATCAAGGATGCTCTAACTGCTAACCCAGTTCTATATCTAGACATGCTAGAGCAATTTTGGAATTCTGCGACTGTTGAAGTAAATGCCCTGGAGAACGCTACAGAATCTTATACTATCTTCTGCAAGATCCAAGAGAAGGAAATCACAATCACCACTGAAGATATGAGCAAGGCACTGGGGCTTCAACAAGAGTCATATAATCCTTTGGCAAAGGATGGTGAACTGAAGGACTTCTTCTCGTTCACAAGATACTTCACCGATGTCAATCTTGGGCATTTGAATAAGAAGTATTTAAGAAAAGAATGGAGTTTTGTGTTTGCGACAATCATGCAAGTATTCACTACCAGAAAATCAAGTTTCGACCAAATTAGTGGGCCCGTACAATAGATAGTGTACTCCCTGGCCTATGATAGGAAAATCAATGTTGGGCTGCTGATAATGTGAGAGCTGTATACAAGACTTGGCAAGGATTCATCACATCACAATTGAAACTCCACCTATTTCTCAGGGGGAGTTGCCAAAATCAATTCTACAAGACACTTCTCTTCCAGAATCTACAACTAATATTTCTTTGCAGCCTGCAACTCAATCAATTGAGGAGCAAGGCATTGATAACCAAGAATTTTCTTCTCTAGGTGAGCCAATGGATTCAGGTGACTTGGTGCATGATACCCTGTTCACCACCCAGAGCCCACATTTAGTTGGTGAGGGAGTGCATGCTGAAGCACATCCTGATGATACCAACAAAAACACAGAGGATTCACTAGTTTTCAATAGAGATTCTGTGACTGTGTCATCTACTGTTGTAACTCATCCTACTACTGTGGAGACAATAGTAGTAGAGCCATTCCATTCGGTTGTAGAAGTTGCATCTATAACTGAGGAGTCTAGCTTGCCTAGCTCTAGCTCTGACTTTCTATCACAATGGCTGAAGCCTGTGCAACATGACAATGCTTCAGGATCAGGGTCTGTTCCACAACAATTGACAGTTGAAGCTCTACAAAGTCTTCATGTGGATCATATTCCTGAATTTGTAAAAATAGCTCAAAACCTTATCACATCCAACCTTCTAAATCCAGACTATGAAGCCATTTTACTATGTCACAGAGATGATGTGGAGACTTAACGGGAGAAAATAGTAGACGAAGCTGAAAGGGATGGTAATGTGGATGCTTGGTTGCAAGGGATAAGAAGTATAACTTTGATAGAAGCTCTCCAGTTTCTAAGGGAAGAATACATCACTTCACTAGGGTGAAATGCCAAATCTCTAACCCTGCTGAAGTGTATGAAGCTATAAATGATGCATACAAGGGAAGCTTGAAGGCTGCTCACTACCTTGGCAAAGGAGTTAAAACAGAAATAGATGAAGTGTGCAAAGCCACAACAAAGGTAGTGAGTGAGGTCAAGACTGAGTTCTCCTTAAAATTCCCATACCTGGAGACCGTCTTTAAAAATGTCAAATAATGCAGAGCCACATGCACTAACTTGGATAATCGCCTTCCCATGGTCCAAGATGTTGTCAGAAATCTTGCAACTCAAGTGCAGAATCTCTCTTCTCAAATAAATGATGCCAATGCACAAATCAGAGTCCTCTTTGCTAATCAAAATGGAGATAAGGCAGTCATAGATGTCCCCGTGCATGACATGAAGAAGCATGAGGTAGAAAGGCCAAGGAGCAATCACTATCTGGTTTCAAGACTGCACACTTATTGTCTAAAGTGGACAATTTGGAAACAGAAGTGTGTACCCTCAAGAAATAAAATATTGAGCTTAAGGACTCTGTGGCACTGCTAAATGAAAAGTTGGATACTCAAGCAACTACCACTGCTGAGGTTCTCCTTAATCAACAACAGATGCTTTCTGCAATGATGAGACACATGAGCATTCCTCAACCTATAGATGCTCCATTAGCTTCTACTTCAAACCTAATGGCCCCATTAAAGGAACCTGTGTCTGAGAACAAACCTAAGGGGGAGAAGCACACAGATAAAAAGGAGGAGCTAGTGGACTCAAAATCTAAGGGGGAGAACTCAAAATCTAAGGGGAAGAAGAGTGATCTACGTCTCAAAATCTCCGACTTCAAGAAAGTGGCTGTAGCAAGGAGTCAAGGAGGGTGAGTTAAAGTTGAAGAAAGTAGTTGTGGCGGCAGATGAAGAGGCCAAGCTAAAGAAAGTGGCTGTAGCGGGAGTAGCCAAGTCACCAACAGAAAATTAACCTCAACCCCAACCATCTTCTCAAAACTTTGACTTTCTAGTGCCTGACATTGCTAAACACTCTCCTCAAGCTGAGCCATCAGAATTCAAGGATGTTCTCTCTCATAAGGTGTGTCAAGAAGCTGTTAATTCAAAACTGTATCATGACATAGCCTTCTTGAAGCATCTACAGAATCTGAGGAAAAGAAGCAACTTCCACTGCTTTGACTATCTCAAGCTCCTTGTACAAGACATATTTCTAGTCACTGTAGAAAGAAGGCAAGTTGTTCAAAACGATCCTGATGCTCTCATCACCACGGAAGATAGAGAAGTCCTAGTCCACACTGTAAAATTTCTCTTTCACATCCACATTGAAGCCATACAAGTTCTATCTTGCTCTGAAGTTGCAACATTCATCAAGAAGATATAATCAAATGGGTCAGCTAAAAACATCAAACTCCATGAGATTCTTACAGACTATATGAAGTCTCAATTACCTCATGTAATTCCTCAGCCCCACTGCATTCTATATAAAGCAGCTTCAGGCATTGTCTCCTTCAGATTTGGTCACCACCTCAAACCGAACAACATGTCTACAATCAAGTATTTGGCTAGTGCCTTACAATCAAGAAGAGGAAAGTCAGAATCTGAGACGTCAGCTCTGGACATTCTGATTAAGTTTATCAACTCACAGTCAAATGTTCAACTTGATTATAGAGGAAACAAGTCAGGAAGGAGAGATGGAGATGATCAAGATCAGAGTGGTAGCAAGGATAGATCTCAAAGGAGAAATAAGGATGATGAAGAAAAGAGGAAGGGAAGTGGTAAAGGAAAGAAAGGTGATGATGACAAAGGAAGTGAGAAAGTGTATGAGAGAATGAGTGGAAGACAGCAAGACATAAGCATCACTAGCAGTATTCCCACCATAACACAAGGCTCTATGTCTAGGGTGGATGCATTTAGTGATGGTTTAACAAAATCTATACCCATGGCTTCTGAAACTGTCTTTCCATCTCTGACAAAGGAGCCTCAACTCAAGAAACCTTCTGTATGTCTCCATAAGCAAACTACTAATGGTGTACTACAATGGTCTAAAGATAAAGGCTACAAACTCCTCTCTAATGACAAGGTGCAAAAGCTGAAATTCAAGGCTAAGGCCAGAAAAGCAAAGAAAGTGAAGACACATGCATCCCAAGCCATCACGATTGTACCAAGATTAGACTTGCCACCTCTTGATGAAGATTAAGATGAAGATCAATTGGCATTTCTAAGACCTCAAAGAATCTGTCATGTGGCAATTGTGGATGACTGCTTGGAGTTTAAATATTCAGATGGTAGACAGATAAAATTCAAACAAGGGATGTGTCAACACTGGGGCAAACTATATGAGATTGAAAGGATAATTGCATTGCTGAACATTGAAGATAAAGTGGAGAAGGTTTGGAAGCTGGAAATTATAGACTTTGTGAAGATGAAGAGAGATCATGAGGAGAAAATAAGAAAGAAGTGTATGGAGAAATGGATAAAGAGAGAGGAGGAACTTGATGCACTTGAAACCAAAGCAGAAGAGTTAAGGGCTAAAGGGTTGTGCAGAGTTCAGTTCAATCCCTATGTTGTGAAGTATAGGAGGAGAAATGGAGATAATGTTAATATCAGAATGAACCTGGTCAACCATTACCCTGTAGAACTGTTGATTTCGATACTTGAAGACTTTGAGGATTCAATTCTGCTTGAAGAACTTGATGCTATGGAAGCCATCATAAAGGCTATGGATGAGAATGCAAGAAAGGATGAAGAAAGGAAAAAAAAGGAAAATGATGATCTACAAGCCAAAGCTATGAGGATGAAATCAATAGAAAATGGCTAGTATTTTTTCATTGTCTGTAAGAATACTCTCTTTGTAATTCTATCCATGCTGTCAATCAATTTCATACTTGTATTGTTCAAGTTATATCTTTATGTATGGTAGGCTTGTTATCAGAAATGAAATTGTGACTAAGGGTCTTACTCACAATTTGGGGGAGATTGTTAATCACAGAGGCATGCCTGTATACAGCTAATAACAAGCCTAACTGTTTGTAATGCCTTTGCGTTACCTACATAACCCTTTGTTGGAAACCCTCTAGTTGAAGATTTTCTACTTGTATTTAGTACTTGTAATAGGCAACAAGACTCTAGCTGTGTAACTGTATATATTTAGTCATGAAATAATACTTGAAAGAAGATCTAGGGATCATGCCTAAAGTTTGAAGAACAAGGCTGAAGAAATAAACACAGTTGGATTTTGGAGATTGAAGATCTGCCTAAGTACTAATTCGAGAAGTACCTTTGTCTGTTCGAGAAAGCAGGTATTCGATAAGTCAGAGATTCGACATATCTATATTCGACATCTCAAGGTTTCCACAAGCAAGATCTCATTCGATAAGTCAAGGATTCCTGAAGAAATGATTCATTCGAGAAGTGGTTCGATATGTCAAGAAATGTCTTGTTCGAGAACTCAGAGCTATCTGTGTAAACAACTTCAGTTCTCGAATCAACCACTTGGTCACTTCTCTAATGGACTCTAATAGGGATAGACAAATTAGAAAGTAATTTTGTATGACACTACATTTGTAGTAAGTAGGGTGTACACATGTTCTATAAGTGTACAACCCTCACTTCTCTAATAACAAGCAAGCACAATACAGAGAAATAATCTGTGATAAAATCTCTCTGAGAAAAGAGAATCTGATTATAATATACGTAAATTTTATTTGTAAAGTTATTAATATTTCATGTAAATAAAATAAAATAATTTTATTTAATAAAATTATTTCTCTATATCTATTAATGTACGTAATTCAGTTATTATATTTAGATAAATAGAAAATTTGCATAAGTTGCATAGTAGTAGATTACTTTCGAATAAGATAACTATTGCCTTATTTATGGATTAACATCATTTTGTTCGCGTAAGTTAAAGATATCTGTATATATTTATGCGGGTTTAGCCATTTACCGTCTCTACATCTTTCCTTTCTTCTCACAATTAAGGTATGTTTTCTATGTACGCATACAAAGTTTTGGTTTTGCAAATGATTTATAAAAGTTTGTTAGTCTCGTGTACACATGCATTTACTTTCATATTACTAGATCATGGCACATGTAATCTAGGTTTGTTCGTAAATGGTTTTTATATGCTCGTATGGTAGCATATATTATTTCATCCTTTCATTGAATGTATATTTTAAATAATTATTTTTACCTATAATATCTGTTTATGATACAAATAAGTACATGATATTTGTTAATTAGTTTGGTTTATCCTAGAGGCCACGTACATTTTCTTATGTGATAATCAAATATGTTAAATTTTGTATATCTACTAATACTTTTGATTGTATTATTAAGACGTTGATTTTTTTTATATCAATAAATTTGCATCAGTTTGATAATTTCTGCATGCATTATGAATCCAGCTTATAATATCTTGATATTTGTTTTAATAGTTGTGTTTGTTAATACTTTATAAAAAAATAGTATTATTTTTAAGATGTTAAGTGGTAAATTCTTGTACGCCAACATGTATAAATTGTATTAGCATACCGCAGTTCAGTGTACATAACTCGCTCACAAATGATTGGCGCATATTGGGTTGTATCACTCTGATGTGCACATCCAGTTTTACATGATTTTGGTTAGCTTGCATGTTAGGAAAAAAAAAATGTTATATGCATATATGCATGCATGTACGCTTATTAAAGAAAAAGAAATTATACATCATGTTCCAAGTTTACTGATTTGCTAGTGGGATCATGTAATTAATGTGTAATTTGTATTGTTAAATATTTGGTAGGATTAATTTGTGCCGGTTATTCAGGTGATCGACATTTGAGGTAAGTTAACTTTTCGTGCTCTCCGGTATATTTTTAAACTGTTTTAATATTTGAAATGATTTTAAATGTTTTATATTTATAATATTTTGTTACGAAAATTAGGATCGAGTATGATTTTTAGATATAAAAATTCCCAGCTGGCTATGACTTATGAACCCGTTAGTAATTGCGTATAGTTCCGGAACTAGCCAATGATACCTTACTAGGGCGTGCTTTTTATGATGCCTTCGGGAGTGCACACTTTATGATACCTTAATAAGGGGCGCATTATTGACAATTATGAACCTATGATACTGTGTCACCAGGTATTTGTGACCTTAGTGAACTGTGGAATTTATTATATGTTTTTGGATTTTGATTCTGAAACTATGATTTACGAATTATGAAATTGTGAACTTTGATTTATGGAATTTATGAAATATTTTTTTAGTAAACTTACTTGATCCACTGGTTAGTTCGATTAGTTTTCGTGATGGGTTGTGTAACTCATTATTTATGAATTTTCAGGTACTAGCTGCGAATATGGCATTTGGATTGGATTAGAGTCGAACCAGTGTCACTTAATAATGTTCTAGTTTCTAGCTATTTTATTTGAGGAGCTGCGTCTCTATGGATTTTGGTTTTACATTGGATTATCTTATGCAGTACTATTTCTGGATTTTAGAATATTTTTACGATATTTTGGGATTTCGTCTTATGAGTTTATTAAATTTGAATTTTGTTCGATAATTTGATTGATTGATAATAGTCCGGAAAGTCGGGCTGTTACAGTTGGTATCAGAGCTGACTTCTCTTCGGAATGTATTAGGTATGGGACTAGTACATTTCCTAGGGAGTGTATTGCGATCCTGTAGACTTCCGCTTAGGATTGACCCGTAGGGTAGTGAATTAAATTTTGGACGGATGTTCTCGCTTATGTGAATTTTGACATGTGTGATTTTTTTGTGTTATTTGATTTTGTGTGCTATATGATCGTTATTTGTGCATTTAAAAGTATTATTTTATTTGTGAAGGAAAGTAAGGAAACATGAGCACTCGAGGCCGAGGCCGAGGCAGAGGCAACGGAAACAACAACAATAACCACACCAACAATGGCAACAACAACAATGATGGGGGTAATATGTTTAACCAGCTAGCGCAAACCATAGCTACACTTGTTGGGAACCAGCAACTGGCTCAACGGAGCATTGTATCGGAGTTCAAGAGGTTAAATCCTCCTACTTTTGATGGTGCAATGGATCCAGCTATTGTCGAAAAATGGACACAAGAGATGGAAAAGGCGTTTGAGCTGATGGGAAGTAATGATGCACAGAAAGTGACTTTAGCTGTGTATCAGTTGCAGGGCAGTGCTTATGACTGGTGGCTGATGGAGTAGAGAAGAAATGAAGGAAATCCTGACCCTATGACCTGGGAAAGATTCAAGGCTACATTGACTGATAAGTATTTCCCGAGAACTGTGCGCGTTCAAAAAAAGAGAGATTTTATCAAACTTGAGCAAGGAGACAAAACAGTGATAGAGTATGAAGCAGAGTTTGCGAAGCTCTCTAAGTACGCTCCTACTCTGGTTGAAGACGAAGTTAGTCATGCTAGAAGACTAGAAGAGGGACTTAGGGCTGATATTAGGCATGCAGTTGCTAATTTTGAGCTTGGTACATACGAGCAAGTTCTTAATAAGGCTCTTGTGGTTGAAAGAGATTTGGTAGACACAAAGAAGAAGAAAGATGAAGATGGTAAGAAGAGGAACGAGCCTGCCAATGGATTTAATGATAATGGTCCAGCAAATAAGTTTGACAATCGAGGATTTGGTGGAAATGCGAATAAGGGAACTCAAGGAAACAAACTTCAGTGCACTAGATGTGGTCGAAATCATTTGGATAAGGATTTTCGATGGAACACAGGCACTTGCTTTAGTTGTTGAGAGATGGGACATCGAGTTGCAGAATGTCCGAAACGCGATCCGACCAAAGACAAGAATGATGCAAATAAAGGTACTTTGGCAACTCTTCTTGGACCTACTTACGGACGAGTGTATCAACACCAACCGAAGCAAGATTAAGGTATGAATTTATTTGCTATGGTATTTGAATATAAGATGTTATATATATATATATAACTTGTTGCGTCTACAAGTATTTTAATGTTTGTGTAAAATTTGGGGACAAATTTCTTTTTAAGGAGGGTAGAATATAATATCCGTAAATTTTATTTGTAAAGTTATTAATATTTCATGTAAATAAAATAAAATAATTTTATTTAATAAAATTATTTATCTATACAGTATAACCTCTATAAATTAATAATGTTGGGACCGGCAAATTTTGGAAGATTTTATTAATTTATAGAGATTATTAATTAATCGAGGTAAAATTTATACTGTTGCTATTATGTTGGGACCAAAAATCTGCATTCAAAATATTAATTTATCGTGATATCGAGTATTAATTTAACGAGGTTTTACTGTATCAATTAATGTACGTAATTCAGTTATTATATTTAGATAAATAGAAAATTTGCATAAGTTGCATAGTAGTAGATTACTTTCGAATAAGATAACTATTGCTTTATTTATGGATTAACATCATTTTGTTCACATAAGTTAAAGATATCTATGTATATATTTATGCGGGTTTAGCCATTTACCGTCTCTGCATCTTTCCTTTCTTCTCACAATTAAGGTATGTTTTTTATGTACGCATACAAAGTTTTGGTTTTGCAAATGATTTATAAAAGTTTCTCAGTCTCGTGTAGGGATGGGAATCGGGTCGGATCGGCTCGGGTTTGGCAAAATCCAAACCCAAACCCGATTTTTTGGATAAAACCCGAACCCGACCCGAACCCGAAAAATACCCGAAAACTAAAACCCGAACCCGATCCAATGGATTTCGGGTGGATTTAGGGTATACCCGAAACCCGAAAATTTTTGGATTCGGATAATACCCGAAATCCGAAATCCAAAAACCCGAAATTTTCAATAAAGTTTTATAGAATACACAATTTAATATTTTATACATTATAAAATGTATTATTTATATTATATAAATAATCTTTGCATTAATTTTAATATTTTTACATTTAATTTTGTTATAAAATTTTACATATAATCAATTTTTAAATGAATTTAAATCATTAAAATAACCAAATAGATTTGATATGAAATACATCTTAAACACTTAGAGTCTAAAATTGTTTTAATATTTTGGTTTTAATAATACAAGGTTATTTGTTATACGATGCACCAATGACTTTTATATAAAATGTATTATATTATGAAATATATTATAGTATAATATATATATATATATATATATATATATATATATATATATATTCGGGTTTTTTTTCGGGTTTCGGATTCGGATCGGGTTTGGATCGGTTTTCGGGTTTCAGATCGGGTTTCATAATATCCAAATCCAAATCCAAAAATTTTCGGGTCTGAAAATCAAATCCAAATCCAAATCCAAAAAACCGGGTTCGGGTTATCAAAAATTTTGGGTTTCGAATCGGGTATCCATCGGATCGGATTTTTTTCCCATCCCTAGTCTCGTGTACACATGCATTTACTTTCATATTACTAGATCATGGCACATGTAATCTAGGTTTGTTCGTAAATGGTTTCTACATGCACGTATGGTAGCATATATTATTTCATCCTTTCATTGAATGTATATTTTAAATAATTATTTTTACCTATAATATCTGTTTATGATACAAATAAATACATGATATTTGTTAATTAGTTTGGTTTATCCTAGAGGCCACGTACATTTTCTTATGTGATAATCAAATATGTTAAATTTTGTATATCTACTAATACTTTTGATTGTATTATTAAGATGTTGATTTTTTTATATCACTAAATTTGCATCAGTTTGATAATTTCTGCATGCATTATGAATCCAGCTTATAATATCTTGATATTTGTTTTAATAGCTGTGTTTGTTAATACTTTATAAAAAAAAATATTATTTTTAAGATGTTAAGTGGTAAATTCTTGTACGCCAACATGTATAAATTGTATTAGCATACCGCAGTTAGGTGTACATAACTCGCTCGCAAATGATTGGCGCATATTGGGTTGTATCACTCTGATGTGCACATCCAGTTTTACATGATTGTGGTTAGCTTGCATGTTAGGAAAAAAAAAAATGTTATATGCATATATGCATGCATGTACGCTTAGTAAAGAAAAAGAAATTATACATCATGTTCAAGTTTACTAATTTGCTAGTGGGATCATGTAATTCATGTGTAATTTGTATTGTTAAATATTTGGTAGGATTAATTTGTACCAGTTATTCAGGTGATCGACATTTGAGGAAAGTTAACTTTTCGTGCTTTCCGGTATATTTTTAAACTGTTTTAATATTTGAAATGCTTTTAAATGTTTTATATTTATAATATTTTGTTACGAAAATTAGGATCGAGTATGATTTTTAGATATAAGAATTCCGAGCTAGCTATGACTTATGAACCAGTTAGTAATTGCGTATAGTTCCGGAACTAGCCTATGATACCTTACTAGGGCGTGCTTTTTATGATGCCTTCGGGAGTGCACACTTTATGATACCTTAGTAAGGGGCGCATTATTGACAATTATGAACCTATGATACTGTGTCACCAGGTATTTGTGACCTTAGCGAACTGTGGAATTTATTATGTGCCTGTTTGGCTCATCTTTTTTATGGACTTATGGACTTATTTTTGGGTAAAAATTTTCTATTTTGATAATTTTTTTTATACAAGTATTTAATGTATGTTTGAGATTCAATAAGTTGTAAAAATAAGTTGGAAAGTTAGGAATCTTAACATTCAACTTAAAATAAGTTGACTTATTCTGGAAAATAAGTTCCCCCAAACACCCCCTATATGTTTTTGGATTTTGATTCTGAAACTATGATTTACGAATTATGAAATTGTGAACTTTGATTTATGGAATTTATGAAATATTTTTTTAGTAAACTTACTTGATCCATTGGTTAGTTCGATTAGTTTTCTTGCTTGGCTGTGTAGCTCATTATTTATGAATTTTCAGGTACTAGCCGCGAATATAGCATTTGGATTGGATTAGAGTCGAGCCAGTGTCACTTAATAATGTTCTAGTTTCTAGCTGTTTTATTTGAGGAGCTGCGTCTCTATGGATTTTGGTTTTACATTGGATTATCTTATGTAGTACCATTTCTGGATTTTAGAAATTTTTTACGATATTTTGGGATTTCGTCTTACGAGTTTATTAAATTTGAATTTTGTTCGATAATTTGATTGATTGATAATAGTCCGAAAAGTCGGGCTGTTTCACTGATAATACTAATTTCTGTATTCACAGGTTGTAGCAAAAATCTTGATCTAATACAACATTAGATTAAAGTGAGTGCTTGTTTCTTGAGTTTTATTTCCGCACAAATATATTTTGTTAAACACAAACACACACTCAGCTACATAAACAAATTCAAACCTTCAAACAAACGTTCTTAAGATTATTATTCGAAGAAAAGTTTGAAAATACATTCACCCTCCCTTTTATTTTCTTGTGTTATTCCATACTCAACAAAATCAAGAAACTCTTGGGGTATAACCCTGAATGGGAGAACATCATCAAATATGTTCCAGAATCGTCTAACCGATCGGCACACTATTTAGCAGCTGTGGGACTAAACAACTGGACATCTATGCATTTTGTTCTAGAGCCCTTTGGCCGTCTTCAAGAGAAAATGGATTTGGACATGGGTTTCGGATCACCAGTTCCCCAGCTGCAGGTCTCGCCAGTTCCAGTCGATGAACAAGGTAGGGTCCTTGGGTTTGCTCCAGTTGAGGCAGTGGCGGTGACAGTCCAAGATCAAGTTTCGGTTAATGGAGAAGATGACATCTAGGATACTACTTCTGTTCTCCCTTTTTTGGTTCTAGTTCCTGGGTTTCTCTTTCACCTGCTTTAGTCTCTAGTTGCAGGTTTCTAGTTTTTCCAGTTCTTAGTTTGCAGTTTCAACTGCTTTTGTTAGCATGTGTATTTCACAGGTCTGTTCTGCAGGCCTGTCATTTCCTCTCTCCCAGTTTGGGGCAGTTTTTGGTCCACTTGGTTTGGGTTTGTAAGGGTGGTTGGGCTTCGAGATTTTTCTTGAAGTGTTACCAACCTTTTTCAATGAAAATTTTAATTATAAAAAAAACATCTTAAATATATCGAAATACGTAAAGTAGACTAATACGAGAAAATTCGATGAATTATTATATGGACTATGTTTTGCACGGGCTATCATGCTAGTTTTGATATTAAAATAGAACTTGTGCTTCAATATATAGTGTTATATAGTGTTAAAATGATATCAAACATTTTTAAATAAAATTATTTTTAATTACCTAATTTTTAAATGCACAATTATATTTGTCATTATTACTTTACTACTTCATTTATCACGTGCATGTTTATGTGAAAATTGTAATAACATTATATTTAATTTCAAATTCAGCATTAAGTATAATAGTTTGTTATTTTGCATTCATAATTAGTATCCCATTGAAGTTGTATTTACTTCATATATATTATTATATATTATAATAAGAGTATGTTAAGATTACCAAATTGGTTCCCAATTTTTTTTCCAAAATATATGTAGCAGATCTTAATTGGTTGTAATAATAAATAGGTCCCTGTATTCACATCAACAACATCAAATAAAAAATTTTATACTATCATATCAACCATATTATATTATTTGGAAATAATTTTGTATGCCTAGTTTTATAATTCTAGCATTATTCTTATATAATAATAACACCACTTTTAACACTTACGACTCCATTTTGCTTCAACTTTATGAAAGACTATGTAACAAAGTCGCGTTACGCACGACACATATATATTTTTAAAAACTGTACACATAACATTATTATTTGTTAAATTTTATTATTTGAGTTGATATGATAAATTAAAAATTGTGTGAAATGTAATTAAATTTGAATGTTTAAAAATTAAAGAGAAAAGAATTAGGTAAAAAAAACATGTTTCGGTTAAACTCTTGAATATTAATAATAATAATAATTTTGAAGATATTGACGATACTTATTTTGTCGCATAAAAAATGCTTTTGAAATCCAATATTGACAGACATTTACAAAGTTTGACATTGAATAAGTAAAAATAACATTTGTGAATCTTTTCTATTGTCGATGACAAATTGACAATATGAAAGACGTGATTGCCTAATTTGTTAGTAAATTTGATTGTATGATGAAAAGAAGTAGAATGTAAATGTGATGAGATGAGTGATTGACTTCACTTGTCGATATATTTGGTTTTATGACGAAAAAAGCAGAATTCAAATGCACATTGTAAGTCATGCTTCATGTTTTTTGGAGTGACCCGACACCCGTATCTCTTTATTTAATTAATTTTTATGAGCATTTTATTAGAACTTTTTTTGTTTGTAATATTAAAATTAAATTCATGGGCACACGTTCAAAGTTGTTATGCCCTAATTTGGCATAAGTCCTAAGCAGGCCTAAATGGGCTAGAATAATATTGCATCACACATAATGGGCCTAGGAAAGAAGAACGGGTCATTAAAGTTCATCATCATAGAGGAATTCATGACATTGTTCGGTAAGGCGGCATCGCCAGCGATCCCAAAGGGATGGGGTCACAGTTCACGAGGTCAAGCGAGGTCTAGAGGTCCAGCGTGGCCTAGAGTATGATTATTATGAAGGCTTACGGTCAGACCCAGCGAGGTCGCGTGAGTGCGATTATCTCCATACATCACGGATCACCTCGCATGACTAGCCCAGCGAGGTCGCATGCGAGGCCATCTAGCCAGTTTCGCCAGTAGCAATGTTTAATTAGAACATCATGCTAGCCATGGGTAACCTTTTATGGGCCATGGGTCATGAGCAGGATAAATGGGTAAAATATATTAGCCCAAGGAGGCGTCTAGTGAATTTGGGTCAAGTCGAGCCCATAGAAACCCTAGCCCGTCTAGATAACTTCTTCTCCAAGAGAACTACGTATGGCTTGATCCCTATAAATAGGGTACGTAGGCATCTTGTAAAGTCTGAGAAACAGTTCACCACTGAATATCAATAGACAAGATCAGCCACAAACAGTTACAAATCACCTCCGTGTTCTTCGTGTTCTTAGCAAAATATTCGTATTTTGCTTCGTGATTCCAGCAACCTCCGAAATATTGTTATACAATATTCTCCCTATAACATTTGGCGCTAGAAGGAGGGGCAGTTGTTGAATTGGGAGAACAATGACTAAACCGAACAAGAAGAAAAACGGAGTGGGGGAGACCCCGGGGTCACACAAGAAAAACAAAGACGACCCTCAGAAGAAGGATTCACCAGAGAGCGATGCGTATGGAGATGGGACCGAGGCTGACTTTGAGAAGGAAAAAACACCACCCCCTGTCCAGAAGGTGACATTAGAGAGCGAAGTCATGTCTTTTCTAAAGGGGATCAGAGACACAGTGGCATCCGTGCAGGAAAGGATGGCTAAGATGGAGAAGCGGCATAGCTCTAGGGGTGTGAAGAGGAATGCAAGAATGAGACCCCAAATCCATGAGGGGGAGGGAAGTAAAGGCCCCACCAAGAAGCTAATAGAAGACTTTGATGATGTGGTAACAGATCAAACAAACATTGATTGGGACGAAGAGGAAGCTACTAGGGAAGAAAAAGGAGACTCGCATGGTAAGCCCGCCTCATCTGAAGGACGATCAGTAAGTGTCTTTGATCGTCTTGGAAAGAAGCTGACTGAGCACGATCTTCACCTCAAGTTAGAAAAGGTTAACGATGTTAAGGGGGGAGGATCTAAAAACAAAAGCAAGGGTTCTTATCGACCAGTGTCTCCACTTCGAGATCGTGAGCGGTCATATCGTCGCGACGACAGACCCCCCTCTCACAGAGAGCGTGAACGGTCCCATCGTCGTGACGACAGACCCCCATCTCATCGGGACCATGAGCGATCCCGATATCGCGAGGAGGATCTTAAAAAGAAGGATCGCAAAAACGATCAGGAGGAGTCTAGTGCCCCTAAGAAGACTCAATCTCATCATGGAAGTACTGGAAAGAAGGGAAAGGAAGACAAGGAGGCCAAAATTGGGGACTACAAGTTGGAAGAGCTAAAAAAGACCTTGGATGCGATGAATAATGAGAAATGGATTTTTAGCACTATGGGCTCATCTTCGCCCTTCACCCATAAAATTCGAACTGCTCCACTTCCTGCAGTGTTTTGAGGCCATCATTCTGATATGACCTATAATGGCGATAGTGATCCAGCAGAGTTTGTGATTCGATTCAATAGTGAGATGGATGTTTATCAGGTCTCGCAACTAGCGAGGTGTAGACTGTTCGCGGCCTCGCTGAGGGGAAGTGCTCAACAGTGGTTTTCAAAGCTCGGGGCTCTAGTAACCATTGACTCTTGGGATCAGTTTGTAGACATCTTTATCAAGCAGTTCCAATCCTCGATGCTTTATGCACCCCGGTGTGCACTTTGGCTAACATTAAGCAAATGGAAGGAGAGAGCCTGCAAAAATATTTTAAAAGATTCAATGCCGAAGTCCCTAAGGTGCGAGGAGCAAATGACGAGGCTGTGAAGAATTTTCTCATTGCAGGGTTGCGAGAAGGAACGAAGCTTTGGAAGAAATTGCAAGCATCCACACCCAGTACGCTCGCTGAATTATATAAAGAGGCAGAACCTTTTCAGCGGGTTGAGAAATCAATGGAAGAGTTAAGAAAGAGCAAAGGAGAAAGTAGTGGAAGCAAGAGTAAGGGGGTAAAGAGGAAAGATTCTCGGAGTCTCAGGCGAAGACAAGATCGTAGTCCAAGCCCAAAAAGAAGGGACCGCGATCTCCCGAGGCGTTCCCCACCTCGGGCTCGCCCAGCTAGAGATGAAGACAAATTCACTCCCCTGGTCGCCTCCGTTGATCATATTTATGCAGTCAATGCTAAGAAGGGGGTGTTCACAAAACCTCTTGCCATGGGTGCACAAGGAACCTGGAATACAAAGAAATATTGTGATTTTCATGAACAAACGGGGCATGATACTGCAGATTGCTGGCACCTTAAAGAGCAAATTGATCGTTTAATTCGAGAAGGAAAGTTAATAGAGTGGGCAGTCCGGGAAGTAAAGAAACATCAAGGGAACTCTGGCAAACCAGGATTGGGATACACCAATGTCCCTCCTGTCGGACAGAATGTGGCGCCTCTCAAGAAGAGGGAAGAACGAGGCGGTAGCATCCATGTGATCATAGGAGGACCTCATATTGGATGAGACAGTAACAAGGCCAGAGAGAGGTATGCTCGCGAGGCTAGAGAGCGACCCCTTACTAATGTCCATCACCTGCAAGAGAGGCCCCCAAAGCTCTTTAAGGGGGAGGATACAAATATTATGTTCACAGAAGAAGATGCGAAGTGGGTCCACCATCCTCATTCTGACGCCTTGGCAGTTCGAGTTCGTATTGGATCTCAGAATGTATATAGAGTCTTAGTGGACAACGGAAGTGCTGTGAATGTGTTAATGTATGATGTTTATAAGAAGATGGGATACGTGGACAAGGACCTTATCCCTACAGTGGGGCATCTTTATGGATTCACCGGAGCTTTGGTCAGTGTGAAAGGCCTCATCAAGCTTCCTATTACTTTAGGGGACGAGCCCTGCATCACCACCCAAGTTGCAGATTTCATGGTCGTAGATCGACCATCGGCTTATAATGCTATAGTAGGAAGACCAATTTTGAAGGAAATGAGGGTGGTCACTTCTATTTACCACCTCTCGATGAAGTTCCCCACTCCGCAGGGCATGGGTTGTGTTAGAGGAATTCAGCATGAATCTCGGGAGTGCTACAACAGGGCCCTTAAATCAGCAGAAAAAGGAAGCAGCTCTGTGATAGATACAATGGATTGCGAGGAGGAAGAAAGAGCTCGCAAAGATGTCTCGCGACCCCCGGTTTGGTGTAATATAATATCTATCGAAGAGTTGCCGGAGGATTACTTCGACAATTTAGGTATACAAGTAGAGCCAGTGCCAGGGGCTATTATGATGCAAGCTTCGCATCCAGTATTGGTTCTTCAAGAAGGAATTGTTGAAGAGGCTAGTGATGACGAGGAAAGTCCAGAACAAGCCGCTGTACAAGCCCGTAAGGGGAAATGGGTTCGCAAGGAGAGATCAACATTGGAGGATTTACCTAATTGAATTACTCGAGAAACAACAGTTGTAACTGAACATGGCCATGTCGGTGCAACCCCTATGACAGGAGGAAAAAGGCTGAGGAAGCAGAGTCTAGCAGGGCTCGCGAGGTTGAAATTGATTTAGATCCTCGCATCACCGAGCATGTGGAGCGAGCCGGAGCTACTGAAGACACAGTTTCTATTCTTGTCGATGCCAAGGATTCTACTAAAGTGCTAAGGGTCGGGTCGCAGCTAAACCCTGACCTTAGGGGGAGGCTCGTGGAATTTCTTAAAGCTAATTTGGATGTATTTGCATGGTCTCATGAGGATATGATTGGCATAGATCCTAATGTGATGTGCCACAGGCTTATTATAGACCTCAGTAAAAAAGGGGTGAGGCAGAAGAGGAGACCCATAAGTGGAGAGCGAGCCGAGGCTCTCAAAGAAGAAGTAGACAGGCTCCTCGAGGTCGGGCTCGTTAGGGAATCATTCTACCCTGATTGGCTCGTGAACCCTGTCCTAGTGAAGAAACCGAATGGCAAGTGGAGGACCTGTGTAGATTTCACTGATCTCAACAAGCACTGCCCCAAGGACAGTTTCCCACTCCCAATGATTGATCAGCTGGTGGATGCGACAGTGGGGCATGCGCTCCTAAGCTTCATGGATGCTTATTCTGGGTATAATCAAATACCTATGTACGGACCCGATCAGGAGCACACCTCGTTCATCACAGATAGAGGCCTCTACTGTTACATTGGGATGCCCTTCGGTCTCCTTAATGCTGGGGCCACCCATCAAAGGCTCGTCAACATGATGTCTGAGAGGCAAATTGGGAAGACAATGGAGGTCTATGTTGATGACATGCTCGTGAAGTCTAAGGAGGCCAGGGATCATATATCCCACCTCGCAGAAATGTTTGACATACTGAGGAAGTACAGGATGAAGCTTAACCCACAGAAGTGTGTTTTCGGGATCGAATCAGGAAAATTCTTGGGGTTCATTATAAACCACAGAGGAATTGAGGCCAATCCAGCCAAGATAAAGGCCCTAATGGAAATGAGATCACCTAGAAATGTCAAAGAGGTTCAAAGTCTAACTGGAAGGATAGCAGCCCTCAATCGATTTGTTTCTAAATCATCAGACAAGTGTCATGAGTTCTTCAAAGCAATTAAGAAGGTGGGTAAAAATTTTGAATGGACCCCTGAATGCGAGGAGGCTTTCCAAAAAAATAAAGAAACACTTAGGCTCGCCGCCTCTACTTTCTAAGCCTAAGGAAGGAGAAGTCCTCATCGTTTACCTGGCTGTCTCAGAGCATGCGGTCAGTGATGTCCTCGTTCGAGAGGAGGAGAAAGCTCAATACCCTGTCTATTATGTAAGTAAGAGGTTGTTAGACGTGGAGACTCGTTACACCAACATGGAGAAGTTAGCTTACGCTTTGATATTGGCTTCGAGGAAGTTGAGGCCCTATTTTCAGGCACGCAGCATTCAGGTTCGTATTGCCTACCCTTTGAGGCAAGTGATGCATAAGCCTGAGGCCTCAGGAAGACTATTAAAATAGATGATAGAGCTGAATCAGTTCGATATTGAGTACAAGCCTCGAGGTGCAATAAAGGGGCAAGCCATAGCAGATTTTATATTGGAATTCCCTTCCCAATCTGAGGAAAATGCCTGGGCATTAATAGCGATCCCAGAGGTAACAGACCCCGAGGTCAAAAATGAGAATTCAGCTTCGTGGTGGGAGCTATATGTTGATGGGGCGTCTAATAAAGAATGAGCTGGGGCCGGGATCGAGCTTATCACCCCCGAGGGTCGCAAGCTAAGCAGTGCCATTCACTTCGCATTTGAAGCTTCCAACAATGCAGCAGAATATGAGGCCCTGATCATTGGTCTCAAACTAGCATTGGGAATGAAGGTGGAGAACCTTACAGCCTACAGCGATTCTATGTTAGTGACATATCAACTTTATTGTGGCTGGCAAGCTAGGGGTGAGCAGATCGAGTTATATCTGCGATGTGCACAGAGGCTGATCAAGAAGTTTAACGAAGTCAAAGTGGTTCATATAAGAAGGGAGAAGAATCAGGGAGCCGATGCCCTTGCCAAATTAGGCTCGCGTCGCGAGGCCACTCTACTTGGGATCATTCCATTGGAAATTCAAAGTAAACCTAGTGTTCCGGAGGAATTTGTTCTGGAACTAGAGAGCCAGGGGTCGACATGGATGACCCCTATATGGGAGTATGTCAAGAAGGGAGTTCTACCTCAAGAAAAGAAATAAGCGAGGAAGGTCAAATATTAGGCAACTCGATATGTGATTTATGATGGGGTGCTATATCGAAGAGGGTTCAATACACCACTGTTGAGGTGTGTAGATGGAGAAGAATGCAATTACATCCTAAGGGAGTTCCATGAAGGAATATGTGGCAATCACTCGGGGGGTAGTTCCCTAGCTCAAAAAATCTTATGACAAGGGTATTTCTGGCCTACATTGAAAAGAGATGCTTTTGAATTCGCTAGAAGGTGTGATAAATATTAGAGAAACGCCAATTTCAGTAATGCTCCAGTAGCGAACCTCACCTCGCTAATGAGCCCCTGGCCCTTCGCTATGTGAAGGATCGATCTTATTGGTGAACTCCCCAAAACCAAAGGAGGAGTCAAATATGCAGTCGTGGCCGTGGACTACTTCACCAAGTGGGCCGAAGCTGAGCCCCTCGCCACCATCACGGCCAAAAAATTGAAGGACTTTGTGTACAGGGCTATTGTATGTCGCTATGGAATCCCATATCAGCTCATATCCGATAATGGGATGCAATTTGACAGTAAGGAAATGAAAGAGTTTTGTGAAAATTTGGGTATAAAGAAAAGTTTCTCTGCAGTGAGCCATCCATAAACAAATGGTCAAACCGAGGCCATTAACAAAATAATTAAACATACCCTGAAGGCTAAATTGGAGGAGAGCAAGGGCAGTTGGCCTGAGGAGTTACCAAGGGTCTTGTGGTCATACAACACGATGCCAAGGTCTACCACCGGAGAGACCCCATTCTCTTTGACTTATGGATGCGAGGCCATGGTGCCCGTTGAGGTGGGCTCGGGCTCGTTCAGGCGAGAACATTACGACTCCGAAGCAAATGAGGTCAATCACAGGCTATATTTAGACATGATTCAGGAATCAAGGGAGGAAGCTCAGTTAAGGCTTGCAGCTTATCAAAGAAGAGCTGCGAGGTATTATAATGGGAAGGTTCGTGTGCCGCATCTTTGCGTGGGGGACTTGGTGCTTAGGAGAATGATGCCTAACACCAAGGTCTCAGCTCATGGAGTCTTTGGAGCCAATTGGGAGGGGCCCTACAAAATCTATGCTGTTATCAATGAGGGGACTTATTATCTAACAAATATGGATGATAAGGTCGTACCTCGAGCTTGGAATGCAGAACATTTAAGGAAATACTATCAGTAGAGGCCTCGCCCTGGTAGTCTCTATCTATCATTACTTAGCATGAATAAATTCATACAAAGTACTGGGGGGTAGTGATCATATAGACACCAGTGATCATATAGACACCTCCTCTTTATGATGTAATGAAAGTTGGGCATCGTCCCTAGTATTTATATATGAAGTTTGTTCTACAAAAACATTGTGCAATTTTTATTTTTTCTGTTAGCATTTTAAATTTTCAGGACTAGGCCAGCATAGTGGATGCGAAGCCGAATCCCCCTCAGGTCAAGGAAGATGTGAGCGTACACTTACTGCGACTTGAGGGACTATTCTCGAAGATTAGTTATTGAAAAGCATATCTACTCAAAGAAGTTCAAAATAAAAAAAAAAAGTCAAGGGGTGAACTCATTCTCGGGATCGTGTCTGCGACCTCGCAAGGAAGGCACCGCACATCATGATTCCAAAGGGGATGAGGCACACTTTGAAGTTGATAAAGCAAATAAAAGAGTTACAAGAAAAAGGAAAGCTACGATTTCAATTGCAAAGGATGCTTCGCAGCTGCGAGGCTAGTCTAATTGGAAATGGTTCGAATATACAAAGGATGAAAGCAATATTAACTACAGACAGTTAAGAGTATACAAAATGTATTTTACGAAGAGATGAAGACATGCAAGATGTTATAACAGTTATCAAAATTCCAACAGTTAATGGGTCGCTATGCAAGCCCAAATAAGTTATTAGGACAGTTATGAAAAAATATTACATGTTGCAAGACATTTAAGGGGTGTCCGCATCCCCAGTTCGGTAATCAGAATCAAAAGAAAAGAGTTCATTATTTAGCGGCTTCGGTTGCGGTGGTCTGGGTGGCTTCGCTAGCGAGCCTGGCTGCCTCCTTTACGTCTTCTTCTTCGATCTCCTTGCGAAGAGATTCTGCAAATTTAGCATTACCAGACCCGAGCCTTTCCCAATCGAATTCAGGGATTTTTCTGATGAAGCCTTTCATGAATTCGACCTGGGCAGCCTCCACCACAGTATCGTGATCAAGTTTGGCAGCCTCGAGCTCCTTCTTCAGCTTACCCAGCTCTTCCTCATGCTCCTTCTTAAGAGTCTCCTCGTGCTCCTCTGCCTCCTTCAGAGATTTGTTGAAAGTATTCCTTTCATTGGTGATCTTCTTAAGCTCGGATCGCAAGGTGGCAGTCTCTGTTTCTAGGGCTCGCCTATGAGTCTCCATCAGTGACCTCTTGTCTTCTTCCTTTTGGAACTTAAGGACTGTAACCTCCTTCTCCAATTTGGCTTTGACATATGCGAGGGTCTTCAATTCCTTGATATGCGAAGTTTGACGAATAAACGCCTCAGCTAAGCACTTGGAAAGAGATTCGGCATTGTCAACCAGCTCGGCTACCACCCAGCTCGTACATTCCTCTTCAGTAGCATGATTATATCCATGCTTCGTAAAAAGGTGATGGACAGGAGTAGCAGTTGCCGGAGGCTTGGGAACAGGAAGCACGGGTTCGTCCCTTCTAGTTCTCTTGGAAGCATGTTCTTCAGGGGTACCCTGGACTCGCTGGATAGTTTCGGTGTTTGTTATCAATGGTGGAGGAGGTGGTAGTTCGGTAGTCTTTGGCTTTTGGGGGACTGTAACAGTTTTCGTGACAGGGACGGCCCCGCTCATTTGGAGAAAGGGAGGCCTGCGACCACTTTTGGCCGACATACCTGAGAAGTGGAAGTAGAATACAATTAGAAGCATAATAATACAAGTTATATAAATGCGAGAACAGTAAAGAGTAAAACAATGTGTTAAAGTTAACGAGGACGGAGTAATGGTCGCGTTGTGACGAGGAGAATACCCTCGCTAGTGGTAACTACAACTCGAGAGGATGAGGCCTCCTCATGAGCTTTTCTTTTCAATGAAACCTTCTTCGCATTTGAAGGCCTCGTCTTTGAAGGAAAACCAACTACTTCTTTCAAGAAACCGCACTCGACCAGATTCTCAAGAGAAAGTAGGGTTGTTGCGGGCCTCTCGTGGAGTTTTCAGCACATCGTCAGCACGTTTCTTCTCTTCGCCCTTCAGGACGGTTCGCACTTGACCAACTGCGGTCTCAGGAAGGATGAATTAGCGTACGGGTTGAATAAAAAGAGGGTGAAGTTAAAAGGGTAGTTCCATACCTGGGAGGTAGTTGAAGGAAGTCTTAACTCTGGGCACCTCGTGAACATAGAAGTAAGGACCTTTCCACGAGCCCGCGTTACTTGGAGCACTATGATAAAGTTCTTTTTTGTTGAACTCTGGCCAGACTGAGAAATAGATGTAGCCGAAGTCTGAGGCCCCGCATCGCTTCAGCTGCAGAAAATAGCCCATGGTCCTCGTATCCAACTCAGGATATTCAAGTTTATGGTAGAGAACATAGAGGGCAATCATGGCTTTGTAGCCATTGGGGTTTATTTGGATCGGGGCCAGATGGTACGTTTCACAAACATCCCTAATAAAAGGGTGGAGGGGAGAGGAGATGCCTATTTTCATCATTGACGAGGTCAAAACCATTTGAGGCACTCTGCCACCATTTTCTTGATGATCAAAGCGATAGCATCGCATTGAAGATTTGGGGAGAATAATTTTGCCTTCTGGCCTGAAAATGTCAACCGCCTTAGCTAGAGACTCTGTATCTAGGGTCGTTGATAGATCCCTGCAGGCTAGGACGCGAGGCTGGCCGGGTTTCACATTCGAACCTGGTTCAATATCTTCAGGACGAGGTCCGCCAACATATATAGTTCCTTCTAGCTCAGGCTGGGGAGTTGGTGCGTAGGGTTGGGGAGAAGCTTCTGGTATGTAATTATAATCAGTGAAATTGACGACCTTGGCTACTTCATCGAGGCCGCCATCATCAGAGGAAGGCTCCTCATAATCAGAATCATCAGAATTGGCTTTGTTGTCATCTCCACCCTCGTGCTCATAATAGGCAGCGCCTAGCGAGTTTGTAGATGAGTCGCTAGCAATCGTTATGGGGGTTGAAGGGAGAAGGTTCTTGTTAAGAGGAGAGAGGAGTTTGGGGATACTGGAGAAGAGTTGATTTCCCTTCTCCAAAAGTTCATTCACTTCGTCTTGAATAGAAGAAGGAATTTGTGGAGAAGGTTGATTCTGCGAACTCGAAGGGACTTCGGCAGATGCATTCTGCGAGGCGGATGGATGTTTGGTTTTCCAGGAGCATAAATTAGTTTCCCGAGTGTATTCTTCATTGGACCATTGATGGTCCAAATATAATTTGAACGAACTGTCGCTCGCACTTGTAGCCTTAGCAATGTTAGCAGCCGCCTGCTCGCTTATTGTGATGTGGGGAAGGGGTGAAGGAGTCCTTGAGCTATCGTCGATAGACATCTGTAAAAGTGAATTATTAGTGTGTGCACTTACAGAATATCATGGGGATTCAGAAATATAGGTTCTAAGTGTCCTCACATCGCACACGGTAAAAGGATTGACTTATATTCTAAAGAGGAAAGGATTGTTTTGTATCTAAGTGAGAGATCGAATTTTCTATCCTGGCGGAGCTAGGCTTGCAGTATTTAATTACAAAGGAGGGTTCGCATACATTAGGGCTCGCATCGCATACATGTACAAGTGATAAAAGATGGAATTATAAACTATGCATGCATTTAAATGAATTAAAAATGAAGAACAAGAGAAGAAACCTTACTGTTGATTGAAGAAAGTGTGAAGATCTTAGAAAAGTTCGAGGTCGTTCTTGTATGAAAGCGATCTGGTTCTCTGTTTGATCTGGGAGCAAATTAGCAGCAATTCGTTGCGTTGTTTATAAGGAAAGTGACAAATGATTGGGAAATTTGAGTTTATATAATAGGCAGGAGAGAGAAGGATCTGTTACACGTGTCATCATCCTGGCAACCCAGAGCGGATCTCGAAACATGACAGCTATTGGAAACCGTTCAAATTCATTGGGCTTGCGAAGAGAGGCCGAAAATGATGAATAATGGGCCTTGGCCTCGCACCATAATTTCTTGGAAAGGAGTCTTTTGAGTCCACATCGCATTTCCAATGGCAATATGGACTCGGGGGTAGTTGTTATGCCCTAATTTGGCATAAGTCCTAAGCAGGCCTAAATGGGCTAGAATAATATTGCATCACACATAATGGGCCTAGGAAAGAAGAACGGGTCATTAAAGTTCATCATCATAGAGGAATTCATGACATTGTTCGGTAAGGCGGCATCGCCAGCGATCCCAAAGGGATGGGGTCGCAGTTCACGAGGTCTAGCGAGATCTAGAGGTTCAGCGTGGCCTAGAGTATGATTATTATGAAGGCTTACGGTCAGACCCAGCGAGGTCGCGTGAGTGCGATTATCTCCATACATCACGGATCACCTCGCATGACTAGCCCAGCGAGGTCGCATGCGAGGCCATCTAGCCAGTTTTGCCAGTAGCAATGTTTAATTAGAGCATCATGCTAGCCATGGGCAACCTTTTATGGGCCATGGGTCATGAGCAGGATAAATGGGTAAAATATATTAGCCCAAGGAGGCGTCTAGTGAATTTTGGTCAAG
The DNA here is from genome assembly GCA_036435485.1 of Saposhnikovia divaricata. Taxonomy (NCBI): domain Eukaryota; kingdom Viridiplantae; phylum Streptophyta; class Magnoliopsida; order Apiales; family Apiaceae; genus Saposhnikovia; species Saposhnikovia divaricata. The sequence continues at coordinate 178,049,235 of CM071599.1, read as the reverse complement.
TCGAGCCCATAAAAACCCTAGCCCGTCTAGATAACTTCTTCTCCAAGAGAACTACGTATGGCTTGATCCCTATAAATAGGGTACGTAGGCATCTTGTAAAGTCTGAGAAACATTTCACCACTGAATATCAATAGACAAGATCAGTCACAAACAGTTACAAATCACCTCCGTGTTCTCCGTGTTCTTAGCAAAATATCCGTATTTTGCTCCGTGATTCCAGCAACCTCCGAAATATTGTTATACAATATTCTCCCTATAACAAAATTGATACTCACATATTCTAACATTCTTTTATTAAATTTTATAATAAATATGTACATATAATTGTTTTTAAAGCCGATACTCGTTTTATAACACCCTTACTCAATGCTCAAAAATTGAGAATTTGTTTAAAATAGAAAAAATCAACTCCTCAAAGATCTCTTACTTTTTTCCATACCAAACTACAATATCAACATAATTCCAATAATAAAAATTTTAAATATTAAATATAACTAATTAACGTTCTTAAACACCATCTCACGTCTCATAACATACATGCATGATTAATTGATTAGTAATAATATAAGAATGTGTTTAGTTAGAATATTAATTTTTCCAACACAAAATAATCAAACAACGATTGGGTAATTTTTTTTATTGATTTAATCGACCAAAAAAAGGGTCAACTTGATTCAATTTAATCGAGTTGGTCACACCCCGTGTGTAATTTGTTCATGTATAAAGTAAATTCTACGATATTACCGTTATCTAAATTGTTGATGTTAATTGAAAAATATTTATACTTATGTATTGATTCTCACGATCATTGATTACGGATTTATCGAAAAGTTAAAATCATCGCCAAAAGAATTGCAATGATTTTGAATAAGGATTAGAAATGACACGATAAAAATAATTTTATTTTATTGTTTTACCTTAAAATAATGGTACTTTTACATAAATCATTAATATTTTATAACAAAATAATAATAATAATGTTCTAATAAAATTGTTAAACTTTTATATTAAATATAAAATAAAGTGTATTTAATATATATTTAATAGGTATAATTAATGATTAATTAAATGCAAGAAAATTGTTTTATTAAAAAAAATCAAAAATGTGAAAATTCAAAAAAAGCATTTTGGAGCTTGTAAGTGCAAGCCTCTCCTCCTGCTATTATAATATATATAGATTGTCAATATTCAGGAGTCGATAGAGTGCATGAACTTCTACTCGAAAAATAACAAGACAAAGTGCATGAACTTCTAGTCGAGAAAAAAAAAACTACGTACATTGAATTCTAATTTTCAAAATTAGTAGAATGAAGAGAAGAGAACAGAAGGGAAGGAAAAAAAATTAAAAATTTTCAAAGTTGTGTTAAGGAATTTTTTGAGAAGAGAAGAAAAATGATTGGTAGATAAAAATTTTATATATTTTTCTTCAAAATTTCTTCCCAAAAATGAGATGATTGGAAAAGTTAACTCTCACATACCTTTTTAGAATATTTTTCTCCATGTCAATTTTTCAAAATTTTCTCTCATTTTATATAAAAAAACTCAGAAACATGCAAAAAAAAATAATTATTTTTTTCTCTTTTTCTTTCCTTTTCTTTTCTTCCATTTCTCAACAAAAAAACTTGAAAGTACAGTGTAAGGGACCAGGGGAAAGGGGATCAGACTAGATAAAATGGACAATAAAGGTGTTTAAGTAAGATATGAATAAAATAAAACAAATGAGATGATTAAGAAATTCAGTATTTGTTTTTTTAAAAAATGGTCTTTATAATAAATATCTGTTTTAATAAATTTTAGAATTAAATTCAAAAATCCAGCCCGATAATAAATAAATCTTTACCACCTGTTATCTCATCAAAAGGATTTTTTGCATTAACAATCAGTCTTTCATTTGTAATTTTGTATCTTTTCAAAATGTTAGCGCAAGTTTACATTTTATCACTGAAAATAAAAATCAAGATTACATTTATCTTTCATCTCAAGTGATGTTTTCTCCATCAAGAATATGGACCTTCTATTCAAATTAAAGAGATCTCATGCAAGTGATCTACCAAACAATTTAAACTATTACATAATTATTGTTCCAGCATTATTAACTAGCTAGCTTTTCTCCTCCAAAACGCAAGTGGTAAGTTGACAAAACGATACTACTAAGCCCCTCACGGCAAAGGTAATAGTGATCCTTACTGACCAGGCATGAGGTTTATATCTAACAACTTTTCTCATATCCAGTTTTCTTCATGTGGTATAATATGATAATTAGTGTGGAAAATCAGTTCTGTCTTGATTTTAAATTCGAAATTGTTATAAGGAGAATATTGTATAACAATATTTTGGAGGTTTGCTGGATTATCGGAGCAAAATACGGATATTTTGCTAACAAAAGAAGAACAAAGGATTAGGGTTTGTGTGTTTAAATGTGGCTGAGCTTGATAGGTGTTTTCAGGTAAACTGTTTCTCCCCCGTATCAAGGTGCCTACGTACCCTATTTATAGGGATCAAGCCTGACGTAGTTCTTGGGCCACAAGTTACCTAGGCGGGCTAGGGTTTTAAGAGATAAGCCAAAGTCCAAGCCCATGTAGCTAGGGCTGACGTGGCAGTGAGTCATCAATCCTATCCATGATCCATGATCCAGCTGTAGAAGCCCATAGTCTCAAATGGATAGATTCGGAATGAAAGATCAATCAGGGCCCTTGCATGCGACCTTGAGAGGCCTGGCCACGCGAAGCGATCCCTGTGCCTAGCTACTCATGCGACCTCAAGTCTGGCCATGAGCCTTCCAGAGAAGAGGAGATAATGATCTCGCTGTAAGTTATAGATGTGATGCAAAAGCGAAGCGATCCCCTGGCAGGCATCGCCACCGAGGCGCTGTATAGCGAGGTGCTCCTGTAATAGAGGTATTATTGCCAAGGCATGCTGGGCTGATTCCAATAGTGGCTTTAGTGACCCAATCTTCATCTTCTAGGCCCATCATAGATTACGAACCATCAATTTAGCTAATTAAATCAATTTAGCCATTATGCCAGATTTGGGCATAACAACTACCCCCGAGTCCATATTGCCATTGGAGATGCGATGTGGACTCAAAAAAATACGAGTTGTCACCGCGAAGCGAGCCCAAGAATAGATATAACCGTTGGAGTAGTCGCGACCCCAAGAATTTGAAAGGTTTTGACAGCTGTTGTGTCTCGAGATGTGTGTCCAACGGACGAGATTTCAACACGTGTCCCATGTCTTTCTCTCTCCTGATGGCTATATATACCCCTGTCACTAGCATTACCTTTTTTCATTCTCACAAACACATTGTCGAAGTGCTGTCAGTTTGCTCTCAGATCAAACGCGATAAATTTTCAAGCGATCCCAAATTTCTTCCAATTTCTTCAATCTTCCTCAAGAAAAAGTAAGTCTCCTCTCTCTTCTTGCATTTAAATTATCGTTCTTCATTGTAATTGCATGATTAGATAGCTTTAATTGTATGCGATGCGATCCCTTTGGATAGCGATCCCGTAATGCTAATTTGAACATGCGATCCTGTCTTCGCTGCGATAGAAATGCAATTTCTCCCATAGGAACATAGATGCGATCCCTTCCCGAGACCTAAATGCGATACCCTAGAAACACATAGAGCCTTTCTGTTTATTTATTCCTTTCTCATCCTTCATTTGCTTTCTGTAAGAGCACACACTTAATCATTTCACCCTTTTCAGATGTCTCAAGACGATAGTTCAAGGACACCTTCTCCCATGCCTCATATACAAATCAGCGATGCTGCAGCAGCCAACATCGCGAGAGCTACGAGCACCAGCGAAAGTTCGTTCAAGTTATACTTTGACCCTCTATGGTCTAACGAAGAATATACCCGAGAAGTGCATCTAATTTCGTGGAGAACAAAGCACCCCTCAAGCTCGCGGGATCAATCTCTGGATGTACTCCCAGCTGAGAACGAGCCTCACACCAATATGATCGACATCGAACATGACCTCGAAACTTTGACAAAGAAAGGAGATGAACTTAGCGCTAAGGCAGCGGAAATTCTCTCCAAAGTGCCTCCACCTCAAACCATTTCGCCCATTCACATAAGTGATTCTCCAACAGATTCATTAGGCGATGCCTATTATGACATCGAGGGAGGTGCTGATAACGAAGCCAACTTTGATGATGATGACTACGAGGAGCCTTCCTCAGATGATGGTGGCCTTGACGAAGTGGCCAGAGTTGTAAACTTCAGAGACTATGATTATATTCCCGAAGCCTCACCCGATCCTTATGTCCCTACCCCTCAACCAGAGCTGGAGGGAGTTATTTACGTTGATGGGCCTAACCCCAAGGACATCGAGCCCAGCTCAAAAGTTAAGGGAGGAAAACCTCGCATACTTGCATGCCGCGATATGTCTTCGACCCTGATTGTGAAGACTATTACAGAGGGTGTCAAGAGGTTCCGTCCTGAGGGCAAGATCATTCTGCCCAAGAAGAAAATGCGATGAAATCGCTTTAACCACGAAGAGAATGGAGGCAGAGTGCCCAGAATGGTTCTAACGGTCCCTCTAATGAAGATATGCGTCTCTTCTCCTCTCCATCCATTCATTAAGGACGTTTGTGAGACATACTATCTAGCTCCCATCCAAATCAGCACCAATGGCTATCGATCCATGATTGCCTTGTACATACTTTACCACAAGCTTGGATATCCCCCCTAGATGCGAAGACAATGGGCTACTTCCTTCAACTAAAGCGATGCGGAGCCAAGGATTTTGGCTACGTCTACTTCTCAGTGTGGCCGAAATTCAACAAGAAAAGCCTCCTCCCTGGCGGGATAAGTAATGCGGGCTCGTGGAAGGAGCCTTTCTTCTATGTACACGAGGTCCCTCGAGTGAAAACAAGCTTCAACTACCTCCCTGGTAAGCTATCGAGGCAGTAATCCTTTATCGTACTTTTTACCTTTTATTCTCAAACTGATAACTCACATTTATGCATCGCAGTCGCTCTGGTTCGCACCGTCTTCAGAGGTGTTGACAAACAACGAGCCGACGATGTATTAACGAAATCCACCGCGGAAGAAAGAAACATTAGGACTCTTCTCTCCATTGAGAACCTAATAGAATTCGGGTTCCTCAAAGAAGGGATAGATGCTTCCCCTGAGGCGGGGCCTTCACATGCGAGGCGAGCCACAAAGAAAAGAAAGACAAGAGAAGAGGCCTCGTCTTCTCATGTCGCAATAACGGATGAAGAGGGTACTTCTAGGATAATACCGAAACATGCATCGCATCGCATTCCTTTTTACTCCACATGCATAACTTGTTTTACTTTATGCCGCATTATTTGAACTGTTTTGTAACTTGTTCTTCATTTTTCTACAGATATGTCTGCTCACGGTGGAAAGAGTCAGCCTCCCCCATTTTTACAAAGCAGCAAGAGAGGGGCGTCCTCAAAGGCGACCTCTGGCTCGAAGGTTCATCCTCCTCCTATTAAGCCACCTGTGGCCAAGCCTGTCAACGATCCTCTACCCCAGCCAAATGCTGCTAGGGATCAAACTCAAAAATCTCCCGATCAGAGCCCTTTGAAGCGGCCGAGGAAAGACGGGCAACCTGACGGATCGTCTCAGCCAACCTCACGAACCGTAAATGCTACCGCGGCCCAGCATCTCTTTGCCTCGCTGGGAAGCAAATATACTGAGGAGGCTGAGGCATCCGGCTGGTGGAAGGCGCCCCCTGAGGAAAATGCCAACGCTCTGACTAAGTCCCTTGCCGAAGCATTCATCCGACAGGCTGCACATACTAAGAACTACTTTTTGCTGGACAAAAAGAACAAGGTTCTTGAATTCCAGAAAGTAGAAGACAAACGATCCCTCCAGGCTGAGTTCAAGAAGCAGCTGTCTACAGAAACCGCCTCGCTTCGCACCGACCTCAAGAATGCCAGGAAAGAAAGAAATGACTTTGAAAAAGCATTTCTAGAGCTGCAGAGATCCAGCGAGGAAGCTGCTAAAAAGAGCGCTGATGAGAACGCGAAGCTGGCAAGCGACCTGAATGCTGTTAAGGTTGAATTGGCCACTGCTCAGGACACATTTCTGGCCCAGGGTCAAGTCTCCTTCATGAAGGGGTTCATCAGAACGATCCCTGATTTTGATTGGGATCAACTGGGGCCAGGTAATGCTGAGTATGCCGAAACACTTAAAAAGGAGATCGCTGAAGAGGATGCTGCAGAGGCGAGGCTGGAGGAAGAGGCGAGGCTAGCTGAAGAAGCGAGGCTATTGAAAGAGACTTCTGCTGCCAACCAAGATCCACCTGCTTCCTAATCCCCTTTTTTTTATATATTTGATGAAGTCTTTTAAACTCGGGATGCGGGCACCCTTAGAATGCTTCGCAATTTGTAATATTGTTTTGTTTAACTCTGATCACCCTTTAACTGTGGTAACTGCATTGGGATCGCATGGCGATCCTTTATTTATGAATTGGAATCACTTTGACTTTTCCATCCAATGTTCTCTCGTTATTTTTGCACATAACATATTTGCACAAGTAATTTGGCTTCGCTTCCTTAGTACTTTGACTTCGAAATTATATCTTTATTTCATCTTTGTATGTTGAATTGTCTTGAATAGTGCTAGATTTGCATGCCTTTGCTTAGATTCCTTAGATTGTTGTAGCAGTAACTTCAAATGCGATCCTTGCATCGTTGAGATGGCTTGGACCTTAGTATGTTAATGTTAACGAACAAGCAAGTAAAATTTAAATGCACAATAAAAAGTAATTCATAAAGAAATTGAACTTTTATATTGATAAACGGGGCAAAGCCCAAACAAGTTGACAAGTAGGGCGAGGCCTAATAAATGATAAGTGGGGCAAGGCCCAATAGTTGATACGCGGGGCGAGGCCCAAAAAGTGGTAAGTGGGGCGAGGCCCAAAAAGTGGTAAGTGGGGCGAGGCCCAATGTCATTACATCATAAAGGGAGGGTGTCTATTTGATCACTACCCCCCAATATTTTGTATGAATTTATTCACGCGAAATAGATAGAAACTACCAGGAGCGATGCCTTCACTGATAGTACTTGCGTAAGTGTTCCGCATTCCAAGCTCGCGGAATAACTTTATCCTTCATGTCTATGAGGTAGTAAGTTCCCTCTGAGAGAGTAGCATAGATCTTGTAAGGCCCTTCCCAATTAGCACCAAAGACTCCATGACCCGGGACCGTAGTGTTAGGCATGACTCTCCTAAGCACGAGGTTACCTGTCTTTAAAGAACTTGCTTTGACCTTCCCATTATAGTACCTCGCTGTCCTCTGCTGGTAAGCCGCGAGGCGAAGCTGAGCCTCGCTTCTTGTTTCTTCTATCATGTCTAGGTACAATCTATGATTGACCTCGTTTGCTTCGGGATCGTAGTGTTCCCTTCTAAACGACCCGGAGCCCACTTCAACAGGGACCATGGCCTCGCAGCCATATGTTAGGGAAAAAGGAGTCTCTCCAGTTGTGGTCCTTGGGGTCATGTTGTATGACCACAAGACCCTTGGTAATTCTTCAGGCCAATTGCCTTTGGCCTCCTCCAACTTAGCCTTCAAAGTATGTTTGATAATTTTGTTGATGGCCTCAGTTTGGCCGTTTGTCTGGGGGTGACTCACAGCTGAAAAACTCTTTTTGATCCCCAAATTCTCAGAAAATTCTTTCATGTCCTTGCTGTCAAATTGCTTTCCGTTATCTGATATGAGCTGACAAGGAATCCCATAGCGACACACAATTGCCCTGTACACGAAGTCCTTGAGTTTCTTTGCAGTAATAGTGGCAAGTGGCTCAGCCTCGGCCCACTTGGTGAAATAATCAACAGCCGCAACTGGGTACTTGACACCTCCTTTGGCTTTAGGTAACTCCCCAATTAGATCAATGCCCCACATAGCAAAGGGCCATGGGCTCGTTAGAGAGGTGAGGTGAGAGACAGGAGCGCTGCTGTAGTTAGAGATCCTTTGGCAATTATCACACTTCCTTGCGAACTTAAAAGCATCTCTTTTCAAAGTAGGCCAGTAGTACCCTTGGCGAAGAATCTTTTGGGCCAGAGAACTACCCCCGAGTGATTGCCACATATCCCCTCATGAACCTCTCTTAGAATGTAATTGCATTCTTCTCCATCTACACACCTTAGGAGCGGGATGTTGAACCCTCTTCGATACAAAACTCCGTCATAGATGACATAGCGAGCAACCTGATATTTGATTTTTCTTGCTTCTTTTTTGTCTTGAGGCAGGGCTCCATTTTTCACATACTCCCATATGGGGGTCATCCAGGTCGACCCTGAGGTCGCTATCTCCATAACAAACTCCTCTGGTACACTGGGCTTTGTCTGGATTTCCAGTGGGATAATTCCAAGTAGGGTGGCCTCGCGACGCGACCCCAGCTTTGCCAGTGCATCTGCTCCCTGATTCTTCTCTCTTCTAATATGAACCACTTTGACATTGTTGAATTTTTTCATCAACCTCTGTGCACATCGCAGATATAGCTCAATCTGATCACCTCTAGCTTGCCACCCACTCCAGAGTTGATATGTTACTAGCATGGAATCGCTGTAAGCTGTGAAGTTCTCTACCTTCATTTCCAGTGCCAGTTTGAGACCAATAATGAGGGCCTCATATTCTGCTGCATTATTGGTGGCCTCGAAAGCGAAGTGTACTGCACTTTGTATCTTGCGACCCTCTGGAGTCACTAACTCGATGCCGGCCCCAGATCCTTCCTTGTTGGATGCCCCATTTACGTATAGTTCCCACCATGAGGCTGAATTTTCTTTTTTATCCTCGCTAACTATTTTTTCTGGAGCTGCTATGATGGCCCAATCATCTCCCTCAGATTGGGGAGGAAACTCCAAGATAAAATCCGCAAGTGCCTGTCCTTTTATAGGGCCGCGAGGCTTAAATTCGATGTCAAACTGACTAAGCTCCACTATCCATTTTAGCAATCTTCCTGAGGACTCTGGCTTGTGCATCACTTGCCTCAGTGGGTAGGCGGTGCGAACCTCAATGTTGTGAGCCTGAAAATAGGGTCTTAACTTCCGCGAGGCCAAGACCAGTGCATAGGCTAGCTTCTCCATGTTTGTATATCGAGTCTCAGCATCTAACATTCTTTTACTGACATAGTAGACTGGATATTGAACTTTTCCCTCCTCGCGAACCAATACTGCACTGACCGCGTGTTCAGACACAGCGAGGTAGACAATGAGGACCTCGCCTTTAAGGGGCTTCGAGAGAAGTGGTGGCGAACCCAAATGTTCCTTTATCTTCTGAAAGGCCTCCTCGCATTCCAATGCCCATTCAAAGTTTTTTCCCACCTTTTTAATGGCCTTAAAGAACTCATGGCACTTATCTGATGATTTGGAAACGAACTGATTGAGAGCTGCGATCCTTCCTGTCAGACTCTGTACTTCTTTCACACTTCTTGGGGATCGCATGTCCATTAAAGCTTTTATTTTTGCAGGGTTCGCTTCAATTCCTCGGTGGTTGACAATGAATCCCAAAAACTTTCCAGATTCGACCCCAAAGACACACTTCTGGGGGTTAAGCTTCATTCTGTACTTCCTTAGTATATCAAACATCTCTGCGAGGTGAGAGATGTGATCCACAGCTTCCTTAGACTTGACCAACATGTCGTCTACATAGACTTCCATTGTCTTACCAATTTGTTTCTCGAACATCATATTAACGAGCCTCTGGTAGGTAGCCCCAGCATTAAGGAGACCGAAGGGCATCCCTATGTAGCAATAGAGACCTCTATCTGTGATGAACGAGGTGTGCTCTTGATCAGGGTCATACATGGGTATCTGATTATACCCAGAGTAAGCATCCATGAAAGAAAGAAGTGCATGCCCTGCTGTTGCATCCACTAACTGGTCGATCCTTGGTAGCGGAAAACTATCTTTGGGACAATGTTTGTTGAGGTCGGTAAAGTCCACACATGTCCTCCACTTTCCATTTGGCTTCTTCACGAGGACAGGGTTCGCGATCCAGTCAGGGTAGAATGATTCCCTAATGAGCCCTACCTCGAGGAGTCTGTCCACTTCTGTCTTCAGAGCCTCAGCTCGTTCTCCACTTATGGGTCGCCTCTTCTGTCTGACCCCCTTTTTGCTTGGATCCAAGTTTAGCTTATGGCAAATTACATTAGGATCGATCCCAACCATATCTTCATGTGACCAGGCGAACACGTCAAGGTTCGCCTTTAGAAAAGTAACCAGCCTTTCTCTCAAATCAGGATTGAGTTGCGACCCTATTTTCAACACTTTTGAAGGGTCCTGCACATCAACAAGAACAGGAATTGTGTCTTCAGCTGCCCCGGCTCGCTCCACATGTTCAGGGATGCGAGGATCAAGATCTAGATTATACTCGCGAGCCTGACTTGATTCTGCCTCGCAGGGGTTGGCACCTGCGTGCCCATACTCCTTAACAACAGTTGTAGTCTGTGTAATTCCATTTGGCAGTCTGTCAGTGTGGATGTTTCTTTGCGAACCCATTTTCCCTTTCGGGCTCGCACAACGGCCTGCTCCGGGCTCTCCTCGCTGTCACTATCTGTAGCCTCTTCCACGATCCCTTCCTGGAGAACCATAACTGGCTGCGAGGTTCCCATCATCAAAGCCCCTGGTACTGGCTTTACTTGAATTCCCAAATTATCAAAATAATCGGCTGGGAGCTCCTCAATCGAGATCATGTTACAGTCTGTTGGGGGTACAAAAGTTGTCTTGCGAGACCTACTTTCCTCCTCGCACTCCATCTTGTCTGTCATAGAACTAATCCCCTTTTCTGCTGACTTGAGGGCTCTGTTGTAACATTCACGAGACTCATGTTGTGCCCCCCTGATGCATCCGACCCCATTTGAGGTAGGGAACTTCATAGAGAGATGGTAAATAGAAGTAACCACCCTCATTTCTTTGAGTATCGGCCTCCCCACGATAGCATTATAGGTTGAAGGTTGATCAACCACCATAAAGTCTGCGATTTGGGTGGTAATACAGGGCTCGTCCCCTAAAGTGACAGGGAGCCTTACGAGGCCCTTGACATTGACTAAAGCTCCAGTAAAACCATAAAGATGCCCCACGGTAGGGATAAGGTCTTTATCTACGAACCCCATTTTCTGATAGACCTCGTAGGTTAGGACATTCACTGCGCTTCCATTATCCACAAGGACCCTGTGAACATTCTGCGATCCAATGCGAACTCGGACAACGAGGGCGTCCGAATGAGGATGGTGGACCCACTTCACATCTTCCTCAGTGAACATGATATTTGTATCTTCCCCCTTAAAGAGCTTTGGGGGTCGCTCCTGCAAGTGATGGATATTGGTGAGGGGTCGCTCCTTAGCTTCGCGGGCATATCTTTCTCTAGCCCTATTGCTATCCCCCCGATGTGGGGTCCCCCAATTATTACGTGGATACTTCCGCCTCGCGCTTTCCTTTCCTTAATGACTGGATTCTGTTCAGGTGGGGGGGCTTGATTATACCCAAGGCCAGACTTGGGATTATGCTTCTTCACCTCGTGAACTGCCCACTCAGTTAACTTTCCCTCACGAATTAACTGATCCACTTGCTGTTTCAGCTCTCGGTAGGTTGTTGTATCATGCCCTGTTTGTTCACGAAAGGCACAATACTTGCTAGTGTTTGCGGTCCCCTTCGGACCCATCGGTGTGTAGGCTTCCTGAATATCCCCTTGTTTTCATTGACTGCATAAATGTGATCGATAGGGGCGACCAGAGGAATATACTTGTCTTCATCCCTTGTGGGGCGAGCTCTCGGCGGGGATCGCCTCAGAGGATCGCGGTCTCTCCTTTTTGGGCTGGGGCTTCGACTTCGATCTCGTCTTCGCCTTGGACTTCTGGAGTCCTTTCTTTTTACCCCCATGTTCCTACTCCAACTGCTACTCCTTTCATTATTCTTCTTCAAATCTGTGAGTGACTTCTCAACACGCTTGAAAGGCTCAGCGACCTTGTGCAACTCAGAAAGAGTGCTAGGGGTTTGTTCTTGTAGCTTCTTCCAAAATTCCGTACCTTCCCTCACCCCAGCGATGAGAAAATTCTTTACAGCTTCGTCATTTGCACCTCGCACGCGAGGCACCTCAGCATTGAACCTCTTGAAGTAATCATGAAGGGTTTCACCTTCCTTCTGTTTTATGTTTGCCAAGGTGGACACAGGGGGTGCGTAGAGCATCGAGGACTGGAACTGTTTGATGAAGATGTCCACGAATTGTTCCCAAGAATCGATGACAATCAATGCCCCTAGCTTCGAAAACCACTGCTGAGCACTTCCCCTCAGCGAGGCCGCAAATAGTCTACACCTCGCTAGTAATGAGACCTGATAAACATCCATCTCATTATTGAATCGAATCACAAACTCTGCTGGATCATTATCGCCATTATAGGTCATATCATGTTGATGGCCTCGAAACACTGCAGGAAGCGGGGCGGTTCGAATTTCATGAGTAAAGGGCGATGAAGAGCCCATAGTGCTAAAGATCCTTTTCTCATTGTTCATCGCGTCCAAGGCCTTCTTCAACTCCTCCAACTTATAGTCTCCTACCTTGACCTCTTTTTCAGCCTCCTTTTTACCTCTAGTACATCCATGATGTGACTAGGTCTTTTTTAGGACACTGGACTCCTCCTGGTCATTCCTGCGATCCTTCTTTCTACGATCCTCTTCAAGATATTGAGATCGTTCTTGGTCTCGATGAGACGGGGGTCTGTCATCGCGACGATGGGACCGCTCACGCTCTCTACAGGGAGAGGGGGGTCTGTCATCACGACGATATGACCGCTCGCGATCTCGAGGAGACAATGGTCGATGTGTGCCCCTGCTTCTGTTCTTAGATTCTTCATGTCGAGGCGCATTAACCTTTTCCAATTTTAAACGAAGGTCATGTTCAGTTAGCTTCTTTCCGAGACGGTCAAAAACACTGACCGATCTCCCCTCAGATGAGGGCATGAGGCGACCTTGTCATGCGATCCCCCTTTCTTTCCGAGAGAGTCCTCCCCCTCATTCCAGTCAGGGTTGGTTTGATCTGTTAGGACATCCTCGAAGTCATCAACGAGTTTCTTAGTGGGGAGTTTGCTTCCTTCCCCTGGTGTTCTACCGCCTGTCCTTGCATTCCTTTTCGATCCTCTAGAACTATAGCGCTTCTCCACTTTTGCGACCCTTTCATGCACAACGGTCACTTGCTCGCCGAGGCCTTTTAGAAAAGACATGACCTCGCTGGTTAACGCCACCCTCTGTACTGGGGGGGTGTGTTCCTCCTTGTACCCAGTCTTAGAGTTGTCCTTGGACGCCTCGTCCTCTGAGGGGTCTCTCGTCAGGGGATCGTCCTTGTTAACCTTATGCGATCCCGGGGTCTCTCCATCGTTCCTCTTTTTGTGTGATTTAGTCATCGCTTCTCCCAATTCAATGACTCCCCCTCCTTCTAGCGCCAAATGTTATAGGGAGAATATTGTATAACAATATTTTGGAGGTTTGCTGGATTATCGGAGCAAAATACTGATATTTTGCTAACAAAAGAAGAACAAAGGATTAGGGTTTGTGTGTTTGAATGTGGCTGAGCTTGATAGGTGTTTTCAGGTAAACTGTTTCTCCCCCGTATCAAGGTGCCTACGTACCCTATTTATAGGGATCAAGCCTGACGTAGTTCTTGGGCCACAAGTTACCTAGGCGGGCTAGGGTTTTAAGAGATAAGCAAAAGTCCAAGCCCATGTAGCTAGGGCTGACGTGGCAGTGAGTCATCAATCCTATCCATGATCCATGATCCAGCTGTAGAAGCCCATAGTCTCAAATGGATAGATTCGGAATGAAAGATCAATCAGGGCCCTTGCATGCGACCTTGAGAGGCCTGGCCACGCGAAGCGATCCCTGTGCCTAGCTACTCATGCGACCTCAAGTCTGGCCATGAGCCTTCCAGAGAAGAGGAGATAATGATCTCGCTGTAAGTTATAGATGTGATGCAAAAGCGAAGCGATCCCCTGGCAGGCATCGCCAGCGAGGCGCTGTATAGCGAGGTGCTCCTGTAATAGAGGTATTATTGCCAAGGCATGCTGGGCTGATTCCAATAGTGGGCTTTAGTGACCCAATCTTCATCTTCTAGGCCCATCATAGATTACGAACCATTAATTTAGCTAATTAAATCAATTTAGCCATTATGCCAGATTTGGGCATAACAGAAATAAAAAACAATATACAAAATTTATGAAAATTAATTTTATGAATTCGATTCTCGATAATCATGAGATTTACTACAACAAGATGATACAGGATGATCCAAGTATCCGACCAATTCTATAGTGGTTACTTGATACTCCCTCCGTCCCAAATTGTAAGACCCTCTGATTTTTTCACGTATTTCAATGCATTCGGACCAAGTATTTGTAAATTATTATTTTAATTTTTTTCGATTTGTATAAAAATATAGAATCTATATTTTTATAAAGAAAATTAAAAATAATATTTATAAGTATCCCGTTTAAGTATATTGAAATGTGTGAAAAAAAAATAACGTCAGACGGAAGGAGTACAATATTAAGCGAGTTTGGGACTCGCGAGTCGCACATAGCCTAATTGGATCCAGTCAAAATGTCAAACTGGTCGACCCTTTGCATGCCCTACCGAACATTCACACGGGTAGCTTTTTAATCGTTTTTTTTATGTTTTTAATCGTTTTTTTATTGTTTTGTTGATGCTACAGCACGTGTAAATTGTGGAGAAATTGTCATGTCACAATTATGTTTTCGTAGTTTTTCTATTCGAATTAAATTTCTATTTTCGTGAGCTTATTTTTGAGGATATTTTTAGTAATATAAAAAATGATAATCAAGAAGATTTGTCGGATGTGGGAAATGTAATTGAAGAGGGTAAAATTATCTTCATAGAAAATAGAATATATTTTTTAAGAAAATACAGAGTTACTTAAAATTCATTAGCCAATGACATGCTACACAGTAAAGTTGGTACCTCGGATCCAAAGATTTATGTATATAAATTAATGTAACCACGTATTATTTCGAAGGCTACTAGTATTTTAAATACTCCATGACTTTTTCGAGCCGTCCGAATTTTCTTACTGAAAAACGTTTTCTTTGTGTCTGAGTATATTTTGTTAGTCTCACTACGACGTGTCAAATTTGTAGCCAATTCCTTTTTTGAATGAATTTTTAGCCAATTAATACTGTGAATTTGCGACAATGTGGTTAGATTTTGAAGTTATCTGTTTACAAAAAAAATTAATGCTATCTTTTAATTAAAAAATGACAGAAAGTGATAGCGGGAAAAACTGATACTCCTACATAATAGCATAATTACTTAAAAAAAAAAAAACATAATAGCATAATTAAATTTTGTCAAAAGTCCTTGACAAAAAGAAAAAATTAAAAAATTGTCAAAGGTCCCCAAGTTGAAAAGAAAGGTGAATCTTCAAAAGAGTTGACCCTGATCAAATAAACTTCGTTATCGATTTCACTAAAGTGTATAATCCATTTGTAATTACTTCTTCTGTCCCTTTTTGATTATTAATATTTGAAATAGAAGTATTTAATATATATTTTAAGATATATTTTAAGAATAATTTTACAATTCATTTATAACATTTTATTTTTAATATATAAATTTTTATATAAAAAAAATTTAAAAAATTAATTATGAAATTTTCCGTAAAATACACTTAAAAAAAATCGAACCCTGCATTGTTTACGAATGTACGATAGAATGGTTTAACCTAAAAAAATGTACGATAGAATTAGGGTGCTATTAACTTTTTTTCTTTAATTCAAAGGAGTCATAAGCATGTTACAAATTGTAAGGTGTAGAAGAAATCAAATTATAACATATGATGAAGAGTCTCACCTTCATCATCATGTTAGGAACTTATCACTGATGCTATTATATTATGGTTTTGAACCGTATTTAAATATTTTACATATTGATAATTTAATTTAATCATTGCATTTATAAAATTTGACTCATATTATGTTTTAAGATATTAAATATCATGCTCGATAAATCATGTTTGAGAAAAAAGGTACGTTCAAAATGAAACACAAAATTTACTCCGGTAAAAACATTCAAATAATAAAATGATTAATTTAAATAATTTGCATATGTCTATACTATCTATACTATAAACGAAATAGGGTATATTTGGTTGTCGGTTTGGTACACTTTTTTTGTACACCCAATAACAACGGTTAGATATTAAGATAAATAAATGAGAACTGTTGGATCTAATGCTAAAATAATTTTCTTTTTCTAATATTTAAAATACTCTTATAGGTTACAAGTTCGAATCCCACCAACATATCTCTATTAAACATATATATTATTTTATAAACTACTCTCACGAGTTCCCGTCAACAACATATTATTAATTAAAACACTATCGTTAAAAATACTGTCAAACATGTATTATAATATTTTATTATATTCTATAATTTATTTTTTACTAATTAAAAAATATATATGAAAATATGGGTAATAAAACAAAATTTATTAACAAAAAAAATCCGTGCATCACACAAGTAATAAGCTATATAGTAAAAAATTACTAAAAATCTGAAAAACACTTACAATATAGAAAATTTGTATAAAAATCGAAAAAACGCTTGCATGATTAGATAAATTTTATCTTTTCTATTAAATAAAAGTTAAAAAAACAATTTATGTAATATTTATATACATAAGTATATATTTTAAAATAAAAATTTAAAATAAATAATTAGGATAATAGTTATATACATGAGATTTATGAAGTTAAAAAATTATTTTAATTAATTATATATATATATATATATATATATAACTTAAAACTTTAATAATAAAATATAATTAAAAAGTTTAAAAGCAATCGTGCATCGCACGGAAGATTCAAGATGAGTAATGCTATCGTGACGTATCTTGAATTGGTTTCCAAAAATTGTTCCTAAATGATGGGATTAAAATTATATGACATAAAATTCATTAATTGTAACGGTTGATATGAATGCAGGAAAATGAGAAAATGACCAAAATACCTCAAAATGGGGTACCCATGGTCCAAAATGCCATTTTTCGGAAGGTCCGACCCTATCTACCCACGGGACACGCTACTACGTGTAGCGTGTCCATAGTACTGTAGCAATCTCCCTGATTCTCTCATCTCTCCCAGCTCTCTCGAAGCTCTCCGCCTCTCCACCTCTCTCCGCTTCTCCCGCCTTTATCCGGCCACATCCACCATATCCGAGCACACCAAAACGACCACAACTGCTTCCTCTTCGTTTTACCTATTTTATTTTGTCGAATCTGGCCCCGCAGGGGCACATACGAGCTCGTCGAAAAAAATGTGGGAGAAGAGATGGTTCGATTTGGGGGTTTAAATTCCGGCAAACGAAATGATTTAAGATGAATATAGGATTGTAGATCGTCAAACGACGATTCGAATGATGTATAACACGTTATCGGAAAGTACCTGTAGGCTGTGAACGGAAGATGTGTGTGATTTTCGCCATCGGAATCGCCACTTGGCGTTTCTGCGTGTTTGGAGAAGACGATGGATACGCAACCGGCAAATGCATATCCTGGGATGCGCATTTGACAGTTGCGTATCTCAAGCTACTGTAGCATCCCCCAACAGCGTGCTGATGACGTCAGGTGACGTCATCACGCGCGTCCCAGTAGCGTGTCTCTCTGATACGCGCGTCCCAGTAGCGTATCCTGGCTGTTACTCCTTCACCAGTAGCGCGTCCCGTTGGTATTTAGGACCGTCCAAGTTGACAGTAGACATTTTGGTAATGGGGAGTGAAAAAAAATACATTTTAGACCGTCACCCCAGGAAAATTCATATTAATATAAAAAAATTAAATTAATATATTTGGTATTAAAAAAAATTGAGAACTAATTCAATGTACCTAACATTTTTCATTGAAAATTATAGAAAGTTGTGTATTCATTTTGTAAGTATATCAAACTATTAATGACACCATATGCAAGAAAAGAAAATTTAACGAAAAGTGCTAAAAAGATTAGTTGTCAGTCGCTTATCTCTAATTAACTACTCGAAGAGTTCGTCATCGAACACTTCGCCAAATTCACTGAACGTACATGCATCTATTCGTAGTACAGTTAGGAAATTATTGAATAAATATTTGACAAATTAATAAATTATTGAATAAATAATATTTCTTGGTCACAAAATAATAATAAACTATTTTAAATTTTAATAAAATAATATTTTTAATTAAAAAATATCGTTTATTGGGATTTTACTATATCTCAAATCTTGTATAATGATTAAAAATTAATTAATCGTTTCAATTTGATATATCCGTTGTAGTATTATAAGTGATCAATCTTTGTCAAGAGATCAAGTCATAATGTTTGCATATACAAACGAATAATTTAGCGAATGTTTGTAAAAAGAAAAAATGGAAATGTTTACATATACAAATGAATAATTTAAAGAATGTTTGTAAAAAGAAAAAATGGCGACTATGATGAAATCAAGTTTGGAGACAAAGAATATATGTTTTGCAATATTTTAAGTGTAGAATATATATAATTTATTGATTTTCACGGTTTTCACTGAATAGTTGTCTCTAGGTCTCCGAAGAATTTTTTTTATTTAAAATATATCTTTTTCGTTAATTTTGAAAATTCAATCCGTACTTTTGATTAGTACTGGTTCCATCACTGCAAGTGACTGACACAATTCGAAAGGCTGAAATTTATTTCAGAATTGGTACTCGTTTCTTCCCTGATATCCAGTTTAATGTTCTCTAGAAGAAAAATCAAAGTAAGTATTGCAAAATGTTGACCGCAGAAGGTTCTTTGCTCCCACTAAAACATGTCCCTAGTGCTTTAAGTATACATTTTATTTTAGAGATAATAGAGATGAGGGAGCCTGAGATATATCTCAGATAAGTTATTTGAGATACCTATCTTTTATATGTAAAAATAGGGGTGAACATTTTAGTAAATTCAGAATTTTTTAATTAGCTATGCGGGCCCAATAAAATTTAAAATTATTTTGTATGTATCTCAGAAAAAGTTCCTGAGATCTATGTGGGTGTTTGGCTTACATTAAAATGAGTAGCTTATGGCTTATAATCATAAGTGTCATATAAAGTGATAAGTAGATCAGAAATTATAAGTCAGTAGAGTGTTTGGTAAATCAGAACTTATAAATCAGTAGAGTGTTTGGTAAATCAGAACTTATAAGTTAACTTTTTTTATTATTTTCAAAATATTTGTTTTTAAATATATATCAATGGATGTCAATGGATAGATCTCGACGAGTAGAATAATTTGATATATACATATCAATTTTCTAATGAACGGATCAAAAGATATATGATTTTAAAGATTTAAAGGATATTATACATTGCGTATATCGAGGAATAAGTTATAAGCATAAGTTGAATGTTAGGATTTCCTAACATTCAACTTATCAACATATAAGTTATAAGTTGAGTTAAAACTTAGATTGACAAACACCCCTCATAAGTTTTTATGATCTTATAAGCCATAAGTCAACAGTAAAACGAAACCCCAAACAGACCCTATATTAGGGTCCTTTTTCTCTTTATTTTATCATCATTTTCTTCCGATAAATACACATGATCCATTCCTCCTTTCTTTCCATCTCAATGCATTTTTCCAAATAAGTATCATAAACAATCAAACAATCCTTCTCTTATATAAAATATCCACATTTCACAAAAATCACCTTCCATTTCTTAATCCTTTTCAATTCTTTACATGGTACATATTCTTTTTTTTTTCTTTTTTCTTTCCTGTGAATCATCAAACATGTTTATGTTATTGTGTTTTTGTGTGTGTGGATTGTCATACATGTATACTAATGTGTTTTGATTTCATGTTTTTGTGTCTTTTTTCAGGCTAGTAATGGTGCAACTGTGACATATGAAGAGGTACATATTGATGATCATGATAGTGAATTCTATTTAATAGGCTCATGCATGATTATATTTTTTACATTTTTTTTGCAAATCTACAGGAATATATATTGAATTCTAGAGGATTTAAGCTTTTCACATGTAAATGGCTACCTAATTACGAACCGAAAGCTCTGGTTTTTCTTTGTCATGGCTATGCGATGGATTGCAGCATCTCCATGAGAGGTGAAGAAATGAACATTTCATGAAATTCATGGTGGATGTTTATGTATGTACATAGATTGTTAACAGGGGATTTGAAATGGAATTGCAGGTGCTGCTCTTCGACTCGTAAAGGCAGGATTTGCAGTTTATGGTATCGATTATGAAGGCCATGGAAAATCATCTGGTTTACAAGGATTTTTCACAAATTTTGATGATCTGGTCACAGATTGTACTGAGTTTTTCACTAGCATTTGTGGTATGTTCTTTCTCTTTTCTTTTTTAAACATTCATTTGTATGCAAAAAAAAATTAATATGTGTTCAATCTGACTAACATATCAGTAAAAATAATATTTTTACCATTCTTGAATGTAATAATTTGCAGAAACGAAGGGAAACTCGAACAAGTTGAGATTCTTGTTGGGTGAATCAATGGGGGGAGCAATGATTCTCCGAATTCATAGGAAAAAACCAACCTTCTGGGATGGAGCAGTTCTGATTGCTCCTATGTGCAAGGTATGTTTACTATTTTTACTCATACATTCATTTCTGAAATTCATCTTTTACTTTCTCCACAAGTATTACATATAAAAGAAAGTTAGGTAAAGATGTAGATGTATTCTTGTTTTATCTATATGGAAACTTATAAGCCTACAAAAGAGGGAGTTGGTAATTGATGTTCTTGGCATTTTTAAAGTAACCAAGAAAGAAGGGGAAGAAAATTCTTTACTTGACATACCAGTCCAATTTCTGTACAGGACAGCTATCTTGTGTGTATACAGATTTTAGGATTAAGGTGACCTAGTGCAATTAATAACAGTTATTGCACTCACACACAGTGAAATCATCATCATGAAAAGAAACAAGATGTAACAGATGACCTGATTATTTAGTTAGATAAATAAAGTCTTTCGAAAGATGCTGGCATGTACCAATAAATAAATTTTTTACTCGTAAACGTGAGCTCTGATACTATGTCATGAATGACTGTCAAATTTTAAGGTATTAGTAGAAATCATTTTATGAATAGTGTACTTTTAAAATAATTGATTGATTTATGGCATAGTGTCTGTAGATTAATGTGATTTTTTTTATATATCTCTAGATTGCAGATGATCTAAAACCAAACCAAGTGATGGTCAGTGTTCTTACTCAGCTAACCAAAGTAATTCCTTCTTGGAGAATAATCCCAACACAAGATATTATTGATGCTGCCTTTAGAGATCCTGAAGTAAGAAAAGAGGTATGATTTTACATCATATATTTATCTCCTCAGGAACTTCCTAAAAATATCCTGATCTGAAAACAGAATTATTATTATCATCTTACGCGTCAATTTACATGGCAGATACGGGCCAACCCTTATTGCTACAAAGGCCGCCCTCGCCTACAAACTGGTTATCAACTGATGCTGACCAGCATGGATATTGAAAAAAACCTTGCACAGGTAATTAATATTTTTTGATTTTGGATATCTGATTGCATTGTAAAAATATTGTAGATATATGGTACATTATATAGTCCATAACATCCTTTATATTTTCTGGTAAGTTTGCTGGTCTAACTGTCATGATTTAATATCAGGTTTCATTACCTTTCCTTGTTGTACATGGCGAGGACGACAGAGTGACTGATCCAGCAGTGAGCAAACTTCTATTTGAAACGGCTTCCAGCACTGACAAAACAATTAAGTTGTATCCTGGAATGTGGCACTCACTCAGTTACGGGGAACTTCCTGAGAATTTAGACATTGTCTTTACAGACGTTATCACCTGGTTAATTGAGAGAGTGGCATCAGGATATGCAAGATTGGAAAAAGAAGGGAAATCGGCAAATGATACACTGGAAACCAAGGACTCCAGCAAATTGGCAAATGATACACTGGAATTCAAGAACTCTAGCAAAGAACTAGTTTTAGATAAATAAAAATGCTTTATATTTAAATCTGTGTATCCTATGGTGTGATAGTGGTAGTAATAATGTAAGTTAAAGAAATTCTTGTTACTAGCAGAAAAGAAAAGTCTATGTGGTTATTTTTAGTATGATTTTTTTTTTTTTACTTTAATTGGTTTGTAGAAACTGGATCAATCAATGATATTCTGATCCTTTTTATTTTCGTTTGAGTTTGTGACTGTGTTTCAGATCTTTGATACTTAAACGCGTTTACTAAGGAAAAAAGGATAATCACAGGTTCGAGTGCACAATAGCCAGTGATGAATCAAATATGATGTCCAGAACTTCCAAAAGTAGGAACATAATGAAAGATAAGTTTAAGACTGCATACATCGGGCACAATTTCCTGCAGACCCTGCTGTTACAGGATCTTTGTGTTGTGCCCTGGAGACAAACACAAATTGTTTAATGAGATGTTCCAAATCATTGATTTCTCTTTTAGAGAGCTAACTCTTTTTGCCATTACCTATGGCAAATGGAAAAACAGAACAACTGGAATTAAAGCTTTACTATTCATTTAGGCAACTACGACAGCAAACATTGAACAAGAATCATGTCAGTATCAGGTTTGTAGCATTTTTCTTTCTATAGTTACTTTCTCGGTCTTATCGTGCAAACAAGAATCATGTCAGTATCAGGTGTGTAGCATTTTTCTTTGTTTCTGCAAGGCTGTAATGAGGCAGGCAAGCCAGCAAGGTCATATTCTGGAGATCTTGCCACAGTCGAAACAAAATCGGACTCGGTCTTCCAGAATTTAGTGTTTTAAATTTTTTTGGTTTAGTAGAATTATTAGTATAATATGCTCTACCACTAGTAATGCTCTGACAGATTCAGCAATGTCTTAGTCGGCTAATTAAATTGCAAAACAGTCACCAAGTCTTTTGATTGGTGAAAATGACCATTTATATAACTATTTCTATCAAAGGGATCCATCATCGGCTCATAGTTGCTCAAGTTAAACCTAACAAATGCATATAATTGAGAGCTGAAGTGTAAATGTCAAACAACAACTACTTAAATAATTATTCATATGTCTTCCTCATTGTTTACAAAGTTCACATTGTTCTCCCCTCTGACATTAAAAACTCGTTTTGGGCTCTGACTTTGAAGTTCGGTTCCGCTACTACTCAGATAGGTTTGCTAATAACAAACCAAAGCTGTAAAGCAGGTCTGTAACCTTCAAAAATTATAATCTCAGTACTGACCTCTTTGCTCATATATGGTTAAGCTTTTCTAAGCTGCACTAAATCAAAAAAGGGATGGGATAACAAGAGATCATTTTATATCTTGAACTTTTTAACTTTTGGAGAAAAAGAACAAGAAAACACAAAAAATGAAAGAAAAAATGCATGCCCAACACTTTCAACAATGATGAACTCAAAAGAAAAAAATGATTACTCTGTGCAGTGGAATACTCTGTGCAGTGGAACTGAGCTATGAATATTAGTTCGAGAATGTATCAAACTTTACATAGTATATGTTGTACATACCCTCCAACTGAAACTGTTGTATCAGTTGTATGAGATTGTTCGCATGTAATTGACTTTTTTTTTTTTTTAATATGTAAATGATATATATCGGGGAATGAGTTACATACTTTTGTCACAGATTGAAGGCTGAAATCTCACTTCGGCACTTTGCTGGCTAAAGTCCATTCAAATGGTTACAGTCACTTACAGATCTCTCCGTAGTAAGTGTTGGAATTCGGGCATAATAACGCAACGGAAATAACGTAAATAACAATTAAAAACGAATTCCAAGTCCCGGATCCATGTATAAATTGATGATCATGGTATAAAAAATCTCAAGAACAAGATTGTACCTTGTTAAAGCTTTCCAATGGATGACAAATGGAGATCCTAGCTTGTTGATTTGAGAGCTAAAATTATAACTCCTCCACCGGTATCCACACTTGAATGCTTGCTTGAATCGTCGAACGATTTCGCCACGGGACGAGGTACTAGCCAAAAATAAATAATCTTGGATGTGTTCTTGACTTAGCTTGATTTTCCCTTTGTTTCTCTCTTGTACAAACTGAATTTTCAGTTCTTCTCCCTCTATATGACTTGCCAACACTTGGCTTTTATAGAAAAACAAAGCCAAATGGAGCCTTAAACAATTAGGCCATTTTATTTAAACAAATCTTATTTATTTAAATAAATTAATTAAGTCATACTTAATTAATCAAATAAGTCAAGAAAATACATCTTCAAATTTTATCTTTAACTAATCAAGTCTCACTTAATTAATTTTATAAAATTCGAATTATTATTTATTATTAATTTAAATTCATAATTTAAATTATTATTAATTTAAATTCATAAAATAAATTAATTTCCCTTTTAAACATTCTATGTGTGTGACCCTGTAGGTTATTATTTAATTGGCAATAATTTTATTCTCTAATAAAATTACAAACAATAAGCGGCGTCTAGTAACACATTATTGCTACCCAATTAAACAATAATTAAATCAACGATTCAATCAACCTTTTATGACTAATGTTCCATGTAATATAATCCCTTTAAATCATGATATTATATATTAAACTCGAGGCATGTTACGTGTCATCCTCTTCATAATTTAATCTTCATTTTCTTGATCGATGAGTAGACTATTTAATCAAATCAACATTTGAGCATGGCCATGCATTTCATAGTCTCACTCAAACAAGAGGCCGATAATATCACTCCTTTATCAGGAGATTTAAATCCCATCTAGATCGTTCATATTTCTCACATGATTCATAATATATCTGATATTCACCTTTATCATTATCCGGCTAAAGATAACTTTTGACGAATTCAAAATATATTAATTCTCATGTAGAATTATAACGACTTCAGGTCTAAGGATCATTACACCATTATCACTTTGAGAATACATATGACACATTTATTATTTACCATGATGTATCTCACTGTGGGTCTGTCCAGTACCCTGTACACGTACAGTTACCTATGCATTGCTTTTAGTATCTTCATACTTATGACCAATGAGATGTGGTCATCTTGTCAATTAACATACTAGCCTTAGTGTATTATTATTGTCCTAAGTAATAATAATACTCGGCTAGGGACATTTAAGAATATGATACAATCATCATATAATCTCATGTTCAAGTCACATACTTGCAACTACATAATTTGTATCAAGATTCTAAGGACATTTATTATACTTTATTTATTTCGCAGTAAATAAAGCCAATAATAAATATATATATATCAAATATATAAAATCACTCAAACACAAATACAATTGATTGTATTGACTCTAGGGCACCAATACTAACAATCTCCCACTTGCACTAGAGCCAATCACCCATGTATCGAATACCCATGCTACTAGTGTGACATTCGTGCTTCTGCTGCGACAAAGCCTTAGTCAGTGGGTCTGTAATATTATCATCAGTATGCACTTTACATATGTGAATATCTCCTCTATCATTTATCTCTCGAATAAGGTGATATCTCCGAAGTATATGCTTTGTTCTGCTGTGAGCTCTCGGCTCCTTGGCTTGTGCTATAGTTCCATTATTATCGCAGTAAAGATCTATGGGATCTGCGATCGATGGAACTACACCAAGTACTGTAATGAACTTCCGTATCCATACAGCCTCCTTGGCTGCTTCACATGCCGCAATATACTCGGATTCCATTGTAGAATCAGCTACTATCTCTTGCTTCGAACTTTTCCAGCTTACAGCACCTCCATTTAGGCAAAACACAAATCCAGACTGAGAAACAGAATCATCTCTGTCAGTCTGGAAACTAGCATCCGTGTAACCCTTTACCGTTAGCTTCTCCTCTCCTCCATACACCAAGAATGAATCTTTAGTCCTTTTCAAGTACTTAAGAATATTCTTGACCGCCGTCCAGTGACCTTCACCTGGATTAGACTGGTATCTGCTCGTCATGCTCAAAGCATACGAGACACCCGGACGAGTACATATCATTGCATACATGATAGATCCAATTGCTGAAGCATATGGTATCTTACTCATGCGGTCTTTATCATCCAATGATTTAGGACCATTCTCTTTTGAGATAGTTATCCCATGAGATATGGGGACATATCCCCTTTTTGCATCTTGCATTCCAAAACGATGCAAAATCTTGTCAATATATGTACTCTGGCTTAAGCCGATTAATCTCCTTGATCTATCTCTATACATCCTGATCCCTAATATATAGGTAGCCTCGCCCAAGTCTTTCATAGAAAAACTTTGTCCTAACCAAGTCTTTACAGCCTGTAGAGAAGGAATGTCATTCCCCATTATTAATATATCATCGACATATAATACTAGGAATGCTACATGGCTCCCACTAACCTTTTTGTAAACACATGGTTCATCCACGTTCTGAATAAAGCCAAAACCTTTGACTATTTCATCAAACTGGATGTTCCATCTCCGAGAGGCCTGCTTCAATCCATAAATGGATCTATGCAGCTTACATACCTATCCGGCGTCCTTTGGATTTCCAAAACCTTCAGGTTGTGTCATGTACACATCCTCTTCAAGGCTTCCGTTAAGGAAGGCTGTTTTGACATCCATCTGCCATATTTCGTAATCATAGTAAGCCGCTATTGCAAGCAAAATTCTGATGGATTTTATCATTGCCACTGGTGAAAAGGTTTCATCATAGTCAATACCATGAATTTGTTTGAAACCTTTTGCAACCAGTCGAGCTTTATAGGTCTGTAATTTACCTTCCATGTCGATTTTCTTCTTGAAAATCCATTTGCACTCTATTGGTTTTACCCCTTCAGGTGGATCAACCAAAGTCCATACTTGGTTTTCATACATGGAATCCATCTCAGAATTCATGGCTTCTTGCCATCTCTCAGAGTCTGGTGAGTTCACAGCATCTTGGTAGGTGAGAGACTCATCTTGGTCTATGAGCATCACATCGTCATTTTGAGTTAAGAGAAATCCATAATTCCTCTTTGACTCATGGCGAATCCTACTAGATCTACGAACAACCTGTGTTTCTTGAGCAATGTTATATTGTATTTCTTGCTCATGCTCCACCTCTGGTTCAACGTTATCAAGTGGTTCTCGATCTTCATCGAGATCTATTTTCCTCCCACTGTCTTTTCTAGAGACTAGCTCTCTTTCTAAGAATACAGCAGTTCGAGCAACAATTACTTTGTTCTCCGAGTGACTATAGAAAGAATAACCCTTCGTTTCCTTTGGGTATCCCACAAAATTACATTTTTCAGATTTCGATCCAAGCTTGTCTGATGTTAGGCGTTTCACAAATGCTTCACATCCCCATACTTTCATAAAGGACATGCTTTGCCGTTTCTCTGTCCATATCTCATATGGAGTTTGTTGAACCGTTTTAGTAGGAACACGGTTTAGTGTATATGCAGCCGTTTCCAGGGCATAACCCCATAAACTAATTGGAAGATTTGCTTGACTCATCATAGGTCGCACCATGTCCAACAAGGTACGATTCCTCCTTTCAGAAACCTCATTCCATTGTGGTGTTCCAGGAGGAGTTAGTTGTGATACAATACCACACTCCCTCAAATAGTTCTTAAACTCATGGCTTAAGTATTCACCTCCTCGATCAGATCTTAGAGTTTTTATGCTTTCGCCAGTTTGCTTTTCTGCTTCTGCCTTATACTCTTTGAACTTTTCAAATGCTTCAGATTTGTTCTTCAAAAGATACACATATCCATATATACTGAAATCATCAGTAAACGTAATGAAGTAGAAATAGCCACCCCTTGCCATCGATCTCATAGGACCACATACATCGCTATGTATTAGTTCTAGTCGTACGGTGGCCCTCTTACCCTGTCCGGTAAAAGGAGCTTTAGTCATCTTTCCAAGTAAACAAGCCTCGCATTCATCATATGATTCAAAATCAAACTGATCCAAGAAACCATCTTGATGTAACTTGGAAATGCGTTTCTCGTTTATATGGCCTAGACGACAGTGCCAAAGGTATGTTTGATTTGAGTCATTAGTTTTAAGTCGTTTGTTATTTACATTCAAGATAGGAGTATCTAAATTAAGAACATACAAACCGTTAAATAATTGTGCAACACCATAGGTAATGTCATTCAAACCAAAAGAGCAACCATTGTCTTTAAAGGTAAATGAAAAACCTTTCTTGTCTAAACAAGAAACAGAAATAATGTTTCTACAAATAGAAGGCACATACAAACAGTTTTCAAGTTCTAATATAAGCCCAGTGGGCAATGATAAATGGTAAGTCCCTACAGCCAAAGCAGCAACCTTTGCTCCATTTCCAACTCGTAGGTCTACCTCTCCCTTAGCCAGTGTCCTACTCCTTTGCAGTTCCTGCACATTTATACAAATGTGAGAACCACATCCAGTATCCAATACCCAAGATGTAGAAGTAGACAAATTGACTTCTATTACATAAATACCTGAAGCAGAAGTCTGGCCAGCAGCCTTCTTCTTCTTAAGTTCTTCCAAATATGCATGACAGTTTCTCCTCCAGTGTCCCGGTTTACCACAGTGGTGACAATCACCCTTTTCAACACCTCCTTTAGGCTTGGTAGTCTTCTTGGGAGCAGAATTAGGATTGGCAGCAGATTTGGACACATTCCTCTTCTTATTGCCCTTCCACTTTCTTTTCCCCTTGGCACCTCCTTTGTTCACCATCAGCATGGGAGTAGGAGATTCCTTCTGAATGTTTGTTTCAGCAGTTCTTAACATGCCCAACAATTCAGTGGGTGTCTTATCAATCTCATTCATATTGTAGTTCATAACGAATTGAGAAAAGTTCTTGTTAAGTGATTGCAAGATCAAATCTATTTGAGCCTCCGGACCAATCGGGAAGCCCAAGGTATCTAGTTGCTCAATATACCCAATCATCTTAAGAACGTGTGGTCCAACCGGGTCTCGCTCTCCCTGTTTGCAAGCATACAAAGCCTTGCTCGTATCATATCTCTCCTGGCGAGCTTGTCCCTCAAACATGCTTTTGAGGTGCTCAATTATTTCAAAAGCATTCATCAATTCATGTTGCTTTTGAATTTCAGGAGCCATGCATGCAAGCATAAGGCATGACACATCAGTTGAGTCATCCAAATGCTTCTGATAAGCATTTTGCTCGGCACGTGTGGCTCCAGCAGGAAGAGGATTTGGGTGAGGAACTTCAATGGCATACAGCTTTCGCTCCTGCCTGAGGACAATCCTCAAGTTCCTAAACCAATCTAGGAAGTTTGTCCCTGTCAGCTTTTCCTTTTCTAGGACTGATCGTATCGAAAAGTGGTTTGTGTTGTTTGCCATTTATTATCTACAATTTTGTAAAAGCGCATAAAATGAGTTAGTTTGCATGTTTCGTAAAACCAATCATGTTCAAGTTGATTTATAGCATATTCGTAATATACCTCCCACTATTTTTATCAAATTAATAGCCCTTACTATCAATTCGGAAAATGGTTCCCATAAAACCTTTCTTAGTGAGCCAAGATCCATATTTCGTCATATTTTAAGTCAGCTTTGGCTTTCCTCTTAAATATGATTATTTAGGTAGACCGTTTATGTCAATTATATCGTATATAACTCTTGGATAGCTTAGTGAACAACATATTGCTCCGATCTATCTAATAGATTTCACTAAACTCTATGCTTATAAGTTCATAATCCTATTATGACGACTTATTTAAGTTGGACCCAACAATAACATTTCAAGTAAGCTTGTTTACTTAATCACATCTCACCACGACAAAAGAGAAGCCCTTGCTTTGGCAAATCCACTCCTCAATGATCTAGGATTTAATGAGTGTTATTTGTTGGAAAGCATCTGTTTAACTTAATATTTCTTAAGGGATTTTTAGAAAAATTTAACGATCTTGATCGTTTGTTTAAATCTTAAATCGTTACAGATTTTATCTTGTTTAAACATGGCATATGTGACGTATCTAATACATACATTCTAAAATATCCATACATCCATGCATATATCTAATATATCCATGCATTATATGTAAAGTGCAGTTACGCAAAATTAAACGTGCAATGGTTATGGCCCGATCCTATGCGATCTTTTCGAGCTAATGAAAAGATCAAGGTCAATCTATGGTTGTAATAACTAATTATTACAAAATTCTTCATTGCTTCCAAAGCCTCCATTGATTGCCTCCCAGCTCGTTTTGAAATACATTACAAAAGAACTCGAGTTGCATTCGAGAAATAATAATTACAAGAATAACGACATGCAAGTCGTATTTAATTATTACAGACCATAAATAAAATTAAAACATTTATTCTACGGGTCTTTAGGCCATAACCAATGCACCATGCTCATATAACAATTATAGACATTTTATCATGATCATATCATAGATAACAATTAATATTTTAACTCCTTAATTTAAATACCTAATTATTTAAAAGGAATTAAATAAATAAATCAAATTTAATTAATTAAATTCGAATTAATATAATTAAACTAATTAAAAATTTAATCCGAATAAAAAAAATTAAATGGAAATTAATTAATCAAAATTCGAATTTAATAATAATATTCAAATTCATAATTTAAATATATTATTAAAATTCGAAATTAAATTAATTAATAAAATTTTGAATTAATAATAATTTTTAAATCCATTATTTAAATATTCAATTATTAAAACTTTAATCATGACAAGCATTAGGAGTGTGATGATTAAAACCAATAAGTTTTCCTTTTTAAAGTGGAAGCAAAAGTAAAAAGAAAAGTTATTATTTAAAAACAAACTAATCACACAGCACGACCAAGAGCTGGCATGTTTCTGAAACAAATCAGACGCGCATGTCAAACATGCGCCCCACCTGATGTTACTGCTAATGCGCATTCCTGTAATGCGCAAGACCTGTAATATTCTGCTGATGCGCATTACAGTAATGCGCAACCCATGAATATTCCTGATAACACGCATTTCCTAAATGCGTTACACCTGTTATACCAGTTTTTCCCAGAAACTGCAGATTGCTCCAGAACAGGGCAGAATGTAATATTTTCAGTTCTGATCAATTCTAAAATTATTCTAATGATGTGATTCACATATCTAACATATAGTAAATCATCCAAAACATGTTATAACAATTTATAACATCATACAAACAATCATAACATTTATAGAAAATCTTTTATATGTTAAAATGAAGCATGGCAAAAATTCATAAAATTCATGTATGATTCATTTTCAAGAACACAACACCAAATCATCATTTTATACATGTAGCTCTGATACCATTGTTGGAATTCGGGCATAATAACGCAACGGAAATAACGTAAATAACAATTAAAAACGAATTCCAAGTCCCGGATCCATGTATAAATTGATGATCATGGTATAAAAAATCTCAAGAACAAGATTGTACCTTGTTAAAGCTTTCCAATGGATGACAAATGGAGATCCTAGCTTGTTGATTTGAGAGCTAAAATTATAACTCCTCCACCGGTATCCACACTTGAATGCTTGCTTGAATCGTCGAACGATTTCGCCACGGGACGAGGTACTAGCCAAAAATAAATAATATTGGATGTGTTCTTGACTTAGCTTGATTTTCCCTTTGTTTCTCTCTTGTACAAACTGAATTTTCAGTTCTTCTCCCTCTATATGACTTGCCAACACTTGGCTTTTATAGAAAAACAAAGCCAAATGGAGCCTTAAACAATTAGGCCATTTTATTTAAACAAATCTTATTTATTTAAATAAATTAATTAAGTCATACTTAATTAATCAAATAAGTCAAGAAAATACATCTTCAAATTTTATCTTTAACTAATCAAGTCTCACTTAATTAATTTTATAAAATTCGAATTATTATTTATTATTAATTTAAATTCATAATTTAAATTATTATTAATTTAAATTCATAAAATAAATTAATTTCCCTTTTAAACATTCTATGTGTGTGACCCTGTAGGTTATTATTTAATTGGCAATAATATTATTCTCTAATAAAATTACAAACAATAAGCGGCATCTAGTAACACATTATTGCTACCCAATTAAACAATAATTAAATCAACGATTCAATCAACCTTTTATGACTAATGTTCCATGTAATATAATCCCTTTAAATCATGATATTATATATTAAACTCGAGGCATGTTACGTGTCATCCTCTTCATAATTTAATCTTCATTTTCTTGATCGATGAGTAGACTATTTAATCAAATCAACATTTGAGCATGACCATGCATTTCATAGTCTCACTCAAACAAGAGGCCGTTAATATCACTCCTTTATCAGGAGATTTAAATCCCATCTAGATCGTTCATATTTCTCACATGATTCATAATATATCCGATATTCACCTTTATCATTATCCGGCTAAAGATAACTTTTGACGAATTCAAAATATATTAATTCTCATGTAGAATTATAACGACTTCAGGTCTAAGGATCATTACACCATTATCACTTTGAGAATACATATGACACATTTATTATTTACCATGATGTATCTCACTGTGGGTCTGTCCAGTACCCTGTACACGTACAATTACCTATGCATTGCTTTTAGTATCTTCATACTTATAACCAATGAGATGTGGTCATCTTGTCAATTAACATACTAGCCTTAGTGTATTATTATTGTCCTAAGTAATAATAATACTCGGCTAGGGACATTTAAGAATATGTTACAATTATCATATAATCTCATGTTCAAGTCACATACTTGCAACTACATAATTTGTATCAAGATTCTAAGGACATTTATTATACTTTATTTATTTCGCAGTAAATAAAGCCAATAATAAATATATATATATATATATATATATATATATATATATATATATATATATATATATATATCAAATATATAAAATCACTCAAACACAAATACAATTGATTGTATTGACTCTAGGGCACCAATACTAACAGTAAGATCTAGCAGGTAAGGCATAATGACTATTGTCTTTGAACAATTTTTATAATCTGAACCCCTACTTTTCCATCACAAATTAGCCAGGTATAATTTCTTCCTTAAATACTTCTTTCCTGAGAACAAGTGATTTATTTACCGAGATAATAGCAATTCAAGAAAAAAGAAATTGCTGGCACATTGTATTATGTTAATAACATCAGTATCTAGCACAATAGTTTGAAATGACATTGCTGCAAATGTAGCTACAACAAACATTTATTGGCTCAAGACATCAATTGGAGGTGTTAATTGTCAGTATTTGTCTTCCTCAAAGAGCACATTCACATTAACATAATCTGGAGAAAGATTCTGTGCATTCTTCCATTTCCGAGCAGACAGAATTCTTCAAAATGCTATAATCCATAACCGACATGTTGTGCCGAGGGCCATAACTTGTAACCTATACACATGAAACCCCACATTCATTATGCTTGTATAGTCCCCCACACAGCACACAAAAGAGACGTATACCAATCACTAAGAAATATCAGATAGTTCAAAAAGTATCACATAAACCAAAATACATATAATAGGTTACACTTCCCAATCACAGTAAATAGAATCCCAATCTACACTAGAAATTACGAAATCTGATGTACTAGGGTCATGATTATGCAATAAGTCTGCAAACCTTTGATCATAACATCTCAGACAATTTTATTCCGAATTTCTTCAAGTTTTTTCAGTATCTCTCCTGGAGTCCTATCCAATTCATCTGCAATTTTTCGCTGCAAATCCATGGGCAAAGTGGGGAACTGCTCACACAGATCGCCATCAACCACATCCTACGATAATTAATTAAAAAGTGTTTTGTTAGCAACCACATTTTTAAAATTAATGTAGCATAATGCAGATTGCAAAACGTAATGACAACAAAAGGTAGAATAGAGATGATGTAATTTCACAAGCATATATTGCATTAAGGAATTTCTCGCAATATAGACATAATTTATGTCACCATATATACCAATAGATAAAAAAAGAAAGAAGATGAGTTCTTCTTTCTTTTTTGATCACTTAGGAGCCGTGTGAGATGAAAGTCTCATGCACGGTTTTGAATGAGAGAAAGAAGTGAGGAATCCTCCTTTCGACTCTGATTCTCCCACTCCAGTCGTTGCTTTTCTTTCTGTTACTTCGAAAGTAGCAGCTTCAGCTTCAGCCACTCGAATTTTCGATATTCCTTTTTACTTCTCATCAAATGAATGGCATCTTCTTCTGGAAACCCTAGCCATTCTTAGCATGATATTGGGGAATCTCATTGCTATGACTCAAACAAGCATGAAACGTATGCTTGCATATTCGTCCATAGGTCAAATCGGATAATTGCCAGATCGGAGAATATGTAAACTATTCTCATCACAAAAAGTGAGTGCTTGATATACAATTGAATGCACTATGAATATAATTGATCATGACACAGACCGATATAAGGTGGACTTTAAAATTAACACGATGCACTTTCCCCCAAAGCAATAATATAAAACATAAACTGAATAAAAACGAAGCTCATCTCCTTGTGCTCCACTACTCTCAGCTGACTTCAACTAGAAAGAGTGGAGAATGAATGCCTAGATCTTTTGGTGCAAATGAAAAATCTTAACTTACAAGATCTTACATAAAAAGTATACCGTCTTCCAGAATAACTATAAAGTCAATTTCAATATCCCACTGGATAGGTTCTGTTCGATTCTAGTCGATCTAATATAGCCTACTAATTGCAAATTTACAATACACTTGAAGAATTTCAAATAAATCAAATTTGCAATCGAGAACAGTCACTTATTTCACATGTCCAAAAAATTGGGCATCAACAAGTTACACGCCAAATTCAGCTTAGCCTGTTGAACAAACATTTATAGAGAGTGAAAGAGACAAGCTTAGCCTATTGAATATAGATGTTCTTACTAAAAGGGCCAGGCAACTATCAAAAACTACTAAATAACAAAAAATCAAAATTATACTCCCTCAAAAAAACCTCTGATATTTTCTAGAGATTTAAGATAATAAAATTAATGAAAAGGAGAAATATAGTGCTTCAGTCAAAGAAATTCAATAACGCATCTCAATATCTCATATGAGTCAGCTACGTGTAACTTCAATTATTACTGTGCTCGGGAAAAAGGCTCACCTTAATAGGAAAATATGCAGATCTATAAGCCATGTGATCTCTTCCGCACAAAGGTGGGTGTTCCTGTCTCATATGCATCTCCAAATGATTGAAAAAGTCAACATCATCTCTGGAACTGAATGCAAGCAATGCCCCTAGGCTTCCCATCACAGTTCCATATAAAAGAGACTCCTGACCTCCAGGAATAAGAGATGCTTTCTGCAAGCATGTTACGACATCGCCAACGTGAAATTGCACTATTTCCTCAACTTTGTTTGGGGCTCCATTCAGCTTGCCCTGCTCCCATTTTATCTTTCCACCAGTTGGATCTTCTTCAATCTCATCAGATACATCTTGCGGTAGTCGCACAAAATAGATGTTGCCAAACTTGTCTCCACCTGCCATCGTGTCAAAGTCTATATGGTACGATGCAGTAAGCCATCTTGGGACAGAATCATCAGCGAATATATAGAGTTGATTTTCATCACGCCTATACTTGCAATAATGGAATGACTACCAAAAAAAAAAAAAAAAAAAAAAAAAAACATCAACAGATAGACAGTCAGTAAAGCACTAAAATAAACCAAAAGAACTATCTAATTGGGAAAAAATTAAAAACGTTGGTAGTTTTTAGTTATAGACATATAGCAAAAACGGGAGCACAAAAGGGGACAACAATATTTGACAAGACCCGAAAACGACTCGTACCCAACCCAATTCTCAACCCGATTTACCGAGACAAAACCCGAAGTTGACATAAAAATGACCTGATCAACCCGAAAGTGACCCAGACCCATTTACAAACACGAACTCAAAACCGAAGCTGCCACCCCTACACGGAATGCATCTTTTACAAGCTGCTTTTTTCATCTAACAAGAGAATGTAGAAAACACTGTTATAACTTATACATATAATTGGAGTGTCTTCACTGAACAAACACTTTCGGAAATAATAACTCAGGAAACGCAATGTATCCAACTAAGCTTAATTTTAAACCCCCTGAGAGAACACACCAAAACAACCCCCAAGAGCATACACCAAAATAAACTGTGACTTTGCGAAACAAAAAGTAAAATATAAAAGGACATTCCCAGGTGAGGCTTCAATTAATAAAATATAAGAACGTTAAGACATCTTGGCTGTGGATTAAAGTAATATAGAAAATGTACACGATTTATTTTGCAATATGTAATGTTAACAGATATATATTTTATTGTACTTTGATATATTACAAGAAGAGTAACTCAAATCACATGATACAAATCACATTTTAAGGAAACATCTCACATATAAAAGATGAAAATAGTTATTAAATCGTCGATATCTCGTCGATATATCGACGAAATATCGTCATCTCGCTCTGGCAGCAATATCGAAACATATCGAAATATCGACAAAATATCGATATCTCGTCGATATATCGACAAAATATCTATATCTCGGTCCACGACCGAAATGGAGCGATATGACGAGTTAATAACTATGGATGAAACTACTAGACGTAGGTCAAGACTATCTTAGAAATAACGTAAGCCCTCATGAAAACACGTTATATTTAGCCCTTCCAAGTCTTACTACAGCATACACTATTTGATGTCTCTATTTGGGAATGTGTGTTTATACTTCATATGGATCTAAAATAATTTATTTTGTTATAAGAAATATTCCCTAATAGGTAATTTATGCTCCTTAAAGTCCAAGTTTTAGATGACAACCAACTAAAGTCAAAGATATATTATTATTAACATGGAATACAAAAAAAAATAAAAAAATAAGATACATTTTTATATAAATATTAGTTAAAGAAATTGCATACCTCCTGAATATCACCAACATAAATCCGGTCACGATATGTATGAATAGAGTTAATTGTGTTGGGGAATAATTTATTCTCACATTTCCTAAGCAATCTTCTTTTCCCCAAATCATACAATCTGAGAACTGGTCCTATTCCAGCAAGTAACCTTCCTTGGAATTGGGACAATGCAAGAGGTATACCATCCACTTGTGTTTTATGCAGAAGTTCAAGTGATCTCCCATCTTTAAGAAACCGATAAATATGAATATATCCAGCCGAGAAAGATCTTTTTGGCTGCCACTGCAAGCCTTTGGCTGTACCAACAGCTAGAAGAGTTCCATGCTCTTTATCATGGAAATTTACTGTGCATATACTGAAGGCAGCTTCATTATCCTGAAGCTCCAGCAGACATGTTGTTTCTGTTGTCCTTGGATCAAGAACTCTTATACAAGAAACCCACTTGTCTGACTCCGCTTTAGGATAACCATACTGCTCATCAGAGAGGGGATCGTCCTTATCCTCGTCATCACCACCATTCTCTGCCTCGATTTTACCATTTTCACCCATTCCAGCAGCCTCGAAGCACTCCTTTCTTGCAGCTTCACGGTCTTCTGCAGCAAATGCTCCTTGATCACTCTCAATGATAACCAAAAGCTTCCTCTTCGCTTGAATCACAAATTTTCTTGGTGTGTACCTCAGAGGAATTGCTGTTTCATTAAATGTTTCACCCAGCCTATCTATGGTAAAAACTCTCAATGCGTCTCCAGCAACAGCAACAACACCTTCGGCACACTGGTCAGATGAGAATGAGGCTGCATATTCAAGAATCTCACATGACAGGGGAGTCAGCAAGAAATGCCCTTGGTGGATATAACCAAGCCATGGTCTACTTGACAAACAGAGCATAGCACGGCGTCCCCTCACAGCAACAGAAAAGAGCTTCGGTGCTCTAAGTCCTAGGAAACGAGATCGAGCATCTGACAGCTGGCCCGTCACCATATCGACCACTGTTCTGAATAAAACACCACTTTGCAAACCTGCATTAAGAAAAAGGTTAGCAGGGTGGTCCGCACCATCCTCACCACCTATAGATGCTTGAACTTCAAGAAAAAGGAGAGAATCTGGGGGTGATGATACACTTTGCAGGCTCAGAATCTGCATACAATCATCGGGATCCAACGATAAGATACGAATAGTGTTGTCATATGATCCTACTGCTAGGAAGCGGGATCTTTGTCTTCCTTCAGGTACAGGTGCAATGTCCAAACAAGCTACATCCCCAGACATGTCATGTTTCTCTACCTCCATTAACTGGCCAGTCATATCTACCTCAAAGTATATAAGTTCTCCTCCACTCAATGCAACAACAACCTGAAGCCTATTAGAACCAACCTTAACAATGGTTCTTTTTCCGGGAGTTCTCCACTCATTTATACGACCATCTTCCCTAATATGCCTAATACCAGTTGGATGAACTTGCATTAGCGAATCATCACCTATCAATGATACCTCAAGAGAAGGGGTAGTATCAAGAAACCCACTATCACTAACTTCTTCTACTGTCTCACCAATAGAAAGTACAAGAGTAGCATTAGTAAATGAAACAACAATATATGCATCAAATTCATCATTTACATTCTTTTTCACAGTCCAGACGGCACTAGGAACACCAGGAAGCTGGGAAACAGCCATTTCGGTGATTGCTAAACCCGGTCTTAGTATACGTAGTGAAGACCGAGGCCCTCGCCCGCAAAGTGAATATATCTGAGGAGTTTCTTCCTCAAACAGATTTGTTACTTTCATGTCCATTATGGGCATCAAGCTCTCCACCTGATCAATCCTAACCAGGTTCTTCAGTCCTCTGGGTTGAAAAAATACAGGTTGAAAACCTTCTTCTGTTTCCATTAATGTAGCCGACGAAGATTCAACATCAGGATCATCTCCAATAGCCTGAAACTGATACAAACCATGATTTCCGAACTCTGACGCAGCAAAGAGAAACCCCAGTTTCAGCACACACAAAGAAGAAGTGACCGGGATCGTATCAAAATACTTAATTTTTAGCTCAGAAACACGTTCATTGTCGTGGTCAAGTGTAACCTTAAAGATATCACCATACTCCGTTTGCAACAAAAAGAAAAACATTGACTTCTGTTTATGCATAGCAGCAGAAACAATCAAAACCCCACGTTCTGCTGGCAAATCAGCCCGTCTAGGAATCACAGCCCTTACATCCGGATGCCCTTGATTCTTATAAATCACAAAATTCTCCGCACAAACAAGCACACCACTCGGCCCATCTCCCCCACCCGGCACCGTAACAAGCATATTTGCCCCATTATCAACCTGTTCCGACCACTTCCTCGACACATGATTCAACCCTAAATCCAACTCATAAAACGTCAAATGTTTCTGCGCCTCACTCGCCGCTTGCCCCGTCGAATCCTGATCCGCCTCCGAATAATCCAACTCAATCGCCGCAAACACCGGATTATCAAACCCACAATCCACCCCAACAATTGAATACACAATCGTATGACTCTTATGCGCTTCTAAAGGCGACGAAATAGTTAACCTAGCCGACGTATCCCTATTCAACACATAAACCAACTTTTGTTTCTCACAAGCCCCTATCATAACCGCCCTCCCTTTTGGATCAATCCCTAAATACTGCCCGGGAACTATCCTCCTACACCCCGATTTCCCGAAAGTTTCTTGGTGAATTTTATCAAACACATTCTTCTCCTTATTATATTCTAAAATAACAATTCTACCAGAATCAGAACCAACAACAATATAATCTTTATGAGCACCGGTTAATCGAAACAGAGCTAAAGAACGAATAACACCGAAAATTTCGACAGAAAGTATGGTTTGAATCTTACCATTATCATCAGGTCTTAAAAGATCGAGAACTTTGCCACGAGATACCACAATTTCTTGGGATTTGCCACCAGTGAAGCTGCCATTGATTGCGCACACAATGCCTGTAGCTTGTTGGAGAGTGAGATTGTAGAGATACATGATTGATTTTGTTAAACCCTAGAAAATGTCGGAGTGAAAGGGGAAATTAGGGTTTAGAGTAATTGGGGGAAATTATAAAACCCTAGAAATCATAAATGAAGGGGTTTAGACGTTAAGAGCAAATCTGTTCAGAGTGAGAGGCCGTTTGGGAGGTGCTTTTAAAGTAGAAATTAAAGTTGTTAGAATGAATATGGTCGGATAATTTTACTTAAAGTTATGGGGTTTTAATAATTTTGATTTAAAAGTGAAATTTGACTTAAAAAAATTTAAAATTCATAATATTTAAACTTTACAAGAATTGAGAAAAAAAAAAAGTTCAATAAGTCATAAGTCAAAAGTATGTAAATGAAATTTATGACTTAAAGCAATTTTTTAACTTAAAATCGACTTAAAACCAAGATACACAAAGAGCAAAAACGAGGCCTCGAGTTGCTGCGTCCTACAGCTCCTTTTAAGAGGGTGTTTGGAATTGCTTAAAATAAGTTACTTTTGACTTAATGGAGGTGTTTTTAACTTAAAGGAGAAAGTAAAGTTGTTTACTTTAAGTTGAATGAATGTGTTTGGTAATCATCAATATCAATATCAATATATATATATATATATATAAAGGAGGATAGCGGGAGTTTAGGTGGCGCTCTAAAATCGTCTCAATCTATTTTTCTAATTTTCTAGAATTTTAGAATTTTAAACACTAATAAATATAAAAATATCAATTAACATATTAGAAGTAGAATATGTGTTCGAATTTATAAAGAAGAAGAGTTCGAATTTATAGGGAAGACATATGATTAGAAGTTCTATTGGAAGTATAATAAGTATTTATAAGGCATACGATTAAAAGTTCTATTGGAAGTAGAATAGGAGTTCGAATTTATAGAGAATAAGAGTTCGAATTTATAGAAAAAATATATAAATAAACGTTCTACTAGAAGTAGAATAGGTGTTTGAATATATAGAGCAGACATATAATTAAACATTTTATAGAAAGTACGATCTTTTTAAATTATATATTTTTTATATAAGTTAATTATACTTATATTAGGAAAATTTATTCATAAATCCAATACTATTGTCATAAAAAAAGTCACCGTATTTAAAAAGAAAAGAATTGATGTGTTAACATAATTAAAGAACAATCTCATGCAAGAATCCTAAATAAATACAGGAGTATCTATAATATAAAGAGAAAATAAGATGTGTTTTCATTTTCTAAAACTCCAAAAATTTTAGAAAGTCTAGAGAAAGTATAAATTGGAAT
The DNA here is from genome assembly GCA_036435485.1 of Saposhnikovia divaricata. Lineage (NCBI taxonomy): Eukaryota > Viridiplantae > Streptophyta > Magnoliopsida > Apiales > Apiaceae > Saposhnikovia > Saposhnikovia divaricata. The sequence goes on along the minus strand of CM071599.1, from coordinate 178,008,103 downwards.
TCACTCTATTTTTTAGGTTTTTGATTTTAAGAAAAAAAATTATTATGTAAGATAAGTATCATCAATAATATGTAATGAAGTTGGAATTTAGATCCCAAACGAGAGCGGCTCGAAACATTAAGACGGGTCATTATAAAAGATTGTACTAGCTATTAAAATACCATATTGATGTTATAAATTTTATTTTATTTTTAGAATTTGATTTTTATGGATAAACATTATCATACAAGTAATATATGTAAAAGTTAGGTTTTTGGTCTTAACGAGAGAGCGGATCAATAATAATAACCGTGTTTAACAAGGAAGCGGTTCATTAAATATGACTGTATAAAAAGTGTTTAAATATATAATACATAAAATAAAATGTTTTATTGAAAGTAGAATACGAGGACGGTGGAGACGTCATATACGATTTTTTTAAAACTATACATCTTTTTTCCAAAAAATCCTTTATTTTAACTTTTTTATACAAGTTTATCTATAATATACAGAAAATATAAGATGTATTTTCATCTTTTAAAACTCCATAAATATTAGAAAGTTTAAAGAATATAAAAATTGGAATTTACTCTCTTTATATAGTGAATGTATTGAATTTTTTTAAAAATAAAAATTGTAACGCCACCGCGAAGCGCGGCTTTATGAACTAGTACATATATATAAAGGAGGATACGCGGACGTTTAGGTGGCGCTCTAATATCGTCTAAATCTATCTTTCTAATTTTCTAAAGAATTTAGGATTTTAAATACTAAAATATAAAAAAATCTTTTCACATATTAAAAGTAGAATAGATGTTCGAATTTATAGAGAAGAAAAATTCGAATTTAGAGAAAAGACATTTAATTAAAAGTTCTATTAAAATTAAAATAGGTGTTCGTAAGACATAAAATAAAAAATTCCAATATATTAAAGTTAAAATAGGTATTTACAAGGTATAAAATAAAAAAAAATCCATCGGAACTAGAATAGGAGTTTTGTATACATATTGAAAGCATAAAAAGTTCGAATTCATATAAAAAACTTACATATTATAGAATTTATATAGGAGAAAAAATTGAATTTGCACGTCGATATATATCAAAATGCATGATTCGATTAAATCTTTATTTTATTTTTTCATCAATATGCTTAATTTTGTTTTGTTATAGCGCCTTAGTGTTCATATCAGTTACCCGTTACAATACTTATTCGCTTACTTCTTCTTTTAACATGCATGTAAATCAAGTTATGGATGGAAGAATTATGGAGTACATCATTGATGATCAAACTTCACTTTTTCACACTTCACTTTTTCGATCAAAATAATAATTTAAGGTACTTCCTTTTTCTCAGCATGTTGAGCTATTTTCATTGAATTCATCTTTCTAATACATTATCAGTTTGCATGGGTATCAAACCAAGTGCATGATTTGTTACATATTATAAATTCTGGAAGCCACAAAGACTTTATGTTTCTAGCTGTAATATACGATAATCAAACTTGCAAGTATCTGTGTATTCGTTGATATTTTCTTAGATTTTAATAAGCTAAAAAATTAATTGAGCATATTCCGGATTAGGAAATACATACGAATCAATATAGAAAAAAATCGAATTAAAAGTAGGATACACGGGAGATTAAGTCGTGTTTCTATGATCGTCTTAATCTATCTTTCGAATATTTAGAATTTTAAATACTAATAAATAAAAATATTCTTTAACATATTAGAATATTAAAAGTAGAATAGATGTTAGGATAGTTATGGAACTATTCTTAAAATTCACCTTAAAATACATGCCGGAAAGTGACAAAAAAATGTTAAGAATTGGATGGATTGGAGGGAGTATATGATTAAAAGTTCTATTTGAAGTAGAATAAGAGTTCGAATTTATAGAGAATAAGAGTTCGAATTTATAAAATATATATATATATATATATATATATATATATATATATATATATATATATATATATAAATACATAATTAAAAGTTATATTGGAAATAGAATAGGTATTTGAATATATATGAGAAATATATAATTAAATATTTTATTGCAATTAGAATACAAGGACGGTGGAATTCACTTTATTTTAAGATTTTGAGTTTAAGGAAAAAAGTCATTGTTTAAGATAAGTATTATCAATAATATGTAATGAAATTGGAATTTCGATTCCAAACGAGAGCGGTTCAAAACGTGTTTACCGGGAAGACGACTCCCTATAAAAGATTATATTAGCTATTAAAATTCAATATTGATGTTATAAATTTTATTTTATTTTTAGAATTTGATTTTTATGGATAAACATTGTTATATAAGTAATATATATATATATAAAAGTTAGGATTTTGATCTTAACGGGAGAGCGGCTCAATAGGAATAACCGTGTTTAACGAGAAAGCGATTCATTAGAGAAGAAGGTGTTGAATATTAAAATTTAAAATGATGGTATAAAAAAAAATAAATATATTTTATTTTTTTTAGAATTTTAGGATTTTAAATATTAATAACTAAAAAACTATCCTTTAACATATTTGAAGCATAATAGGTGTTCATATTTATAGAGAATAAGAGTTTCAATTTATAGGGAAGACATATAATTAAATTTTCTACTGAAAGTAAAATAGGTGTTTGTAAGATATTTAATTAAAAGTTTTATTGTAAGTAAAACATGAGTTCTAATTTATAGAGAATAAGAGTTTGAATTTATAGAAAATACATATAATTAAAAAAATTATTGGTTGTAGAAAAATTTTAAATATATGAAGAATACATATAATAAAATATTTTATTGGAAGTAGTATACGAGGACAGTGGAGACGTCTTATACGGTATTTTAAAATTATAATGTTTTTCTAGAAATTTTTTATTTTAACTTTTTTATAAAAATTAATTATACTTGCATTAGAAAACTATATCTATAAATTCAATACTATTCCCGTAACGAAAAATCTTCGTATTTAAAAAATTGATGTGTTAACATTACACAAACACATTATCATGCGAATGCTATAAATAAATATAGCAATATCTATAATATAAAAATATAAGATGTGTTTTCATCTTTAAAAACTTCATAAATATTAGAAAGTTTAAATAAAGTAAAAATTGAAAAAAATTTCTCTTTTTAAGATTTTTTTTTCAATAAGTTGATATATAAGATAAGTGTCATCAATAATATGTAATAAATTTAGAATTTCAGTTCCAAATAAGAACGGTTCAAAACGTTTTTAACGGAAAGACGGGAAAATGATTGTATTAGCTATTAGATTTGATATTGATGGATGCAATTATTATATAAGTTGTTATAATTTATGTTAAATTTTTGACTTCAGTTTTAAGTTTTAAGGAGAGAGTGGCTTAATCGAAAGATTCCTGTTTAACAAGAAATCGTTTCATTACAAAAGATTATGTAACTATTAAAATTTATTATTGATAATATAATATAACGTAAATATGTATTGAATTTTTTTAGAAAAATTATAAGGCCGCCGCGAAGCGCGGCTTTATAAACTAGTTTTACTTAAAGTTAAATGGGGGTTTAATAATTTTGACTTAATGTAAAATTTGACTTAAAAAAATTTAAATTCATAATATTTAAACTTTACAAGAATCGTGAAAAAAAAAAAAAAACTCCATAAGTCATAAGTCATAAGTCAAAAGTACCTAAATAGAACTTATGACTTAAAACAGTTTTTTAACTTAAAGCGAGCTTAAAGCTCATATTGCCAAACGATTCAAAATCTACTTAAAGCTTTTTATAAGTAATAAGCAAGTTGCCCAAACGGGCTGTAAGTTTTAACCTTTGCTACTGTGATTGAATTTTTTTTTTTGAAAAAAGAAATGCATATTAAAATTATTATTTTAATTTTTTTTTTGAAGGAGATTATTTTAATTTTTAAAAATAATGATAACAACTAATTTTTGCATTCTGATTTTTTCTGGAAAATGTAATTCTGATCATGCAATTGAGATTTTTAAGAAAATTTTTAGAAATTTATGTATAAAAAAATTAAGTGATTTAGACATGTATTTAAATGGAGTTGATTATAATGATTGATTTATTTTAAAAATAATATGTTATTATTATTTGAAGTTGTGAAAAATAAAATTTATTATTTTAATAATATGGTAATAGATAATGTGATGTTTCAACAAAGATTGCCAATGTTATGGGATTTGATAAAACTTTAGCCAACCGAACTTTTGCTAAGGGATTCTAATGATAGAAGAATTTGTCTCAGATGAGTGTTGTATAGAGTCCATTCAGATTAAAATACACAAAGTGAAGCATTCAGATTACAATACACAAAGTGAAAGTATTAATCTACGTGTGTTTATATGCTCCGTTTTTAATCCAAACAACGATCCTCTCATTCTTGTGCGTACAAAAAATATCAATTATGATCCTGATTATGAGTCTCAAGTATTTAAAGATCACAAAGACACACAAATAATTGGTTCCGTTAACGGCTTAGTGTATTTACGTAATCGTGATGATCATGAATTCGAAGAAATAAAATTTGCAATATGGAGTCTCGCTACGAAACAATGTTTGTCTGATATCTCACCTCACCCTTTAAAATATAGAGGTAGACCAAGATGATTCTTTCGGATTTGGTTGCCAATGATTTCAAAATAATGTACGTTATTACGATTGAAGAACAACCACTAGGAGGTCTTATCTATTCCTGCAACCGTCGTTGTTGGAGCAAAATTACCCCCTCCAACTTTTTATTTAGTGGTTGGGTGCTTTTCTTTGGACCTTCTGTAATTTTTAGTGGTTCTCTTTATTAGTTACATGTACAACATTACGGTGAAAATTTTCGCCTGGCTGTGTTCTGGTTTCATGTTCGAGACGAGGTTTTCAGGAGGTTGCCTGAACTTGGTTTCATGATCAAGAAACAGGGAATAACGTGTGCCTTTATGCATTTTAGGAATGCTATTGTTTGTTAGGAATCTGTCCGATTCCCGGCGAATGCGGAAGCGATTTGGTAAATATGTGTGCTTAGATCCCACAAATATACGTGATAGTAATAAAGTAACAAACCAACAATACAGTAAAAGAGACAAGAGATTTAACGTGGTTTGGCCCAGCCTACATCCACAAGAGTAACAACTTCACACTAGATAAAAGAGATTACAATATCCGGGTATCCGGCCCCTGAATTTTATACACAAATTCAGCCCTACGATAGCTATTATGTATATCCCCAACTCACTGAAGTATTTATCTCAAAACCTCCCCCTATGACTGTTTCCCGACAACCTTTCCTTCTCTCCCTCTCCCAACCCGGACAGTGCCACACAACCTGATAGAAAGACCTCTGCAGCGGGACCACCTCCGATGGCTGCAGTCAGACCCAAGTACCAAAGGAATAGTTTAGGCACGAGGACCTTCTATCCCGACACTTCCTGAAAGTTGGCTAAAACGGTTTTCCTACTAGACGGACTATCTAGCAGCTATATAGAGAGAGAAGAGAGAATTTTGGTGTAATAAGTAATGAAGGGGATAGGGGTATTTATAAGAGAAGGGTTGTAGTAGGTGGAGGGGGTTGGTGAAGAGTTGTTGAAAGTTTGGCAAAGAATGGCTGCCTAACAAAGAAATATAGGCTGCTTAACATTGTTGTCATGATTTATGATGTAAGTTGATGTATATGTATGGAAGGAGAGATTCAATTCTATTGTACTGATTATTGGTAAAGGACCAACTTCACTCCTATTCGGGCCAAGATGGTTACAGTGTTTTCGAAATGGTGATAGTATTTTATTTTTAAGTTCTGATCTCAAGATATCTATACTATACTATTATATAATAAGCAAATAGTGATATAATTTGGTTGCAAAACAGGGGTATAACTTAATGGTTTGGTTCAACTTGGTTCAACCATCTAAAAGAATAGTGATGGTTAGATATTTAGTAAATAGATGATAGCCGTTAAATCAAATAATAAGGAATATTATATATTTAAATCCCTCTTCTAAAGATCCAAGGTTCGAAAACAATAAATTTACATTAAAATTTTATATTATTAGTTCTAATCAATACATATCATTTATTAAATAACTATTATTATTACTAATAATTTTATTAATTAATTACAAATTCAAATTATATCCATAATAAATTATTATACACTATTTTATTATTTTTCTAGTACTCTATAAATCTCGAAACCCATGCAATCAAGAGCCTGGGAAAAGAAGGGAGATCTTGACATATTGTCTCTAACTACAATTACTGGGAGAGTCTAGTTGTAAGATCCCGATCTTTTTATATTATTAAATACTAAATATAAATTAATTTATTTAAAAAAAAGGAAAAAAAGAGAAAAAGAAAAAGAAAAAGGAAGAGACGTTACAAAAAAAAGGGATGAGTTAAACTTACGTTATTTTGTTCAGAGGGGAAGAAAGAGAAGGAGGAAGAGAAAGAGATGGGTAATACAATCTAATTGGGAGAATGATTTTGGAGTTTAAGGTAAAAACTTAAATCCCTTTTGTATAGACTATCATATTTGATTTAGAATTTAGAACTTATGGGTTTTATGCTATAGATACATGTATTAGGTTTTAGAGCGATTGGGAATCTGAAATTCTTGAACATCATTCATAATTTCTGAGTTTTAAGGTACGGATATCATCTTTATGCTTTCTATTTCGTTACGATTGTAAAGAATTGCCGTATGTGGTCTTTTACATGTGCTGAGTTCTTGTAAAATCTGTATAAAATTCGATTTTTATCGTATGATGGTGATTTTACTGTCCCTGGAAAGGTATTTGAATTATCTACAACTTTGGTTCTTTAGCTTTTCTGAGATTTTGCACGTAATTATGTGTATTTGCGATTTTAGTGACCTGCCAGGGCATTTTCGGTACTGATACTCTTACTTTGAAAATTCGTATTAAATTGAAATTTTGTGCATATTTTATGAGTAATAAATCTACAGAAAGGTATTTCCGCGTTCTACGTTTCTTGTTTACATTCCGCTGCTAAATTCTATGTTTCTGTTATCGTAAATAGCATAATACTAAATAAGTCAGGGGCTGATTCTGTTTTGCTGTTCGTAAATATATACTTTCAGAGTTCGTTATTCATTCATTTTTAACGAGACTTACTATTCTGGAAAGGTCTTGGAATTTCCTATGATTTTCATGTTTTGTACTTTTTGATTTGAAGTTATCTTCATAGTGTAATTTCCCATTTTTCAGAACTGATCAGGTTGTGATTTCGATATTCTTTGTCTATTTGGTAATATAATTGGGTTTGTGATATCTGAGGACTATGTTTTTGGTTATATTTTGATATAAATGTGATTTGGGAGTTCGTAATACATCTGTCGCGAGGGGATATCTCGTGTTTGGCACTTCCTATGCGGTGTATAAATAGCATAGGCGTGTCGCCGGAGTAGTGGGACACGTATAGTCATGACTAGTCAGTTTGTGTGTTTTTTTTTCCATTCTGGGAGCATGTGCTTATTGCCTTGTGATCCCTTTCTGAATCTGGGTAGCATTTGCTTTGTGCTATGCAAGCCCTGTCTGTATAAGATCGTCTCCCATGTTAGTAAATAAGATATTTTGAGTATTGTTTGTAAGTGTAAGAATATGTGTAAAGTACGTTTATTTTGGATTAGAAAGCATGTATGTCTATATTGTGGTTTTAAGATTTTATGGAATTTTTGGTTTTGTCCAATTTTGTCTTTATTTCTCATTTAAATATTTTGTTTATGTTATTATTGTCATTACGTCTAACTCTTATTCACCTTGTCATAATTGTTATCCGTATATGGGCTTTCGCTCACTGCTGGTTTTTGTTTCTTTATTTTTCTTCCGGCAGGTAACCTTAATTAGGTGGGCTATCTTATGGGATGAGCGCGAGTGCGGATTTAGTAGAGCTAATTTATTTTCTTGCATTTTATTAGAATTCTAGAATTTTATTCGAACTTTAGAAAGTGTGGTATTGAATTTTGAGTTGGACAATTTAAGTGTAAGTTTATTTTATGGATTGTAAGTTTGAGATTGGTATGGTTTGGATTGGTTAATTCTTGGAGAATTTTTATTTTAATGGACTTGAAAATGTTTATTACCTTGAGATAATTACTTTGATATTAAAGTTGGCATCAGAGCTAAGGTTTTATGATTCTGTAGACTTGCTTTAGGCTTGACCTGTGAGGATTGGGTAGATGTAGGATATTTAATTTTGTTGTTATATCATTGCGTTGCATTGCACATATATTTGGCATCTATATTTTGGTATTTGTGGAACTGAATTAATTGGTGATTGTAGGATGTGTACTCGTCGATCCACCCGACTTTCTGGCGAGCAGCCTTCTGGCGAGGCTAACCGCTCTGTACCAGGGCGTAGGGGTAGGGGATCTGCTTCATCTAGTAGGGGTAGAGGATCTGCTTCATCTAGTAGGGGTAGAGGAAGATCTACTCATGCTACTCAGAATACGACGACACAACCTGAAACTGTGCCTCAAACTAAGCAGGAGGGAAATGTCCTTGGAGAAAATGAGCAGCCAGCACCTCAGCAACCAGTAGCACAACTTCAGAATCAGTTAGCTATTGATCCGAATGTGTTGGCTAATGTTGTGAGTCAGGCAGTGGTTAGCTCCCTTGAGCAAATTATCAGTCCTAATGTGGTTGGTCAGAATCAGGGGCAAAACGTGGAGCAACCTAATAATGTGCTGCTGAATAACACTAATAATCAGCAGGGGGTGGAGCAGAATACTATTGTAGTTCCCGATCCTGATGCATATGAATATCCTCAGAATCAGGCTACTTACATTCCTATGTTAGAGAGATTTAATAAGCAGAAGCCCAGGAGTTTTAATAAGCAGATGTTGAAAGGGAAATTCTACAGAGCGGCAATCCGTCCTGCGTTGTTATATGGTTCGGAGTGCTGGGCGGCGAAGAAGGCCCTCGAAAGCAAGTTGGAAGCGGCTGAAATGAGGATGTTGAGATGGTCTTGCAGGCGCACGATGTTAGACAGAATCCCGAATGGGGTGTTTAGGAGTGAACTTGAAGTGGCGCCTTTTGCTGCGAAAGTTAGGGAAGGGAGGTTGAGATGGTTCGGACACGTCCGTAGAAGGCGGGCCGAAGCCCTAGTGAGAAGGGTAGAGAGTCTTTCGGTTGTTGGGGCGAGGAGGAGAGGCAGACCGAGGAGGTCGTGGGAAGAACAGCTTAAGTTGGATTTGAAGGCCCTAAACTTAGATGAGACCATGACAGTGGACAGGTGTTCGTGGAGGCGTCATATCAGAGTGGTGGATTCTCTTTTAGGGAGCGGCTCTGTTGTGGAGAGCCTCAGAGTTGGGTTGTCTCGGCTAACTTTATTTTAGAAGAACAGCTTTTTCGTTCCCCCCTTTTGCTTTAACTTTACCTCTGTTTTTTTTGGTTCTGCTTGTGGTTTATTCTTTACAGGGGGTTTCACCGGAATTCACCTTGTGAGCAGGTAGAGTAGAGCGCATCAGGTTCTGAGTAACATAATTCCTCACAGGTTGGTAAGTCCCAAGTGGAGAATGCCTTGGGCCCAAGTATTACTTTTAACATTTCCGTACCGTGTGGAGTCCTTTATATTTATCACCCACCATTTATGTCATGCACGTAGCCGAGGGTCTTCACAGAAACAGCCTCCCTGCCCTAAAAAGTGGGGGCATGGTCTGCGTACAACTTACCCTCCCCAGACCCTGCTCTAAGCGGGATATACTGGGTATGTTTGGTTTGGTTTGGTTTGGAGGACCGGAAGCAGCTGAGAACTGGTTGGGGCACCTCAGAATTTTTTTTCGATTGATTGGTTGTTCTGAAAATACTATGGCGAGGTTTGCTGCATATAAGTTGGAGGATGATGATGATAGATGGTGGACTACTGTAACTGCCACCAAACCAGAGCACTACATGGATGTTGTGACTTGTAATGAGTTCGAGGAGCTTTTTAATCAGATGTACTTTCCAGTGGCTGAAAGAGAGAGGTATGTACGTGAGTATCAGACAGTGAGACAGGGTGACACCGAGACAGTGGCAGAGTATATCTCCAGGTTTAACAGGTTGGCAGCTTTGCAGCTTCAGAGATTAAGTCAAAGGAGGATAAGGCTAACAAGTTCAAGTGGGGTCTTAGTCTTGAGTACAGGCATAACATCATTTCTACCAGGTTTGCGAGTATGGAGCAGGCTATTAGTGCAGCTAATGTTTTTCTACTATCTCTATGCCTTTGACACGGTTGACGAGGAAGAATAATCGATTTGTCTGGACAAATGAGTGTGAGCATAGTTTTCAGGAACTGAAGAAGAGGTTGACTACAGCTCTAGTATTGACACTACCATCAGGGTCTGAGAGATTTGTTATTTATAGTGACGCTTCAAGAAAGGGGTTAGGAGCGGTTTTAATGCAGCATGGTAAGGTGATTGCATATGCATCTAGACAGCTGAAGACACATGAGGAAAATTACCCGACTCACGACTTAAAGTTGGCAGCCGTGGTGTTTGCTCTAAAGTTATGGAGACATTATTGTATGGGGTTTCTTGCGAGATTTGGACTGATCACCAAAGTCTTAAATATATCTTCACCCAGAAGGAGCTCAATATGAGGCAACGGAGATGGCTCGAGTTGATTAAGGACTATGATGTGCAGATTCAGTATAAGCCTGGTAAGGCTAATGTTGTTGCAGATGCACTCAGTCGCAAAAATTCTGGTCAACTTTCTTTCTTATTTGCATTACCTAATGAGTTGCAAGAAGAAGTACAAAGAATGGGGTTGGCTCTTGGTGTGCGAGGTGTGGCTGGTGTGTTGGCTAATTTGCAAATGGAACCGACATTGATTTCTAGGATTAAGGAAGCACATAAGGAGGACTTAGAGATGCAAGAGATTGTTCAGAATATTCAAGATGGTAAGCCGTCAGATTTTAACGTGGATGATCATGGCGTTGTTTGGCTTTTGGGTCGATTGTGCGTTCCAAGGTCAGCTATTCGAGAGGAGCTTTTGGCGGAATCTCATAACTCACCATTTTCTGTACATCCCGGCAGTACCAAAATGTATAGGGACATGAAGGATCATTTTTGGTGGAGTGGCATGAAGAGGGATATTGCTGATTATGTATCAAAGTGTATGACTTGTCAACTTGTCAAGATTGAACACCAAAGGCCAGGTGGGGAATTACGTTCATTGGAGATACCCGAGTGGAAATGGGAACATATATGCATGGACTTCCTTATGGATTTACCTAGAACATTGAAGAAACATGATGCTATTTAGGTGGTTGTGGACCGACTTACGAAATCTGCCCACTTTCTTGCAATTCGGGTAACTGATTCAGTGGACGAATTGGCTGAAATTTATAGAGATGAGATTATGAGATTACATGGTGTTCCAGTTAGTATTGTCTCGATTTTGGGAAGGATTTCAAAAGGCATGGGGTACTAAACTTAGTTTCAGCACTGTATTTCATCCGCAAACAGATGGTCAATCGGAGAGAACCATTCAAACCTTAGAGGATATGCTGAGGGCTTGTGCACTAGATTGGGCTGGCAGGTGGGACGAACATTTACTACTTGTGGAGTTTGCTTATAACAATAGTTGGCAAGCTAGTATTGGGATGGTGTCGTATGAAGCTTTGTATGGTAGGAGATGTAGAACACCTATATGTTGGGATGAGGTTGGTGAGAGGAAGTTGGAAGGGCCCGAAATAGTTCAAGAGACTAATGAAAAGGTAATGGTGATACGAGAAAAACTGAGACAAGCTCAAGACCAACAAAAGAAGTATGTAGATGTGCATCGTAGGAGTTTAAGTTTCGAGCCTGGTGAAAAAGTATTCCTAAAGGTTTCTCCATGGAAGGGAGTACATCGTTTTGGGTTGAAAGGAAAGTTGAATCCAAGATTTATTGGCCCATTTGAAATTTTAGAAGTGGGAGAGGTAGCATATAAGTTGGCTTTGCCGCCTCAATTGTCAAGGGTGCATAATGTGTTTCATGTGTCTTTATTGAGAGGATATAATTATCACCCATCGCATGTGGTAAATTGTCCCTTATATAAAGTTCGGCCGGATTTGACCTATGAGGAAGAACCCGAAAGAATTTTATAGCATGAAGAAAGGGTAATGCGTCGCCGAATGATTCCTTTTATGAGGATTTTGTGGAAAGGACATTCAGAGAGAGAGGCTACTTGGGTGACGGAAGAAATTGTTCGTGCACGTTATCCGCATCTTTTTGAGCAAAGGTATATATGATAAATTTCAAGGACGAAATTTCTATTAGGAGGGAAGAATGTAAGATCCCGATATTTTTATATTTTTAAATACTAAATATAAATTAATTTATTTAAAAAAAAGAAAAAAAAAAGAAAAAAGGAAGAGACGTTACAAAAAAAAAAGGGATGAGTTAAACTTACGTTATTTTGTTCAGAGGGGAAGAAAAAGAAGGAGGAAGAGAAAGAGATGGGTAATACAATCTAATTGGGAGAAGGATTTTGGAGTTTAAGGTAAAAACTCAAATCCCTTGTGTATAGACTATCATATTTGATTTAGAATTTAGAACTTATGGGTTTTATGCTATATATACATGTATTAGGTTTTAGAGTGATTGGGAATCTGAAATTCTTGAACATCATTCATAATTTCTGAGTTTTGAGGTACGAATATCATCTTTATGCTTTCTATTTCGTTACGATTATAAAGAATTGCCGTATGTGGTCTTTTACATGTGCTGAGTTCTTGTAAAATCTGTATAAAATTCGATTTTTATCTTATGATGGTGATTTTATTGTCCCTGGAAAGGTATTTGAATTATCTACAACTTTGGTTCTTTAGCTTTTCTGAGATTTTGCACGTAATTATGTGTATTTGCGATTTTAGTGACCTGCCAAGGCATTTTCTGTACTGATACTCTTACTTTGAAAATTCGTATTAAATTGAAATTCTGTGCATATTTTATGAGTAATATATCTACAGAAAGGTATTTCCGCGTTCAACTTTTCTTGTTTACTCTCCGCTGCTAAATTCTATGTTTCTATTGTCGTAAATAGCATAATACTAAATAAGTCAGGGGCTGATTCTGTTTTGCCGTTCGTAAATATCTACTTTCAGAGTTCGTTATTCGTCCGTTTTTAACGAGACTTACCATTCTGGAAAGGTCTTGGAATTTCTTATGATTTTCATGTTTTGTACTTTTTGATTTGAAGTTATCTTCATAGTTTAATTTCCCATTTTTCAAAACTATCAGGTTGTGATTTCGCTATTCTTTGTCTATTTGGTAATATAATTAGGTTTGTGATATTTGAGGACTATGTTGTTGGTTATATTTTGATATAAATGTGATTTGGGAGTTCGTAATTGTTAACACTAAAACACGCAAGCGTACGTGGTCACAAGTAATATAGATAGAAGTCAAGTTCGTTCCCACAGAGATCTGGTTAGGTTTCAATTCAGTTCATGCACATATGCAACAATGTATGATTATTATTCACTGCTAAGACAAATAACAGGATTAAGTTTTTACTAACTATAATTAACTAAGATACAATTTAACAAACTAAAATTACTAACAAATGAGAATTAAATATGAACTACTTATATGTGAGAAAACATGGAATCCTAACTTCATCATTAGAGTTGATGCCTTTAATCAATGCATGTGATGATTTTGATATCTGATCGGATAATACGAAACAAGTAAAAGCTACCTCTCGGTATACCAATACCAAACTACGCATGCATCCACAAAAGAGATAGAAGATGGGTAGACACCAATTATGTTTAGACCCTATATCTCTATAGAATTTGAAAACATAAAGGTTTAAGTACAAGTTATCCACATAGATCACATAGGGTAGCATAATATCTCTATTTATGCCATAAATCATGATGTTAAAACATCAACCTATCCTATGCTAGCATGGCAAGTTCTAAATCTCAAGATCCACTCTCGTTTAACAAGAGATTAACGAATTGGATGTTCGCGACGCATCTAAATACATGAAACACAACCATACGAGGATATCAAGAATTCACCACACATAAATCTTTAAAGCATACAAACTACTAAGCTACATAGATAAATCCATTAGAATCCCATGACAACGATTAGTTCATAATCGAACCGCTCGTCATCATGGGATCTGATGAAACCATGATATAAAACAAGTTATGAAAGAAAGAAGTAATAATATTAATAAAACAAAGAGTTAAGAAAACAAATCTAGAATCTAGAATAACACAAAAGATGAAGTAGATCTAGATCCGTTGCTTGTCACGAGCGTTGAATCTTTCTCCCCTTTTCTCCCTTGCAGATCTAAGCTATGATACAATAAAAATAAAAAACTCCCCAAATTACAATGCTAAGATGTGTTTAAATAGGCTTTAGATTTCTTGCCCAGCAGGAAATTACCTTCTATTACAATTAGAATTCGATTAAGGTACTAAAACCTGCCCAAAATATAATTAGAATTCGAAAAAAGGGCAAAATAGTAATCTTTCAGCCTTGCTTCACAAAGAACACGTGCGCAAATTTTAACTACACGCTCCCTGCACCTTCTATCTGTCCCAGGTTTTAGAAAATCTCCCAAGCTTCGCGTGAGCTGTAAGATCGCTGAAAACGGTCTTCTAGAACTCCAGATATGGCCAAAACAATGTAGACTGCGCAACCTTCCCGGAAAATCCGAATTTTAATAAATTAATCCTCCAAACACGATAGAAGCATCAACCATAATCGATATTCTTGTAAATCTGCACAACTAAGCAAAACACATCAAAACTACAACAAACTTGAGTCCAAGACAATCAATTTAAGCCGATATGGAACGCTCCAAGTGGATATAAAATCCACTTATCACACCCCCAAACTTAAACCGATGCTTGTCCTCAAGCATAAACAATTACAACTAAATAACTAACTAGTACCACTTCCGTAGGTGATCACGGTTGCATTTGGCATATGCAACAAGCCCTTTAAACCCCTAGGCAGCCCTAGTGGACGAGTAAGGTCTCGTGAGGGCCTATAGCGAATGTACCCACAAAATCCAATGCAATGCATGAATGCAACTAATATGAAAATGCAACGATCCCCTTCAAACTAACCAAAACCAACTAGCAAGCAAATATCTTAGAGAATGCAAATAAATCCAAATAGAGCTCGACTAAGTTCCCGTATACTAACAATACATGAACAGAAACGTGTGTGTGTGCAATGCTCATGAGAAATACTCCCAACACTAGATCAAAATCATACATGCTCTTCGTCAAGACAATCACAGGTTTATAAATAGAATAGACTGTAGACACTTCATAACCTAGAAACACCTCCATCCTTATCCAAGGTAGACAGAAATTCATGCTTTATTATTAACTACTACGACACATATATACAATCATGCTTATTTAACCGTGCAATGGATGAGACCCCGAAAGGCTTATACAATAATACCCATATAGCGAGCGTTAGGTTAGTGGATCCCAGACTATAAAAACCTTAGGTCACTAGGCACAAAGTCCCCGCGAACTTAATAGCTCGAGTATTAAAGAGCTCACCTTGGTTAATTTTGCATATAAATAATTGACACTTTTGACTCTTTTTTCTTTTCTTTTTTTTTTTTCCTATTTTTTTTCTGCTTTTTTTTTCTTTTTTTTTTCTTTGCAATCTGGAATGAGAATTCTCAATTCCAACCCTAGACTACTCATATAAATATGAGCCAACTACTAGCCATTTGACATCTAGCAATTATTGACAATTATTTACAATTTAGCATGAAATCCCTGTTTTCCCCCCAAACTTAGACTTAAGTGTTCCTACACTATCAAGGGAATAACGAAAATTCTAAATATAAACAAGTGATTAAATCTCAAAACATCCAAACAAGCATGACCCTAACCTAGCCCAAAAGCACCCAATGAGACTGTGTAATTAGTTTTGTTTCCGAAACACATAAGTCAATTTCATAGAAACTATAAGTCCACCCTCTATTCATAATTACCACACTCAATTAGACACCTACCTACCAATCAGAATTAGCTCGTTCTAAGGGATCATGAAATATGCATGCCATGAAATGCAACTAATATGAACTCACATGGTATACGAAACAAAAAACAGAATGTCCTATATGAAACAAACATAATTAATACGCACAAACATGCATGAATTACTACTAATATGCAAACATGATATCTATATGCACACATAATACAACAACAACTACTAATCCCTCAAACCACCCTCAAGCTTAAAATATTCAATGTCCGCATTGAATGGAAGTAAATACGAGGGATAGCAGAAAACATACCTACAAAGCGCTTCACATATCCTTCCTCATCGCAACTCAACATACTTGTTTGGCAAAAATCCCCTTTCTGTAGCAATACCCAACTCACAAGAAGCTCCACTAATAATCTCCAAGGAATATCACACCAAAAATAGCCCAAATTCCTAGAATAATACAAAATCCCCAATTTACAAGAACACAAATTCGTAATAAAAATAAGATTAGAGAAGAGATAAACCAATTACGAATCAAAGAGGTGAACTTGTAATTAATTCCTCTTTAGAATTGAATTTAAATAAATAGAAGAGGAATTGGATTTGTATGTAGAGGTGGGTATATATATAAGATGATGGATAAGATGAATAAAGATTTAAGTGTGTAGGAGAGATTTAATAGGGATTGAAATTGATGTAGAATAGAAATAGGATTTTTGGAATTGAAATAGAATTAGAATTGGGTTTAATATTTGGGGGTGAAAGAATAAAATTTGGAATAAGAATTTGGAGTTTTGATTTTTTTTTTTTATAAACAACAACAGCTGCCCAATCTGCACTAAGCACAAGTTGCGCGCAGCAGGAGCAACCTGCGCCACTTCCAGTAATGCAGGCGCAGCCTGTGTGACGCAGGTGCAACCTGCGCATTAGTCAGTAACGCAGGCGCAGCATGCGTGACGCAGGCGAAACCTGCGCGAACTTTTCAATTTTTTTTTTCAACACTTAAATTTTTTTTTCCTTCCTACACTAATGCGTGGGTTGCCTCCCACGAAGAGCTTCTTTAACGTCAATAGCTTGACGTTACTTCCTCAACTCATGATGGTTTCAAAAGAATAACTGAACCGTCCTCCACAGAAAGACCATTCATACGAACGTTAGCATCTTGTTTGTTGGCTTTCCACAAATCTCTTCCCTCAGACTTCAACCTGATTTTACTATCCAACAACTTAATCTTCTTCTTTTTCTTCTTCACACCTCTAATGTGCTTCTCCGACTCGAACGGCTGAACAAAACTTTCTTCTTCTTTATCATCAGCTTTCCACCTTCGCAACACGTTATCATGCCCCTCTTCAAAAATCACTAGCTCATTATTCAAAAGGACATACCTCAAATGTGGTGGAAGTTTCCCAAGCTTTACATTCGAAAGATCTCGAATTGAAGAACTTTCAATGAAATCACTGATGTGATGCTTTAGCACGTGTGTGTCCGACTTTTCGCTCAACAACTGAGCAAACTTCTTTCTCTGACCCGTATCAACTATTTCCATACTGCAAAACTCTTCATCCTCTGTCAGAAATTTCATGGCCTTGAAAACATTAAAGGTGACATTCTGATCTTGCACCATCATTGTAAGCTCTCCTTTTTGCACATCAATCAAAGTATGGCCTGTAGCTAGAAAAGGCCTTCCCAAGATTATGGGAATCTTCTTGTCTTCTTCAAAATCCAAGATAACAAAATCAGCTGGGAAGATAAGCTTATCAACTTTCACCAAAACGTCCTCCACTATGCCCCTTGGATATGTGATAGATCGATCAGCCAACTGCAAAGAGATATTGGTTGGTTTTCGCTCCGGCAGACCAAGTTTCTTGAACACAGATAAAGGCATGAGATTGATGCTTGCTCCCAAGTCACACAAGCACTTGCTAAAAAAAAGGTTGCCAATAGTGCAAGGGATGGTGAAACTTCCCTGATCTTTAAGTTTGGGTGGCAACTTCTGCTGTAGAACTGCACTACACTCCTTCGTTAATGCCACTGTTTCAAATTCTTCCAACCTTCTCTTTCGTGACAAAATATCCTTCATGAACTTTGCATACCTCGGCATCTGCTCCAATGCTTCAACAAAAGGAATGTTAATGGACAATTTCTTGAAGACATCCATAAACTTCTGAAACTGTTTCTCTTGACTTTTCTGCAAGCGTCTAGGATATGGAGGAGGAGGATAGATTTGATTATTCTTTGAAGATTGCTCCGGAGTAGACTTTTCAACAGGTTTCTTGCTCTTCTCACCATCAAGCTGATCATCCACTAAATCAGATTTCTCAATTTCTAGCACTGCAGATTTTTCAACCTGCTGATTCTGAACAGCTTCATCTTCCTTAGCTGCTGATTTAGGATCCCTCGTGACTTTTCCAGATCTCAAAGTAACTGCATTGACCTGTTCTTTGCTTTCCCTTCTGCCTGGATTAGCCTCCGTATCACTAGGAAGAGTTCCTTGTTGCCTACTAAGTAAGGCACTTGCAATCTGTCCCATCTGGTTTTCCAAGACCTTTTGAGAAGCTTGCAGGTTCTTCATCATCATCCTCAAATCATCCATTTCTGATTTTTCATTAGATGATTGCCCCGCATAAGCTTGGGGCTGTTGCTGCTGAAATCCCGGAGGTTGATATGGTTGCCTTGGAGCATACTGCTGTTGATAGCCTTGATTGAATGGCTTTGCTTGCTGTCCCTGAAACTGCTAATAAGGCTGTTGTTGTTGAGCACCTTGATTATTGCTCCAGCTGAAATTGGGATGATTCCTGTTGTTTGGATGATAGATGGCTGGAACTGGTGCAGCAGGTCTCTGAAAATTACTTACAAACTGTGCTGATTCAGAAGAGATAGCACACTGATTCGTCTCATGTGCGCCCGCACATAGCTCACAAATACTAGCAACCTGCTGAACTCCATAATTAGCAAAAGAATCCACCTTCATCGTAAGAGCCTTCAACTGAGCTGCAATAGCTGAAGCTGCGTCAACTTCAAGAACACCTGCTACCTTGCCTTGAGAAAGCATCTGTGTTGGATTTTGATATTCATTAGCAGCCATCGTCTCAATTAGATCATATGCTTCCTCGTAGCTCTTAGCCCACAGAGCTCCACCTGATGCTGCATCTAACAAAGGTCTAGACTGTGCTCCCAACCCATTGTAGAAACCATTGATAACCATCCAATCAGGCATGCCATGATGTGGACACCTACGAAGCATCTCCTTATAACGTTCCCAAGCCTCACACAAAGACTCGCCAGATTGTTGTTGAAATTGGGTTAACTGGTTCCGTATTGCTGCAGTTTTCGCCATAGGGAAGAATTTAGTAAGAAACTTCTGAGCAAGATCCTCCCATGTAGTAATGGAACCAGCTGGTAGAGAGTGTAACCAGCCCTTAGCCTTATCCCTTAAAGAGAATGGGAAAAGCCTCAACTTGATAGCATCCTCCGACACACCATTAAATTTTAAAGTGTCGTAGATCTCGATAAAGTCCCGGATGTGCATGTTAGGATCCTCTGTCGAAGTACCCCCAAACTGAACCGAATTCTGCACCATCTGAATTGTGCTCGGCTTGATCTCAAAGTTGTTCGCTGCAATAGCTGGCCTAACAATACTAGATTGTATGTCATTGATCTTTGGCTGTGAATAGTCCTTCAAAGCCTTGACTACTGCTGGTAAGTCTGCCATCTCTTTTACTGTTGCAAGTTCTTCTTCTGCCAGTTTACGAGTTTGCAAACGTGTTCGCATACACGTTCAAGTACCTGAAAACACCATGAAACAAACAAACTAAATAAGAAATCCGAGTTAGTGAACGCTAACGACCACTGATGACAAGCACATAAACTAAATTAAACACCGATGATCCCCGGCAGCGGCGCCAAAAACTTGTTAACACTAAAACACGCAAGCGTACGTGGTCACAAGTAATATAGATAGAAGTCAAGTTCGTTCCCACAGATATCTGGTTAGGTTTTAATTCAGTTCATGCACCTATGCAACAATGTATGATTATTATTCACTGCTAAGAAAAATAACAGGATTAAGTTTTTACTAACTATAATTAACTAAGATACAAATTAACAAACTAAAATTACTAACTAATGAGAATTAAATTTGAATTACTTATATGCGAGAAAACATGGAATCCTAACTTCATCATCTACTTCACTTAGAGTTGATGCCTTTAATCAATGCATGTGATGATTTTGATATCTGATCGGATAACACGAAACAAGTAAAAGCTACCTCTCGGTATACTAATACCAAACTACGCATGCACCCACAAAAGAGATAGAAGATGGGTAGACACCAATTATGTTTAGACCCTATATCTCTATAGAATTTGAAAACATAAAGGTTTAAGTACAAGTTATCCACATAGATCACATAGGGTAGCATAATATCTCTATTTATGCCACAAATCATGATGTTAAAACATCAACCTATCCTATGCTAGCATGGCAAGTTCTAAATCTCAAGATCCACTCTCGTTTAGCAAGAGATTAACAAATTAGATGTTCGCGACGCATCTAAATACATGAAACACAACCATACGAGGATATCAAGAATTCATCACACATAAATCTTTAAAGCATACAAACTACTAAGCTACATAGATAAATCCATTAGAATCCCATGACAACGATTAGTTCATAATCGAACCGCTCGTCATCATGGGATCTGATGAAACCATGATATAAAACAAGTTATGAAAGAAAGAAGTAATAATATTAATAAAACAAAGAGTTAAGAAAACAAATCTAGAATCCAGAATAACACAAAAGATGAAGTAGATCAAGATCCGTTGCTTGTCACGAGCGTTGAATCTTTCTCCCATTTTCTCCCTTGCAGATCTAAGCTATGATACAATAAAAATAAAAAACTCCCCTAATTACAATGCTAAGATGTGTTTAAATAGGCTTTAGATTTCTTGCCCAGCAGGAAATTACCATCTATTACAATTAGAATTCGATTAAGGTACTAAAACCTGCCCAAAATATAATTATAATTAGAAAAAGGGCAAAATAGTAATCTTTCAGCCTTGCTTCACAAAGAACACGTGCTCAAATTTTAACTACACGCTCCATGCACCTTCTATCTGTCCCAGGTTGTAGAAAATCTCCCAAGATTCGCGTGAACTGTAAGATCGCTGAAAACGGACTTCTAGAACTCCAGATATGGCCAAAACAGTGTAGACTGCGCAACCTTCCCGGAAAATCCGAATTTTAATAAATTAATCCTCCAAACACGATAGAAGCATCAACCATAATCGATATTCTTGTAAATCTGCACGACTAAGCAAAACACATCAAAACTACAACAAACTTTAGTCCAAGACAATCAATTTAAGCCGATATGGAACGCTCCAAGTGGATATAAAATCCACTTATCAGTAATACATCCGTCGTGAGGGGATATCTCGTGTTTGGCACTTCCTATGCGGTGTATAAATAGCATAGGCATGTCGCCGGAGTAGTGGGACACGTATAGTCATGACTAGTCAGTTTGTGTGTGTTTTTTTTGGCCATTCTGGGAGCATGTGCTTATTGCCTTGTGATCCCTGTCTGAATCTGGGTAGCATTTGCTTTGTGCTATGCAAGCCCTGTCTGTATAAGATCGTCTCCCATGTTAGTAAATAAGATATTTTGAGTATTGTTTGTAAGTGTAAAAATATGTGTAAAGTACGTTTATTTTGGATTAGAAAGCATGTATGTCTATATTGTGGTTTTAAGATTTTATGGAATTTTTGGTTTTGTCCAATTTTGTCTTTATTTCTCATTTAAATATTTTGTTTATGTTATTATTGTCATTACATCTAACTCTTATTCACCTTGTCATAATTGTTATCCGTATATGGGCTTTCGCTCACTGCTGGTTTTTGTTTGTTCATTTTTTTTCCGGCAGGTAACCATAATTAGGTGGGCTATCTTATGGGATGAGTGCGAGTGCGGATTTAGCAGAGCTAATTTATTTTCTTGCATTTTATTAGAATTCTAGAATTTTATTCGAACTTTAGAAAGTGTGGTATTGAATTTCGAGTTGGACAATTTAAATGTAAGTTTATTTTATGGATTGTAAGTTTTAGATTGGTATGGTTTGGATTGGTTAATTCTTGGAGAATTTTTATTTTAATCGACTTGAAAATGTTTATTATCTTGAGATAATTACTGTGATGTTAAACTAGTATTCATCAAATGAATGAAGCACTTTGACGAAAAAGAAGACGAGGTTGGAATATTAATCTTCCTCAACAAAGCTTGAAGCCCCTGCTTTTAATCTGTTAATTTTGCTGGAAGCCCCTGCTTGATAATCTGTTTATTTTGATGTATGTGATGTGTGTTTCACGAGGATCTAAGCCTATAGCCAGTTTCACCTCCAATAATTTGAAATATTTTTGGCAAATATATTTGATGTCACATTATAGTAATTATCATAAAGTTTTTAAATGAAAAATTATCCCATATATTACTGTTGTAATATCTCTTTCAATTTTCATGTTGTTGCTGCTAATTTATTCGTTAATAATTTTTTACAGGCGATCACATTTTATTTCATTTGGTTATCAGAGATGCAGGCATGAGAGTAAATGAGGAGAGTGGATCGAAGTATTTTGAAAATAAGTGTAGGTTTGTCGAACTTGTTGTTGGGTTTCAACCCAATATGATTATATGGGCTTGGGTGGTCCAAGATATATATGGGTAAGATAATAATTGTATGTGTAGACAATTATTATATATGGTATGTCTTGATCACTAAGTTGGGAAATTAGGTGCCAAGAATTGGAAGACTTGTATAATAACTTGTAAGTCTTGGTGGCTAAGTTTTTGATGTCTATATAAACATAGTCATATTGTATTTGTTTGATGTGGTGAAGCTTAAGAGATGTAGTCTTAAGTATTGTTTGGGAAATGCTTGAGCATTGTTGGCTCAAGTATCGGGTTTGGGACACCATTGAGGTGTTATTGTTTTGATGTATTATTGATAATTGTTTTGGTTAATAATACGAGTTTGGGGCATGGGTGTTTCCAAATCAAATATTGTGTGTGTTCTTGTTTTACTTTTAATTATTGTTGATAGAAGTAGAAGTAATACTTGAATAGTGTTTGACCGCGCTTTGGTGGATCTTGTCAACTAATCGATTGGTTTTGTGTGTGTGCTCTGTATTGGTATTTATGAATCTCGAATTGTATAGTCCCCTAACCTAACAAGTGGTATCAAGAGCAAAGGTTCGGGTTCGAGATGGATGAGGTTGAGGGAAAGTTCGAGGTTCAATTGGTATGGCAGAGCATGATGAAGGATTTGCTGACAAGGAGATTGCTGCTAAAGCGGGTAGAGACAAAGTTACATGCGGTTTGAAGGTTGACTTGCACCGTGGATCAATCCTGTGTTTAGAGGTGGCCATTAGGGCGGTTCAGCCCGGCCCGCACTGAACCGGCCCGGTTTTTTATTCGTTTATATTCGGACCGTCCTGAACCGGCCCGAACCGGCCCTGAACCGTAAAAAAACCCGGTCCGAATACGGGTTAAGTGTTAAAAAACCGGGACCGGACCGGCCCGGCCCGCGACAGTACGAACCGGGTGAACCGGCACGGCCCGGCCCGGACCGGCACGGCCCAGCCCGCGATTCGATCGCACGCGCCACGTCTTCCCTTCCCAGACGACCGTTGCTCTGGTGACCGTTGCTGCAGCTTGTGACCGTTTTGCTTTGTTGCCGTTGGGAGACAACGGTTATATCTTCCTAACCCCTATAAATACCGTCCTCTCTATCATTAATTTTCCCCACACCACCATTTTTCTATCTAATTCTCTCTCTATCCATTTTTCTATCTAATTCTCTCTATATCTCTAAATTATCTCCGGCTCTATTTTTAATACTCGTAAGTCGTAATAAGCTTTTACAGTAATTGTTATCTCTCTCAAATCTCGAGCAAAAAAATGGAACAAGGAAGGGGTAGTGGCACTATTTCATCTCAAGATTCAACTCCGGTGACTGGGATGCTACCACCTCGATCTCCGGCATCTCCGGCCACACAGACACACGAAGAAGGTATAATTAATTTTTTAAATTTTGTTCGGTTTGTATATTTTATATACATTTATATATGCTACGAATTATTTATTTTTTTAAAATGTATATATGCTTCGAATTCGAATTTTGTATTTAATTTATATATGGTTCGAATTTTGTATTTAATTTATATATGGTTCGAATTTTGTATTTAATTTACATATGGTTCAAATTTTGTATTTCATTTTTGATTTATTCGTTTTGTAATTTTTTGTAGGTTCAAGTTCGAGACAATCATCACATGTTTGGACATACTATGATAGAGTTCAAATATCCGATGATCCACCAAAATTTAAAGTTCATTGTTTGATTTGTATACAAATTGGTCGGCAACAAGCACCGTTTACGTGGGCTAGGGGACAAGGTACGGGTACACTTAGTCGACACTTGGAAAATATTCACCAACTTACGAAGGCGAATCATGAAAGTGGAGAAGCACGTCGAGGTCCACAACAAACACAACTTAGTGGTTTTATGACATCGTCGGCCGGTGGAGGTATGCCTTTTGCTTATAGTAGAGATAGAATGATTGATGATTTTTCTAGATACGTTACCTTAGATGAATTACCTTTCTCCCACGGTGAGAGTCCAAATTTAGAGCATATGATAAAGAATTCAATAAATCCGGCCTTTAAAAGAATTCCTAGAAACACACTTAAACGTCACATACAAAAACAATATTATAGTCAACGAATCGAACTAATTGAATATTTAGGTAATTTTGATGGTATGGTTTCTTTAACTAGTGATTGTTGGAGTTCGAGTCAAGGTGAACCTTATATTTGTATTACGGCTCATTGGATTGATAGTGACTATATCTTACAAAAACGAATTATTGCATTTGATGTGATGGATGAGTCACACTCGGGTTATAACATAAAACAAAGAATTTTAGAAACAATAAATGAATTTAATTTGTATAATAAGGTATTCACAATATCTTTAGATAATGCTGCTGCTAATAACAAATGTATGGATTATATTAAAACTGATATTCCTTTAGTTTTAAATGGACAATTTTTACATATTAGATGTTGTGCTCATATCATTAACTTGTCGGCCCAAAAAGGAATTGCACAATTAACTCATTTATTAGATCCTATTATGAAGTTTTAGGAGTTAAATATGATCACTTGCTATATGTAAATAACTGTTTAGTCTTGTTATATAAACTAATAGATTTGTATGTTCCTAAAACTCAAAATGTTATGCCATCTAAGAGTAAGAGTAGTGGTGTTAGTAGGTTTAATAGTACTATTGCATCTATACTAACTAAAAAACAAAAATGTAGAATTTCCACCTCATCTACTCCTGTACCTGCTTCTGCTTTTAGTATGATTAACGAATTTTTTTCTTATAGTTATGAGTTAAATGATGATTTTGAAATACTAACATGGTGGAAGAATCATGAGTTACAATTTCCGGTTTTAGCAAAAATTGCAAGGGATATTTTAGTCGTTCCCGCTTCTACAATTGCGTCCGAGTCCGCTTTTAGTGCAGGTAGAAGAGTGCTAGATGAGAAGAGATCAAGTCTTGCACCAGACGCGGTCAAGATTTGTGTTTGCAAAAAAGATTGGGATCAAGCCGCAAAAAGACAACAAGGAAAGAAAGATGAAGACGAAGATGGTGAAGACGATCCATGGATGATAATGGATACTTCATCAGAATCAGGCGCCTCAACAAGTGAACAACAATTATAGTGGATAGTTTATTTAATTTATAAAAATAGTGGATAGTTTTTTTTTATTTGTATTGTAATAGTATGTTAATGCGGTTTGTTCCGTTTTTTTAGAGAGGAGTCCTCTCAAATCATTTGTAAAATATTTTTAATTAATAAAATTTATATGAGGTACCGTCCTCTTTTAACTACATCATTAATTTACAAAATCTATTAGTAAAGCGGATCTATAAAGAAATAAATTAATTTTCAAAAAAACGAATAACCGGCCCGGCCCGCACTAACCCACGAATCCGGTTACGGGTTTAAATTTTCTGATTCGAAACCGGCCCGGCACGGCCCGTATAAGTATTAGTGCCGGTTCAGTGTTCTGTTTTTTTGGCACGGCCCGGGGGAAGCCCGGCCCGGACCGGCCCGGACCGCCCTACTGGCCAGGTCTACCTGTGTTCGGACTCAAAATGGAAGAGGTCATCGCAATTGTTTCAATGGCTTGATCAACCAGGTGAAATATTTGGGTGATACTAGTGATTTTCTTCAGGAGACCGAAGGATTGTGAAAGCAAGGATCGGGTGACTCAATATGTGGAAGAGCACTCGTGGTGGTTGATGCACGTAATTTTGTAGATTGACACATCGTTATGGTGAAGAACGATGGTTTGGAGGGTCACTATATAGGGTTTAGCGATACTCAAAGATTGGAAGAGCGAGAGGAGATTCTTGTTCGAGGGGAGGCATTGGCGAATGGACGTCGATAGCTTGATAGTTACCGTTCAATCCGATATGGGTACTGGGTTGAAGGGGAGGATTATTGGGTTTCAACCCAAAATGATTATATGGTCTTGGGTGGTCCAAGATATATATGGGTAGGATAATAATTGTATGTGTAGACAATTATTATATATGGTATGTCTTGATCACTAAGTTGGGAAATTAGGTGCCAAGAATTGGAAGACTTGTATAACAAGTATGGTAAGACTTGTAGAACAAGTACGGTAAGTCTTGGTGGCTAAGTTTTTTATGGCTATATAAACATAGTCATATTGTATTTGTTTGATGCGGTGAAGCTTAAGAGATGTAGTCATAAGTATTGTTTGGGACATGCTTGAGCATTGTTGGCTCAAGTATAGGGTTTGGGACACCATTGAGGTGTTATTGTTTTGATGAATTATTGATAATTGTTTTGATTAATAATACGAGTTTGGGGCGTGGGTGTTTCCACGTCAAATATTGTGTGTGTTCTTGTTTTACTTTTACTTATTGTTGATAGAAGTAGCAGTAATACTTGAATAGTTTTTGACCGCGCTTTGGTGGATCTTGTCAACTAATCGATTGTTTTTGTGTGTGTGCTCTGTATTGGTGTTTGTGAATCTCGAATTGTATAGTCCCCTAACCTAACACTTGTGTGGAAGAATAGAGTTCTTAGGTTTGTCTTGTACAAATTAGACTAGATTGACTTGTACTTGTTAGTTCAAGAATTAATAAACATTGTGGATGTATTTTTCCAAGTGTGTAATAATTATTATATTATTTAGTATAATTTTTTAGACTGAATTAATTTGAAAGATTGGAAGTTTCGATTAACGCATATTTTTCATTATTCAACAGCTTTCTAGGTACAGAAAAATAGAAAAAATTTTATTCTAGTTTTTTTGACAATATAAGTCGGACGTATAAAAGAAAACGTATATACGTTGGTAGTTTGAATGAACCAATGTAAAAGGATAAAAAATATACGTCGATTAATAGAATTTTTACGTCGGTTAATTTGTTTTTATACGTCGGTTTTTATCATTCCAGGAAAATGTGTAGAATTTAATGAAAAATTATTTTTACTTCTCGAGTACATATATAGTGGCATTTGTTTGATATTTATTATGATTTTAATGATTCAAATGATACTTCGTTGAGATCAATGAATGTATTGATATATGGCCTACACTTCAATGACCATTTGATACTTAACCCTATATATAATTCATCATATAATTACTATATGTATATGCGTATGTGTATGTGATATTAATAGAGTTTTGATTTTGTTCACCTATGCTTAATCACTTGGTATATTCAACTTTATATGAATCACTTTGGCTCTAATTTTCGGTTGGTTTAATCTATTGACATTGTTCTTTTAAAATTTTTCGTTGAAATAATTGTTTTTGCTTAATGTAGGAATGACATATAGTTGTCTAATTGTTACGTATTTATCTTTATTTTATCCATGTCTTTAATCTGGTATAAACTAGTGTTCTATGTCTTGATCAGCTTTTGTCAAGAAAGATTGGTGACTACTTTCATTTTGTATTCTGTAACTATTTTCATTAGTTTAGCAAGTCAACTACTTTTATTTTTATCCTTTTCAATTTTGTTTTTTAAATTGATTTTGATTTATAAGCACATTAATTCTAATTTGATGTTACTTAATTATGTTGACCCATTATTAACTTTTCATGTTATCCCATTAATCTTGTGTTGCCTAATATTGCTTATGATCTTGTCCTATTGTTTTAAAGTTCTGTTTGTCTATTTATTTAATTATGTTTTGTATTTAGATATATTTACAAGTTATACCTAATGCATAATTTCACTTTTATTTTGTCAAGTAGTTTAGTTTTTTACTTTTAATTTGACCGAGTATATGGCTAGTACTGTTGTGTATCTTAATTGACCTTTATTTGATGTGATTTAGTTATAAAATACCACTCATTTTGTTAAATATCATTGATATGGGCTAAAAGTAAATCCTAAAGACACAATTAATGTTGCATTAATTAGACCTAGCATGGTCTAAATACGAAGCCTAATAATGGGGCCCAAAGCCCTAATTAAATATTAATTTCGTAATTAATATTAAGGGAGATAAACAACTCAGCAACAAGAGTCAAACAAGGAAACTACTCCTACAATGAGTAGCCTCCAAGGCACCAAACTCAACATGGAAACAGACTCCTACAAGATATGATCTGGAACCTTCTCTAAGGAGGTGACTTGTTTGCGAAGTCACCTAACCCTACTACGATTCTAAGGCTTTTCAGCCTATATAAGGGCCTGACCCCTCATTCTCAGAACTACGTTTTGGCTTAATCCTCGAATAAGGACATACAAGCTACTACGTCCGTGGTGTGCCCTCGCCGCTATAGCCCCGAGGGCGAACACCAAGAACTACGTCTTGACTTGATTCTCAATAACGAGATACGCAGGCACTCTGTGAGGACCGATCAGTCTCGAACGCAGAAATAATCATTAAAGCTCGAAGCTCACCATCCCTTGTATTTAATACATACAAACCCTAGCCATAATTTACAAACCCTCGTTTTTATTCTACAACATTTGGCACCGTCTGTGGGAAGACAACATCAACCATGGTTCAAACACGAAGAGCGAAACCAACCTCAACTGAGGCAACCACCGTCGTCACTGAACAAGGGTATGTACCCCCCATCAACAGGGGCGACCACTCAACCTCAAGTTTCTCAACCTATAGGGATGGCTCCCCATGCTGAGAGAACTCTACCTGTGGTTGTCCATCCAAACCAGGAGACCAACCCTCTTCAGATGGTGGTCTCTCCCCTTGTCAATCATCCACTACCTCTGGGGGTGCAGATCTCTACTACAGATCTCCCTAGAAGTACGAATCCGGCATACGGCTTGCCTAACTACCCTCCGAATACTCGATGTGTTGGGCCGAGTGGCCATGCCCTGCAGATACATGAGCCGTATCACCCTCCTTACATTAGAGGTTTGGCCCTGATCAAAGATATTATGACTACTCAGGTCCTTATACTGAGGATTGTTCATCTAAGGATGACGATCGAGATGAAGTATCAAGGAGGTGACGTACTAGCAAAGAGCTTGGAAGGCAAACTCGAAGAATCCATGATGGACCCCCAATGACAGCTACTAAAAGGATTAATGCTCATGAAGCCAAGATTCAGAGGTTAAAGGAGGACATCGCAAGGAAGAAACAGAGGTAGAATCGGAATCGACCCCCTCCGAGGTCAGGAGAGATTACCATAGTTGATTTGGAGAGGTCGTCTAGAAGGCAGAAAAGGGCCGATGCCCCAAGAGGTGAAACTACAAGGGTGGAAATCCCCAGGGTTGATACCAAATACTTGATGCAACTTGGAGATCCTGATGATCCCACACCGCCGTTTACCGAGGAAGTGATGAAAGCTCACATCTCTAGGAAGTTTAAGATGCCTACTATGAAGGCCTATGATGGAACGGGTGATCTAGCAAACCATGTGAGAACGTTCTGGAACGCACTGTTGTTGTAGCCTCCTAGTGACGCTCTCAAGTGTAGGGCATTCCCTCAAACCCTGGCGGGTATGGCTCAAAGATGGTATAGTCGTTTGCCTGCAAACTTGATTAACACATTCAAGGAATTGAGCATGGCTTTCATCAATCAATTTGTTAGTGGAAAAGTCCATGAGAAGAGCTCTGCATCCCTTATGCAAGTGGTGCAAGGAAAGAATGAGAACCTAAGGGACTATCTCAAGCACTTCACCAAGGAGACGCTGAACATCCCTGATCTGGAAAATAAAGTAGCTATGATAGCCTTGAAGAATGGGACAACCAACACCTTTTTTCAAATGTCATTGGCAAAACATCCTCCTGAAAGCATGACTGAGCTTCAAAAAAGGGCAAGCAAATACATAAAGGCTGAGGAAAGCATGAGGAAAATAGAGGTCTCTCCCGTAAGTGGTGAAGACAGGAACTCTAAAAAGCGAAAGACAGAGCAGGAGTATGATGCTTGGGACAAATATCCCCGAACTAGAAAGGACTTCAACTCTGCTCTAGGACCAAGGTTTACTGAGTACGCAAGGTTGAACACTCCAAAGAGTCGAATCTTTTTGGATATTGAGAAAGATAAGGATTTTTTATGGCCGAAGCCACTCAGGGATTATCCCTCAAAGAGAAACAAGAATCAGCATTGCAAATTCCACAAGGATGCGGGGGCATGACACTGATGATTGCAAGCAACTCAAGGATGAGATCGAGTTCTTGATCCGTAGAGGGAAGCCGAACCACTTCACTAAGGGTGAAGATCGTGGTAATCAGAGAAGGAAGTATGATAGGAGCGACAATAATCGGGATCGTAACCCACAACCCCGAGGGCCAGTAATCAACATGATCGCAAGAGGCCCAACCGCGGCTGGGAAAACAAAGAATTCTCGAAAGGCTTATGCCAGATAAGTAATGCACATTATTGGAGAAACACCAAAATGTGCAAAAATCGAGGTAACAATCGGGTTTGATGATTCAGACTTGGAAGGGGTGAAGTTCCCCCATGACGACCCGTTGGTCATACTCCTGTGATTGGAAACTCAGAGGTGAAGCGAGTCTTGATAGAAAATGGAGCTTTCGTCAATATTTTGTTCCATGATGCATTCGTAAAGATGGGATACAACGACTATCAGTTGACCCTGTCTAACATGCCTATTACGGATTCTACGGAGTAGAATCTAAAATTGAGGGAACTATTCAGTTGCCTATCACCATCAGACAGAAGCCAATAGAGGCCACTCAGATGCTGAACTTTTTGGTTATCAAAGAGTCTTCCACATGCAATGCCGTCCTCGGGAGGACAGGACTCCATGCTTTTAAGGCTGTGGCCTCAACCTATCACATGAAGATCAAGTTTCCAACCAGGAATGGGGTGACATCCCTGTCCTAACACATATATTATATTCGTATAAATAGAATTATTTATTTATTTTTTTCACTATTATTATTATTTATTATTTAATGAGAATGGAGAATATGTATTAAGATTTACGTCAGGATATACTCTAAGGAGTGAAGTTATTAATTTTTAGGAAAATTTCTCGATACGACTCATAGAACATAAGATTTGTTACCGTATTATTAATGTACATTATTAACGAGTACGAGAAATCAAACTTTCCACTTTTACATTATTATTGGTCGAATATTTTCAGGAAAAAGAAGTGGAAATTAGTTGCTTAATTTCTTGATTTATTAAGGAAGCTATTAGATTAAAAGAAATGGGAAATAGACTTTAAAAATCAAGTCAAAGCTTTCTAAAGAAGCTAACACCAAACTTATCATCTACTTTTCTTTTTTTTTTTTCATCACTTTGGTCAAATGAAGTAAGGAAGAAATGGAGGAGAAAAAATTCATTTTTCTTGGCTTTGTTCTGAATTCAAGTTGTTTGTAAATTCATAAACACTTTGCTTAATCATTACCCCTTTAACTACTAGTAATCTCTTCCATTCTAAACCACCAAAACACTTGTTAATCAATGGATTAGGTTTTCAAGAAGGGACTGATTTTTGATGAAAATTGGGGAAAATATGTTTGGATTGGATTGGTAGAGCTTGCCATGGATTTAGAGGTATACTTTCTTTTAATAATTCTTTTATCATTAGTAATAATAGATTTAGATGATATTATGTTAATAATATGAGGAGTATGAGCACGTATTGATTGTGTTGTTGTTGAAGAAGGTTTTGATTATGTGAGGAGGAAGATATAAGGTGGATTGTGGGTTATGATTTTGGATAAATTTTACGGACGCCGGAAGGCTGTCCGAGGAACTGAATGTGAACAGTAATTCAGGGGACTGGGTTCTCAGTTTTTGTTAACATTTTTACATGGTAACGTTCTACTCGGAGTCTAGTTTACGTAGCCGCAAACGGTGAGTTGATTGGATTAACGAGCTAGGAGTTATGGCCGTTTTAGTATAGGTTGTTCAAAACCTACGATTTGGTAAACACTGAAATTTGGAAAAATGTTTCACCTAGTTAAACTCTTTAATTCAAACTGAAAATTTTATGTAAGGTCTATAAATGATCAAGGAAGAATATTCGAGAGTTTGATGATTTATAAACCATTTTTGGATTTATTAAAAATGTTAGAGTGAATGGTGCGCAGTAGAAGATGATTTCCAGTTTTCCTGAGACTGACCTATTTTGGAAGATATGTTCGGATGGTACATGGCTATGTCTAGGCAGTGGGTTTGCTGGGTCTATAACCTACTTTGAGTCTAGTTTACACCCTAGAAAGAATCGAGTCATTTCATTTAGCGAGTAAGGAGTTATGGTCATTTTAGTGCAATAAGCGTATAAGGTACAAATTGTTTAAACATGGAACTTTGGGGAATTGTTTCACCTAGCTGACAACCTTAGTTCGAATCAAAATTGTACGGGTTGATAAAACAATGAATATAGAGGATCTTAGAGGTGGATTCGTGTTAAAATAATAATTCTACGATTTATAGGGAATTTTAGAGTATGACTGTGTCGGTAAGGAAATGCCCTGTTTTGGACCTTGTCGTGGCAGAATTTTATGTCAACTTTGAGAGAACATTTGACCTAGCTATACTAATCGTTTTAATCTGAAAATTTGAGGGTAGAAAGGTCTCATGTTAGATATTGAAATGGAAAAGGTTTCGTGCGAATATGTTAAGTTTTGGAGTTATGAAAAATGTCGGAACATAGGGGTTTAATAAGGATTTCTTAAGAAAATCATTACAAGTAGATGTTTTGGGGCTTAAATAACTTGGTTAAAAAAACCTTTGACAAGATAGTTTTACGAATAGCTAAAGTAGGCCCGAGAAGGTGAAGTGTTGGGCAAAAAAATTAGTATACATATATTAAACTAGATTTAACCAAGTGCACCCATAAGTGTAATAAAGATTAGTTCTTATGTGTTTATAGAGTACCCGAGACATGGAAGGAGCATGGATAGAATATCACTAGGAATCATTAAAAGAAGTGCAGAGGCCAAGGTGAGCATTTATCAAACCTTTTCTTTATATATGTATACTCCATAATAACTTGTGATTTTTATGGGATTAAAAGATATAACTAAGAAATGTTCAAGACTTGAATATATATATATATATATATATATATATATATATATATATATATATATATTTGTGTTTGTGTGTGTGTGTGTGTGTTACAAGAAAGAATTACATGATTTATCAGAATATGTGGGTTTATATGATACGTGATGATTGTGATGTGTTTTGATAGACGTAGTTGTTATGTGGACTTTAAATGATTTCATGAGAATGTTATTTGGAAATTATACGGTTACTTGAATCCATATGTTACTAAAATGGATTAAGTTGATTATCTGGGATTATATGCTATACGGTTATATGATTACGTGATGAAAGTACATACACGATGACTATATTATAGTGAAATGAAGTATCACGTGGCTATATATGTGATAAGTATTATTTGAATGAGTTATTTGAAATGTGCATATACTTGATATATGAGAAAGGTGAATACATGATCACTGTGATGTATGAGCAATGTGAATACATGATGACAACATCATTGACATGAAAAGGGTTATTATGTGATCGATGTGGATTACATGAAAGGAAAATGTCAACGTGAATAAGTACATGGAAGGAAGAAATGAAACGGGATATAAGATGTGCATATTGTTTCATTTGAGTCCCACTAAATAAAGACGTTGTGACTGCGAATACTTTTGTATCAGCAATGTGAATAAATGGCCTAGCTAGCCATCAACGTGAATAGGAAAGTCCTCTGCATTATAAAGCAACATGAATAGGAAAGTCCTCTGGACTATAAAGCAACATGAATAGAAAAAGAGCCCTTGAGGCCAAGAGATCCCGGGAGATAATAAAGTCAAGTTGGTCAGTCACAACAAAGTAAAGAAACAAGGTGAAAGAAAAGTGAGTCTCATGCATATGTTGCATACATTCATAGTAAATGATTACTTGGATTTATTGTGACACCCCTAGATCCGGGGTCATGAATCCAGGACATCACGATCCAATTTCCATTTAATAACATTATATTCTTGATAGTTGAAGTATAAATACTTGCTCATACTCACACAATAGACCCCATACTATAACATTACACACCAGTCATATGCTCAGAGAACAACATCCATAATAATAACCGTTTAAAGTTAAAAGAGTTATTACAAACCCAGAATCTTACTTAAGTAGTGTTGCTGAATATTACTTCTAGAAGAACCATTTCAACAACCAAAAGTTATTACACAAGCTTACACGCTTAATTTACATATGTCTACTAATACCCATCCGTCCTACAAGAGCTACCTCAGGGATAGGCGCCAGTACTCTCTCAAAACCCTTACCCTCTTCCGGGGTGTAGTATGAAGTATCGGCATCTGCCCTAGCTGTTATATAATTAAATAGCAAGAGTGAGCTATAATAGCTCAGCAAGATAATATTGTAAACCAGAATCAAAGTTAAAACATATAAATATATATATATTAATAAACGGAAAGTCCACTATAATAATTAAGAAAAGAATTAATCATTACTTATTCAATACACCATCCATTTTTCCTTTATGAGAAGAAAAGATATAAAACAATATAATATCAGTTTCTCTTTTAATATAATATAATATCAGTTTCTCTTCTAATATACTATAATATCAGTTTCTCTTCTAATATAATATAATATCAGTTTCTCTTCAATTCATATAATATCAGTTTCTCTTCAATTCATATAATGCTTCCTTTAAAAGATTTGGGGGTATCCACTGTCGCCTGATACGTTAGGACGATGATCAGTCGCCTACTCGTACATGCTCCTTGTTTACTACTAGTAGAAGGAATGACAATCATCCCTGGAGGAAGGTTCTCCGCTACATCCTCCTTCGGCATCCGTTGGGCCGTAATAAAATAACGAGGAAGGTTCTCCACTACTTCCTCATAAAATGATGGATGCTGGACTGTGCTAAACACAGCCACTTACACAAGTATGTTGTAATCCCCCTTTTTGCAAAATCATTATTCCATTCAAGAATTTTATTTCCATTTCCACCCTTATCCATACATATATCATTATACTTTAAATATAACTCCCTTTTAAAAAAAACATGAGATCATTAACTCAAAAGACAGAAATATTCAAATAATATTTATTAAATCACAAATGTTTAAAGATTATACTTAAACAGAATATTATAAACCATATAACCCTAGATAACAACTGATACCATTCTTTTTCATATCTCTTTAAACCATAAAGTATATTAGCTCCATCCATATTCATATCCATATCCATAATCCATATCCATATTCACCTTAACTAATCTCAACAAACAGGGAATATCCCTAACCATATAATGATATTAGATTCATATATTATCTAGCCAAACCACTTTTCTTTAAACATAAACAATTTATCAAAATAAGGATAAAAGAAATCTTGCCTCGATCTCTAATCCCAAGAAGAATGATCCGGTGTTCGTCTCGAGTATCTATAGAAACGAAAAGGATCACCATCAAAATATATTTCACTTAACCATTTAACCATTAAATAAATAAATATATATATATATAATAATACCCTTGACACATAATATAAGTTTAACATACTATTTATAGACCAAAAGTTCCAAGAACTTATCTATTATTAAACTCCATAAAAGTTTCAGTGTTTTTCACCACTTCCTTATTAACCACACATGACTGTAAAATTTCTCATAAATTATCAATTTCGAATTTTGACACAAGGTCAGTGGGGTTTGACTATCTATTCACCCTACTATATTGTCCCAAAATTTTATAACTTTTAAAGATGTTTAAGTATGGTAATTATAGCCTCAATGTTGACACAATTTCATTTTCTCAGTTTCCGAATGATTTTCACTAAAACTCACTTTTCTCCTAAACCGTTCATTGGATTTTGACGTACTTTATATCAAAACGATCTATGAACTAAGCTCTATCCTCTCATGGTCAGTTAGTACCCTGGAAAGAACCCTAACCGTACAGGTATGGGTGTCAAAAACAGGGCATCTTTTGGTTTAACGAAAATCGAGCATTATAACGGCTATACTTTCATACTTTACAAATTTTTTACACCTCCAAACTCATCATCCAACACATATATCAATCCATACACCATGTGGTCATCATGCCAACCATGGATTTCAACACACAACACTTCCATAATCCATCAAAACACTTATAAACAATTATATAACCATGATTTTATATTTTACACTAACTTATTCCCAAAAACCAACCATAAACTCAAGATTCAATCTAGGGTTTCAAGTAGTATACTTTTCTTGGAGTGTGTAAAAGCCATAATACACCTTGTATCACCTTTATATCACTTTAGTATAGCTTAGATCTTCCAAAGAAACCAAGAAAACTAAAGTTAGTTTCTAAGATTTACTATTCATCATCAATCTTGTAAAATTCATAACAAATCGAAAAATAAGAGTTTGGCTCTCAAATTTTTACCACATCTTGGTCTCTTCATAAGCTTTGATTTGAGCTATGGATCACCAAAAACAAAGCTTCCTAGCTATGGTTTTGATCCCGTTTTTCCCACTGGACAGAAGCTGTAAAGGATTAGGCAGGTTCTGTTCTTCAACTTGGGGAAGGGATTTGACTAGGCTACACTACTTTGTTGGCCATGAAATTTTGAAAGTTTGTTCTCCATACAATGAGGAGGCTATGGTTAAAATTTGGTGATTATTGAAGCTCTAGATCTTGAGATATGAATTTTTCTTTGAGTTGTGTTCTTGGTGGGCAGTTTGGGAGAGATTGTGTTTTCTTTGTTTTCTCTCTTGCATAATGACTTGTGTGACTTGTTTCTATCCCTTTAACATCAGATCTTATCTATTAATTAAGTGGGTTTGAAGTCCACCAATGAAATCAAGACATGTGGGTGTGTTTGAATGAGTTATCCACTTGCTTTGGTAAGTTACATGCATATCCTTGCCTTTAATCTTTTATTTCCCTTATAGCCTTGCCACTTCACTAATTGCCATGAGCCATACTCTTTAATCACTTGCATTTGCAGCTCCTTGGAGCCTCTTGGATCTGCATGGCTTAGGTTTTGGGCCTTAGGGCTTTTGATTTGGGCTTTGGACAAAGTTCTCTCGTCGTTTGATTCATCGATTGAATTCTGTGATCGTTCCAATGGTGTCTCATTTGTAAATCTCTTGAATATATTTTATCCTTTTCCACATCATATATTAATGTGTTAGGGTGGTTGAAATCCCCAAGTAGATATTAAATCCAATATCCTTGGTATATTCTCTTTATTTCAGAATTTGCTCTCCCGGTTTCTCAAGCGTTCTCAAACTAGTTGCATTCTCTTTGCTCTAGGATTATATTCTCAATCCTCTTTTCCTCTAAAATATATCCTCCCTTGGACTTCTAATATTTATTATCCTTAACCCATGATTCATTCACTTGATCGCTTAATCTCGTTATAAAGTCTCAGCGGTTTCTAGAATGTTCGTTCTAAATTCTCTAATCAAATATAATAAAATTCCAAAATATTAAATTCTCAATTCCTCAAATTTAATATCTCATTTCCAAGTGGTTCTAAATTGTTTAACAATCTAAATTCCTCTGGCATTACCTTGACTTAATAATCCTCTGGTTTAACCTAATTTCACATGTTCCTCAAAGTATACACCCTTTTCATATTCCATACTCTTTAATATCCAATACAATAGTGCTCAATTGAAATCAAACATCTTAAAAATCTATACTGAGGAATTTCTGAAATCCGTTATCGTTTCGAGTCACTCATTTTCATAGTACGACGCTAATATGGTTTCTGATTATTCATTTTTTGTTTCACTTATAGGGTACCTACATACCATTTCCCTAAATCCTCGAAATTACTATTCATTTAAGCACTGTAGCATTTCTAAAGTTAGGGTTATTACAGTCTTCCCCCCTTAAAAGGATTCCGTCCCGGAATCACGTTGAAGATATTGACGAATACCTTTCTCACATTACACCTTCTAATTCTCATATTACTTCCTCCATCCTTTAGTTTCTCATTAAACATCTCTATCTTGTTTGTACAGAAATACACCAACATACACTTGCTTGTCATTCATCAACATGCCATTTAGCTTATCAATAGCAGTACTTTCACTATCTTTTCCTTACCAACTAGAGGTGGCCATTAGGGCGGTTCAGCCCGGCCCGCACTGAACCGGCCCGGTTTTTTATTCGTTTATATTCGGACCGTCCTGAACCGGCCCGAACCGGCCCTGAACCGTAAAAAAACCCGGTCCGAATACGGGTTAAGTGTTAAAAAACCGGGACCGGACCGGCCCGGCCCGCGACAGTACGAACCGGGTGAACCGGCACGGCCCGGCCCGGACCGGCACGGCCCAGCCCGCGATTCGATCGCACGCGCCACGTCTTCCCTTCCCAGACGACCGTTGCTCTGGTGACCGTTGCTGCAGCTTGTGACCGTTTTGCTTTGTTGCCGTTGGGAGACAACGGTTATATCTTCCTAACCCCTATAAATACCGTCCTCTCTATCATTAATTTTCCCCACACCACCATTTTTCTATCTAATTCTCTCTCTATCCATTTTTCTATCTAATTCTCTCTATATCTCTAAATTATCTCCGGCTCTATTTTTAATACTCGTAAGTCGTAATAAGCTTTTACAGTAATTGTTATCTCTCTCAAATCTCGAGCAAAAAAATGGAACAAGGAAGGGGTAGTGGCACTATTTCATCTCAAGATTCAACTCCGGTGACTGGGATGCTACCACCTCGATCTCCGGCATCTCCGGCCACACAGACACACGAAGAAGGTATAATTAATTTTTTAAATTTTGTTCGGTTTGTATATTTTATATACATTTATATATGCTACGAATTATTTATTTTTTTAAAATGTATATATGCTTC
The DNA here is from genome assembly GCA_036435485.1 of Saposhnikovia divaricata. Lineage (NCBI taxonomy): Eukaryota > Viridiplantae > Streptophyta > Magnoliopsida > Apiales > Apiaceae > Saposhnikovia > Saposhnikovia divaricata. The sequence continues at coordinate 177,968,713 of CM071599.1, read as the reverse complement.
GAATTCGAATTTTGTATTTAATTTATATATGGTTCGAATTTTGTATTTAATTTATATATGGTTCGAATTTTGTATTTAATTTACATATGGTTCAAATTTTGTATTTCATTTTTGATTTATTCGTTTTGTAATTTTTTGTAGGTTCAAGTTCGAGACAATCATCACATGTTTGGACATACTATGATAGAGTTCAAATATCCGATGATCCACCAAAATTTAAAGTTCATTGTTTGATTTGTATACAAATTGGTCGGCAACAAGCACCGTTTACGTGGGCTAGGGGACAAGGTACGGGTACACTTAGTCGACACTTGGAAAATATTCACCAACTTACGAAGGCGAATCATGAAAGTGGAGAAGCACGTCGAGGTCCACAACAAACACAACTTAGTGGTTTTATGACATCGTCGGCCGGTGGAGGTATGCCTTTTGCTTATAGTAGAGATAGAATGATTGATGATTTTTCTAGATACGTTACCTTAGATGAATTACCTTTCTCCCACGGTGAGAGTCCAAATTTAGAGCATATGATAAAGAATTCAATAAATCCGGCCTTTAAAAGAATTCCTAGAAACACACTTAAACGTCACATACAAAAACAATATTATAGTCAACGAATCGAACTAATTGAATATTTAGGTAATTTTGATGGTATGGTTTCTTTAACTAGTGATTGTTGGAGTTCGAGTCAAGGTGAACCTTATATTTGTATTACGGCTCATTGGATTGATAGTGACTATATCTTACAAAAACGAATTATTGCATTTGATGTGATGGATGAGTCACACTCGGGTTATAACATAAAACAAAGAATTTTAGAAACAATAAATGAATTTAATTTGTATAATAAGGTATTCACAATATCTTTAGATAATGCTGCTGCTAATAACAAATGTATGGATTATATTAAAACTGATATTCCTTTAGTTTTAAATGGACAATTTTTACATATTAGATGTTGTGCTCATATCATTAACTTGTCGGCCCAAAAAGGAATTGCACAATTAACTCATTTATTAGATCCTATTATGAAGTTTTAGGAGTTAAATATGATCACTTGCTATATGTAAATAACTGTTTAGTCTTGTTATATAAACTAATAGATTTGTATGTTCCTAAAACTCAAAATGTTATGCCATCTAAGAGTAAGAGTAGTGGTGTTAGTAGGTTTAATAGTACTATTGCATCTATACTAACTAAAAAACAAAAATGTAGAATTTCCACCTCATCTACTCCTGTACCTGCTTCTGCTTTTAGTATGATTAACGAATTTTTTTCTTATAGTTATGAGTTAAATGATGATTTTGAAATACTAACATGGTGGAAGAATCATGAGTTACAATTTCCGGTTTTAGCAAAAATTGCAAGGGATATTTTAGTCGTTCCCGCTTCTACAATTGCGTCTGAGTCCGCTTTTAGTGCAGGTAGAAGAGTGCTAGATGAGAAGAGATCAAGTCTTGCACCAGACGCGGTCAAGATTTGTGTTTGCAAAAAAGATTGGGATCAAGCCGCAAAAAGACAACAAGGAAAGAAAGATGAAGACGAAGATGGTGAAGACGATCCATGGATGATAATGGATACTTCATCAGAATCAGGCGCCTCAACAAGTGAACAACAATTATAGTGGATAGTTTATTTAATTTATAAAAATAGTGGATAGTTTTTTTTTTATTTGTATTGTAATAGTATGTTAATGCGGTTTGTTCCGTTTTTTTAGAGAGGAGTCCTCTCAAATCATTTGTAAAATATTTTTAATTAATAAAATTTATATGAGGTACCGTCCTCTTTTAACTACATCATTAATTTACAAAATCTATTAGTAAAGCGGATCTATAAAGAAATAAATTAATTTTCAAAAAAACGAATAACCGGCCCGGCCCGCACTAACCCACGAATCCGGTTACGGGTTTAAATTTTCTGATTCGAAACCGGCCCGGCACGGCCCGTATAAGTATTAGTGCCGGTTCAGTGTTCTGTTTTTTTGGCACGGCCCGGGGGAAGCCCGGCCCGGACCGGCCCGGACCGCCCTACTGGCCAGGTCTATTACCAACCTTCTCCTGCATTCCGTCATTCTATATTATCTCATCCCTCCTTTCTCTTTTTACTAAGGGTATCGGCCACCACATTGGCCTTCCCTGAATGGTTGTGTATCTCACTATTGTTTAACTATATTTTGATCTCTATCATAACATAAAATATTAATATTCCAATCTTTATATATATATATATATATCTGTAAAATTTTTCAGAAAATAATTTCTACTAATATTCCTTGAAACAATTGTAAGAAAATATTATCTATAATATATATTTCCTGTTCATACTTATACAAGCAGATACTGATTTGGATGACATGAGAATAACTCATTTTCTTATATCACTATAGCTTACTTTCTCACAGATAGATTATTCTTATCTATATTATTAGTCTATTCAGACCATTCATTGACTTAGTTAATCTCTAACCAAACATTTATATTCCAAAGCTGAAATCGAAAAAATACCTGCACCTGCATACGGTTTCTTTAACGCATCTCCTAAGGTCATATTGATCACTCTGGCGGTAGGTCTGTTAGAAGCAGTAACGCTCTGTCTGGTCGCCGTTGAACCTCCAGAACGGAAATCCCTAGCCATGTGTCCCAACTTTCCACACTGGTAACACTTGATTTCTCTCTTAGGGTTTGTATCAGTTGATGGGCACCTTTCAGAGTAGTGCCCCTTGTGACACCCCACAAATCCGGGGTCAGGAGATTTGATTGTCACGCGAAAATCCTCAAAATAAAACATCTGTTTAATAATAATCATTCACTTGTGATTGTCCAACTCTGGAAATATAACATCTGTGACCCCAAACATACCAAGATCTTTAAGGTTATAGGGCTAGAAACAAGAATCAAAATTCCATTAAATAAAAATTATTCCTTCTTTACAACAATCTCTTTGATCAAATCTTAAACCAATGATGTAACTTCGATAAGAAGTACGCCAGGTCAACTAGACTATTGCATAATAGTAGTAAATATTAGAACTTAATTATATAAAATAGATCTTACACTAAATCCAGACATCCTGAGAAAGTCATCTTCGAAATAGCATCACGCTTCTTCTCTTTCTGAACTGTGCGGATAAGTCTCGCCAAACTACCTTACTGAAAAGTTAGAATTTAAAATAGCAAGTATGAGCGAAAGAAATGCTCAGCAAGCGTATAAAAATTTTGATATAAAACCAGGATAACTGGGGCATAAAATCAACTGAAATGTAAAACAGTTTATAGAGAAAACTGAATCAACAACGGTGATATAATTCAAACCATAACTGAAATCATTTGGCATGTCATAAAAATGAATCATCTGCCAACTCATAATATATAATAGCCATTCGGGCGATATGGATTGGATATATAAAATTAAAGACAAAACACCATTGCCCCCTGATCAGGTTCAAAAGCAATGAGACCCTTTATACTACCACCAGTACATCTCTATACCCGTGGGTATAATTCGGATTTCTTGAGGGTACCAAAATAGGCAAGTAATGTTAGCCTATAGGAAGATGGTATGGCTACCATATCCTCCTTAAATATAGCTGGACCAACTACTCGACGTGGCCTCCTACGCTTTACCATTTTCCAATCCAATAGAGCAATTTCCGAATTATACAGGAAATGCTTAGTTTTAAATACAGGTCACATCCTTATTATTTACTATGAAAATAAGGATATGATGAGTTTATCTGAAACAATTCCCCACATCAAGGATACCAATATCAAGCAACTGCGTTCGCATTAAAATATTTAAGAATCACAAATAGCTCTGAACAATAGCTATTTGTCATGATATGAATCAATGAAACATAAAATAAAAGTGTTTAAGATGATCAAGAAAATACTTGCCTCTGGTCCTTAGCTAGTACGTACGCCGAGGTAATACAACTATCTTTTTCTTCTATCTCACGTCATCATGTCCTCTGTTTTAATCATTCGTTGGTTTGACGCTCTTGCGATTGCCACGAGTCTGATCCGTCGACATCGAGTCCGCACGTCTACTTCTATAGTCAAACATAAGCTGGTACTTCAGTCTTCAAACGTCAATTTCTACTTTCTATAAACGTTTATGAACTCAACTCGAACATATTAACCATACTTACCAAAATCTCTGTCGGGAGAAAATAATTGGAAATGTCCCCTTTGAACATAGACATTTTCCCGGTGTTAAAACACCTCACAAGTAAACCAACAATTCCACAAACAACACTGCATTCATCTCCACCTTTTCCATCATCTACTTATCTCCTCTGACAAACCTAAGTCAATATTTACCAATTAATCCTTGTGAAGATAAAAATAATCTGACAATCATAGTCAGTAAATCAAGAAACAACGTCTACCCCTAAAGACATCTTATAATATAAATCATATACATAATTAAGCACACATTAAATATATATCGACCAAAACTCAATTTATAACCTAATCCTCGATACTTAATACCTTGATAATTCACATTGCACGTATAAAGACTCGATAAGTAGATCACATAATCACATAGAACATACTTCACATAGCAGATACGACTCACTAATAAAAGAGCACTCAAAGTATTTTTAGAATATTTAAAAATATTTTTAAAGCACTTAAAAGAATTTTAGAAGATTTAAATAACCATTTTTAAATTAAAAAAAAGATCGATAATAAACCCTCCGGGTAATTATTGAATCCCCAAAATATTTTAATAAATATTTAATCCGGGTTTGTAAATAATTTTAGAATTTTAAAACTATTTTTATCACTCCCTGATTATTTTTAGGATTTAAAACAATTTCTTTCTATTTTTAAATCATTTTTAAACAGAAAATTGATTAATTAAAAATTAATTAATCTAATTAAATTAATTAAAATCAACTAATAATTAATCAATAAAATTATTTAATAAATAATTACATTTATCAAATAATTAAATTAATTAAATCATTATTTGAAATTAATTAGTATAATTAAAAATATTTAATTCTTAATTATTTTTTAATTAAAAGTAAATAATAAAATAATTTTTAGAAATTAAAAACAGAATTTAGAAATAAATTTTGAATTTCCAAAATATTTTCAGAAAATAATTTTCTGAATTTTATAATTAAATTCAGAATTTTTTAAAAGTAAATAAAAGTAAAATATATATATATTTTTTAGAAACCATTTTCTTCTTCAACCTTCCAACAGACCCCCCCCTCGATTACTGTTCCGGCATAAAATCCGGTGACTACCAACGAGCTCCGACGAGTTCGATCTTAACACCAAAATGACACAAAATAATTGCCCAACAGTTGTACAACCTTAATACAGGAATGAACCAAAACCCATCAAAATCCGGTGACCTCGCGCCATAATCCGGCCAAACACGATTTGGCCAAATCGGACACCAAACTCGATTTTCTTTACATCAAAACGAAGCTTACCACTTCCACAAGCTATATCAATCGTCAAAAACATCAACCCATCAACAAACAAGCCGGAAAAATCAAAATTATAAGTTTATAACTCGCCCCCAAAAATTCGATTTTCACATTTTAGCTACTAAAAATCAAACAAAAATTATCATGATACTCCTGGGATCATAAGCAATCTATAGACACTAAATACATCAACAACAAATCAGTGAACAAGCCACAGTAATTTCAAGAAATTCGAATATTAAAATGAAAATCATGAATTCACGAATAAAACATATTTGGATATATACACCCACATAAACATGTAGTACATATCATGCCATTCAATTTGATTACTCATATGAAGGATTTGAATAACAGAATCACCTTCAAAATTCAGTTTGATTCTAAAGAACTCCAAGAACAAAACATTCAGAGAATTTCCAGAAAATTAAATCAGAAAATCTGATTTTCTGATTATTTTAATTAATAAAAATAAACCAGCTGCTATTTATATTAATCAAAATTAATACCCCAAAAATATTTTTAACCCCTAATTAAAATCATTAAGCCTTAAAAATAATTTTTATGGGATAAAAATGTAAAATTTTTTATTTTTAAACAAATATAATATAAATGTCAAAATTTCCCAAAAATTATGAATTTTAAAAAATTTACAAAATAATGCATTTTTAAATATCCTATCATTATATAAAAATAATTTTATCAAAAACAAGGCCTCGAATTCAGTACAGGGGCTGGATCCGAAAATTAAAATGCGAAATAATTGCATTCTAAAAATATAAAAATTACAGAAAAATAGAATAAAATATTCTATGCTACACAGAAGTCACATAACACGTACGAGATGATTTTCCTATTTAATAAAAATCATAACACGTTTAAATACATTAAAAGTAAACTCAAACACAATAAAATGTAATAAAATTATATTTGAATATAATAAATTACACGTAATTTTCCCGGTCGTTACATTCTTCCCCCTTATAAGGATTCCGTCCTCGGAATCTACTAAAAGAAATTCCTAGGGTTTCTTTTATCAACTACCCAATTCTGATAACATCCGCAACGATGGAATTCCTTAATCTTCAATACTCGTTCTTTCTTATCTAGAATTTCTATCGGTTCTCAATATAAGACCAATCTATATTCATGCTCTCTTATGGGCCCATCCTTTGAGATTAAACGTTCTCCCCTTCGACACAATTGTTACTGGAGTCTTACAGCATACTGCCTTTCGTTCACATGAAATTGGACCAACTTTTCGATAGCATAACCTAAATCGATAGAGAGAAAACGAATTGACACCGCTGTATGTCGCTAGTATTGTAATTGCATTTTGATCCACTTTCGCTCGGGGTAATCCCATCGCAAAGTCTTGATTCGTCTCGTCACGATTAAATTATTCTAACCTGATTGCCATACCTTCAATTTTTTTTTGAGAAAACAAGAATCATAAAACTTTAAAGAGAAAATATTTCATATCATAGCAAATGTCCCACAATTGTGGTTATGAATTTACGAATTTTTAAAGCAACATGATTTGAAATAAAATAATAATTGAGAGATCAATATGATCATATGAACCCGATGTTGTGTGTCTTAGCTCCGACATTTATAAATAAAGGTGGCCAACCTTCTTGTAATACACAACACATTAGTGATGGAGTCCCATCCAACTTCTATCACACAGATAGATATACTTGGTGTCCTCTATAAATAGGGTTGTTCGTCTCATTTGGAGTAGAAAAATATGAAAGGAATTCCAAAGGTATTATTTTTGAAAATAACCAAAAGATGGTACCGAATAAGTGGTACCATATTGCAGAATAAAGTAATTCATCACTGGAGAAAACAAAAAGTTGAAAGTCTCAAAAATTTGAAAGTAGGTTTCATAATAACCTCTGAAACAATTGAAATCCAAAATGGGGTTTAACACAAGTGTCAAAATGTCACTGTTTAGAAGAGCAAATATATCTTTTAAAGAATGCCTCTTTAGGAGGGTGAAGGTAGTGTTTTTCGTAGTTCGTTCACAGGGAAGGACTATCAATATTGATTTCGAGTAGATTATCTCTTACAATCTAGAAGTGTGTAAATGGGGGGGGGGGGGTTTTGAGTTTGGTTAAGGTGTTTTATCGAACACCTTGAATACAAGAAATAAATTGCTATAGAAATACAACTATGTTAATGACAAACATCCAAATTTACCAACACAACACAATGAGTGAATTAGCAAGATAAGAGATACTTGACCCAAGGATAATGGAAAATCAAGCACTTCAACCCAACAACAAGCAAATATAATCAACTCTACCTAACCAAGATAATTGGTGAAGCACACAATCACTTATTTCTCTTCTAAAAACACTAATTTAGTGAAGCACATAAATTAGCTCTCTTGACATTAGCAACCAATAATGAAGCACTATCAATTTAACCAAGTCAAGGAATTAAACAAAGAGAGGCTAGGACAAACCCAAGGATGAGAAGCTCAACCTAGGTATTTGTACTTGAATCTTGAAGTTTAGGTACACCAAACCTTGTGCTACTACAATGAATGTACTAACAATTACGGATTAGCACAAACAATTAGCAATTGAAATTACAAGAAGAGCAAGATGAAGCAACTTACAAATCTCCAAGCACAATCATAAACAATACATCACAAGTATTCAAGATAGAGTGAAAAATCTTACTTAAATTGAAATGGGTTTTGTACAAGAATTCCTCCTTGAGCCAAATATATAGAGTTAGTTACTCATAATCAATGCTATATTATGAGTAATTAATGTTTCTCTCTACTCTACTAACCCTAATTGAATGGACCTTGAAGAGGCCAAGAAGAGATGAAGAAGTTAGATGTAGGTTAAGTTATTGTTTTTGTTGGGTTTTACTTCTTCTAGTACACAGCAGGGGTTGCACGGCCTGCTGCACGGCCGTGCAGCAGCCCGTGAGAAATTCTGCCCATTCTGCACAACTTGGAACACTCTGCACAGCCTGTTTCACAGCCGTGCAGTAGCCCGTGTGAGACATAATCTTCAAGATTATACAATAAAAACCTCCCGGAAACTCGAGCTTGCATCTTCTAACTTCCATCTTGAATAATCTTTGCTTTCAAGCCCAAAATAATCCATCTTTTCAACAATTAAGCATGAGGCACTGAATGATGAAAAACATAATTAATATCGATAAAACTACATTCGAAACGAATAAAAATGCAAGAGAATAAAAGACAAAACGTGTATAAAATACACATTATCAGAGGGATATCAAAATAATTCATAGAAAGGAAAGGTATTGCCAAGATCTCTACTTATGCCTTCTTTGTCAGTTCCTTCGATAGCTCATCATTCGATTTCAAGCTTCCTCCTCTCCACATTTTAAGGATAACGATATCGTACGTCGTCGTTGACCCGTAATAACCTCTGAAGATTCCACAGCAGACATCTCCATTCGCAAAAAGTTCTACCCCATTTGGCATGATCATATTAAGTCAGCACGCATTTTGAATCGTAATAGCCTCTGAAAATTCCGTAGTAGACATCTACAGTCACAAGAAATCTATCCAGTTTAACGCAATCATCTGCTAACACTTATATCTTAACTGACTAATTGGTACCATATCCAATAGTCCAACACGAACTCTATATGAGCTCTGACGTTTCTTAATTAGCTATACACACTCCTACACACTCTCGTTTCTAGTTTACTATAACCTCAGCTCCGATACCAACTGTGACACCCCCCAAATCCGGGGTCAGGAGATTTGGTCGTCATGCGAAAATCCTCAAAATAAAACATCTGTTTAATAATAATCATTCACTTGTGATTGTCCAACTCTGGAAATATAACATCTGTGACCCCAAACATACCAAGATCTTTAAGGTTATAGGGCTAGAAACAAGAATCCAAATTCCATTAAATAAAAATTATTCCTTCTTTACAACAATCTCTTTGATCAAATCTTAAACCAATGATGTAACTTCGATAAGAAGTACGCAAGGTCAACTAGACTATTCCATAATAGTAGAAAATATTAGAACTTAATTATATAAAATAGATCTTACACTAAATCCAGATATCCTGAGCAAGTCATCTTCGAAATAGCATCACGCTTCTATTCTTTCTGAACTGTGCGGATAAGTCTCGCCAAACTACCTTACTGAAAAGTTAGAATTTACAACAGCAAGTATGAGCGAAAGAAATGCTCAGCAAGCGTATAAAATTTTTGATATAAAACCAGGACAAGTGGGGCATAAAATCAACTGAAATGTAAAACAGTTTATAGAGAAAACTGAATCAACAACTGTGATATAATTCAAACCATAACTGAAATCATTTGGCATGTCATGAAAATGAATCATCTGCCAACTCACAATATATAATAGCCATTCGGGCGATATGGATTGGATATATAAAAATAAAGACAAAACACCATTGCCCCTGATCAGGTTCAAAAGCAATGGGACCCTTTATACTACCACCGGTACATCTCTATACCCGTGGGTATAATTCGGATTTCTTGAGGGTACCAAAATAGGCAAGTAATTTAGCCTATTAGAAGATGGTATGGTTACCATATCCTCCTTAAATATAGCTGGACTAACTACTCGACGTGGCCTCCTACGCTTTACCATTTTCCAATCCAATAGAGCAATTTCCGAATTCAACAGGAAATGCTTAGTTTTAAATACAGGTCACATCCTTATTATTTACTACGATAATAAGGATATGATGAGTTTATCTGAAACAATTCCCCACATCAAGGATACCAATATCAAGCAACTGTGTTCGCACAAAAATATTTAAGAATCACAAATAGCTCTGAACAATAGCTATTTGTCATGATATGAATCAATGAAACATAAAATGATCAAGAAAATACTTGCCTTTGGTCCTTAGCTATTACGTACGCCGAGGTAATACAACTATCTTTTTCTTCTATCTCACGTCATCATGTCCTCTGTTTTAATCATTTGTTGGTTTGACGCTCTTGCGATTGCCACGAGTCTGATCCGTCGACATCGAGCCCGCGCGTCTACTTCTATAGTCAAACATAAGCTGGCAATTCAGTCTTCAAACGTCAATTTCAACTTTCTATAAACATTTTTGAACTCAACTCGAACATATTAACCATGCTTACCAAAATCTCTATCGGGAGAAAATAATTGGAAATGTCCCCTTTGAACATAGACATTTTCCCGGTATTAAAACACCTCACAAGTAAACCAACAATCTACATTCATTTCCATCTTTTCCATCATCTACTTATCTCTGCTGACAAACCTAAGTCAATATTTACCAATTAATCCTTGTGAAGATAAAAATAATCTGACAATCATAGTTAGTAAATCAAGAAACGACGTCTACCCCTAACAACATCTTATAATATAAATCATATACACAATTAAGCACACATTAAATATATATCGACCAAAACTCAGTTTATAACCTAATCCTCGATACTTAATACCTTGATAATTCACATTGCATGTATAAAGACTCGATAAGTAGATCACATAATCACATAGCACGTACTTCACATAGCAGATACGACTCACAAATAAAAGAGCACTCAAAGTATTTTTAGAATATTTAAAAATATTTTTAAAGCACTTAAAAGAATTTTAGAAGATTTAAATAACCCTTTTTGAATTAAAAAAAGATCGATAATAAACCCTCCATGTAATTATTGAATCCCCAAAAAATTTAATCCGGGTTTGTAAATAATTTTAGAATTTTAGAACCATTTTTATCACTCCCTGATTATTTTTAGGATTTAAAACAATTTCTTTGTATTTTTAAATCATTTTTAAACAGAAAATTGAATAATTAAAAATTAAATAATCTAATTAAATTAATTAAAATCAACTAATAATTAATCAATAAAATTATTTAATAAATAAAATTAATTAAATCATTATTTGAAATTAATTAGTATAATTAAAAATATTTAATTCTTAATTATTTTTGAATTAAAAGTAAATAATAAAATAATTTTTATAAATTAAAAACAGAATTTAGAAATAAATTTTGAATTTCCACTATAATAATTAAGAAAAGAATTAATCATTACTTATTCAATACACCATCCATTTTTCCTTTATGAGAAGAAAAGATATAAAACAATATAACATCAGTTTCTCTTTTAATATAATATAATATCGGTTTCTCTTCTAATATACTATAATATCAGTTTCTCTTCTAATATAATATAATATCAGTTTCTCTTCAATTCATATAATATCAGTTTCTCTTCATTTCATATAATGCTTCCTTTAAAAGATTTGGGGGTATCCACTTTCGCCTGATACGTTAGGACGATGATCAGTCGCCTACTCGTTCCTGCTCCTTGTTTACTACTTGTAGAAGGAATGACAATCATCCCTGGAGGAAGGTTCTCCACTACATCCTCCTTCGGCATCCGTTGGGCCGTAATAAAATAATGAGGAAGGTTGTCCACTACTTCCTCATAAAATGATGGATGTTGGACTGTGCTAAACACAACCACTCACGCAAGTATGTTGTAATCCCCCTTTTTGCAAAATCATTATTCCATTCAAGAATTTTATTTCCATTTCCACCCTTATCCATACATATATCATTATACTTTAAATATAACTACCTTTTAAAAAAAACATGAGATCATTAACTCAAAAGACAGAAATATTCAAATAATATTTATTAAATCACAAATGTTTAAAGATTATACTTAACAGAATATTATAAACCATATAACCCTAGATAACAACTGATACCATTCTTTTTCATATCTCTTTAAACCATAAAGTATATTAGCTCCATCCATATTCGTATCCATATCCATAATCCATATCCATAATCCATATCCATAATCCATATCCATATTCACCTTAACTAATCTCAACAAACAGGGAATATCCCTAACCATATAATGATATTAGATTCATATATTATCTAGCCAAACCACTTTTCTTTAAACATAAACAGTTTATCAAAATAAGGATAAAAGAAATCTTGCCTCGATCTCTAATCCCAAGAAGAATGATCCGGTGTTCGTCTCGAGTATCTATAGAAACGAAAAGGATCACCATCAAAATATATTTCACTTAACCATTTAACCATTAAATATATATATAATAATACCCTTGACACATAATATAAGTTTAACATACTATTTATAGACCAAAAGTTCCAAGAACTTATCTATTATTAAACTCCATAAAAGTTTCAGTGTTTTTCACCACTTCCTTATTAACCACACATGACTGTAAATTTCTCATAAATTATCAATTTCGAATTTTGACAAAAGGTCAGTGGGGTTTGACTCTCTATTCACCCTACTATATTGTCCCAAAATTTTATAACTTTTAAAGATGTTTAAGTATGGTAATTATAGCCTCAAAGTTGACACAATTGCATTTTCTCGGTTTCCGAACGATTTTCACTAAAACTTATTTTTCTCCTAAACCGTTCATTGGATTTTGACGTACTTAATATCAAAACGATCTATGAACTAAGCTCTATCCTCTCATGGTCAGTTAGTACCCTGGACAGAACCCTAACCATACAGGTATGGGTGTCAAAAATAGGGCATCTTTTGGTTTAATGAAATCGGGCATTATAACGGCTATACTTTCATACTTTCCAAATTTTTCACACCTCCAAACTCATCATCCAACACATATATCAATCCATACACCATGTGGTCATCATACCAACCATGGATTTCAACACACAACACTTCCATAATCCATCAAAACACTTACAAACATTTATATAACCATGATTTTATATTTTACACTAACTTATTCCCAAAAACCAACCATAAACTCAAGATTCAATCTAGGGTTTCAAGTAGTATACCTTTCTTGGAGTGAGTACAAGCCATAATACACCTTTTATCACCTTTATATCACTTTTGTATAGCTTAGATCTTCCAAAGAAACCAAGAAAACTAAAGTTAGTTTCTAAGATTTACTATTCATCATCAATCTTGTAAAATTCATAACAAATCGAAAATAAGAGTTTGGCTCTCAAATTTTTACCACATCTTTGTCTCTTCATAAGCTTTGATTTGAGATATAGATCACCAAAAACAAAGCTTCCTAGCTATGGTTTTGATCCCGTTTTTCCCATTGGACAGAAGCTGTAAAGGACTAGGCAGGTTCGGTTCTTCAACTTGGTGAAGGGATTTGACTAGGCTACACTACTTTGTTGGCCATGAAATTTTTAACCTTTGTTATCCATACAATTAGGAGGCTATGGTTAAAATTTAGTGATTATTGAAGCTCTAGATCTTGAGATATGAATTTTCTTTGAGTTGTGTTCTTGGTGGGCAGTTTGGGAGAGATTGTGTTTTCTTTGTTTTCTCTCTTGGATAATGACTTGTGTGACTTGTTTTTATCCCTTTAACATCATATATTATCTCTTAATTAAGTGGGTTTGAAGTCCACCAATGAAATCAAGACATGTGGGTGTGTTTGAATGAGTTATCCACTTGCTTTGGTAAGTTACATGCATATCGTTGCCTTTAATCTCTTATTTCCCTTATAGCCTTGCCCCTTCACTAATTCCATGAGCCATAATCTTTAATCACTTGCATTTGCAGCTCCTTGGAGCCTCTTGGACCTGCATGGCTTAGGTTGTGGGCCTTAGGGCTTTTGAGTTGGGCTTTGGACAAAGTTCTCTCGTCGTTTGATTCATCGATTGAATTCTGTGATCGTTCCAATGATGTCTCCTTTGTAAATCTCTTGAATATATTTTATCCTTTCCCACATCATATATTAATGTGTTAGGGTGGTTCAAATCCCCAAGTAGATATTAAATCCAATATCCTTGGTATATTCTCTTTATTTCAGAATTTGCTCTCCCGGTTTCTCAAGCGTTCTCAAACTAGTTGCATTCTCTTTGCTCTAGGATTATATTCTCAATCCTCTTTTCCTCTCATAATATATCCTCCCTTGGACTTCTAATATTTATTATCCTTAACCCATGATTCATTCACTTGATCGCTTAATCTCGTTATAAAGTCTCAGCGGTTTCTAGAACGTTCGTTCTAAATTCTCTAATCAAATATAATAAAATTCCAAAATATTAAATTCTCAATTCCTCAAATTTAATATCTCATTTCCAAGTGGTTCTAAATTGTTTAACAATCTAAATTCCTCTAGCATTCCCTTGACTTAATAATCCCCTGGTTTAACCTAATTTCACATGTTCCTCAAAGTATACACCCTTTTCATATTCCATACTCTTTAATATCCAATACAATAGTGCTCAATTGAAATCAAACATCTTAAAAATCTATACTCAGGAATTTTAGAAATCCGTCATCGTTTCGAGGCACTCGTTTTCATAGTACGACGCTAATATGGTTTCTGATTATTCATTTTCTGTTTCACATATAGGGTACCTACATACCATTTCCCTAAATCCTCAAAATTACTATTCATTTAAGCACTGTAGCATTTCTAAAGTTGGGGTTATTACATTTATTGAATGATGACTTGGAATTATTTGCGTGATGTTCTTTGAAAATATATGGTGATATTATGAATTTCTTCTATACGTGCTAGTTGTATATGATTTCTTGAATAATAATGAAATGATTATCTGAAATTAATTTATGTGAGGATAAGTTGACTACGTGTTCAAAGATATGATTGGATGATATGTACTCGTTATATATATAGGATTAGCCTACAGGGTTCAATGTGAATGGTTTAACTAATTATTACAAATATACTGATGACCGTCGAGTCCATAGATGACTTCCGGGTTATATACGGAAAATATTCAGATCTTATATATATAATTGTTTGTAATAATAGAATCGTTGAATTGATAACAGGGATAAGACCACGGAAAGATACAAGGAGAGTTGGGTAAATAAAGAGAGAATGAATTACAGGTACATGTAATGACACTACGAGTTTTTACGAGTTAACAGGTATAAAGAGATAAGACTACGGAAAGATACAAGGAGAGTTGGGTAAATAAAGAGAGAATGAATTACAGGTACATGTAATGACACTACGAGTTTTTACGAGTTAACAGGTATATACAGATATCTTTATAAAATGCGAAATACTAGGTTGTCGGTTTAGAAATATGTAAATTTTACCAGAGTATATTATATGATGATATATGTTCATCGAGTTGCGACTCATTAAAATCGCTCATGTTTTTCAGGTTAAGTTGCATGGTCGACCAGCTGGATCTCCAGCCTCCTCAGTATTTGCATATATAAATATGTTAAGTTTTTATTTCCGCTATTAAGATTAAATGTTGAGTTATCGTGTTGAGTTGTATTGTATAGTTGTTCACCTAATTGGTTAGGACAGGTTGAACTTGTGGTTGTTTTTCTTTTAAAAGTTGGAATTATTGTTTGGTTGTTAAATGGAATTTGGTTTGGTTTGAATTACAGGTGAATAGTCCGATTTACGAATACTTCATGCCGAAATTTTCTAAAATTCCCCTGTATCAAAGTCTATTTTATCTAATTAATTCCAATAGTTGAGAGCATGCTTTAACTGCTAAGTATTACGTGTATAGTGAATCACATTTTCTAAAGTTTTCAGCTTCCTCATTACAAAAGTATTTTAGACAATTAATGTATATTCTTTTTAAAAAAGTATATTTTCAGTATCGGGAAGTCAGGGTGTGACAAATGGTGTAGGAGAACAAAAAGGTAACCAGAAAATGGCTAGGAGCTGTTATGTAGCCACGTTAAGGCCTGATGGAGTCGGGGGGCAAGTCCTTCCGATTGAAGACATAGATGTCCGCAGTGATAAGGAACACCAAGAAAGGCCAGTAGAGGACAACACCCATAAGCCTCGGACAACCATCAAGGTTAAAGCGTCAACTGACTTCCTGGTTGAATGTACCATTGGCAATCAAGAAGTCGGGGGCAGGAGATAGTACCCCAAGCGGGAAGTGAACTTCAGAATAAGAATGAGGAGACCAGAAGGAGTGGTGGGTGCTCTATTTTGATGGAGCATCAAAAACAAAATCAAGTGGTGCAGGCCTAGTCTTGCAAAGCCCCGATGGGCTCAAATTATCCTAGTAGGACTTAGCTTCATATTTATCTAGTAGAAGTAGAAATAAGGTTCGATGAAACCATCGTAGAGCATATTGCTCCGAGTAGGACAGTAGTACTCTATGTAAGGGTTGGACCCATTTCAAGTTATTAATGCAAGTTTGTTTTCCATTCATTGATTATGTGATTTTATTTATGTACCAAGCACCTGATGTGTGTAAGTCAAAGATGACAAACTACCGAAAATAAAAGAATACACGAATGGAAACAAACAAATACATAAATAAAAATCCTGAAGGGTCAAGAGTTAGGTTTCAGCACAACCAAATAAGTGTTTAAAGTCTATAAAGGACCTTGGATGTAAGATAAGATGAACAATTAAGCCACATATGGCCACTTAGGCCAAGGAAGGCTAACAACAAACCTTGAATCTCAACCAAGGATCAGGGAATCCAAGGGCTTCCTTGATCAAGGCAAAGGAGTCCAAGAAAACCAAGAAGGTCTGATAACTAACTTTGGAACCTTGTATTTATCTTTGGTAATCTCTGAGCAAGCATTGAGTGCCGTCCTCATCAAGGAGGAGAGCAAGGTTTAGAAACCTATCTACTATGTAAGCAAGGTATTGCATGGAGCTGAGTTGAATTACTCAGCTAACGAAAAATTTATTTTGGTATTAGAAACAGCATCAAGGAAGCTACGACCATACTTCCAAGCACAAAAAATTGAAGTCCTGATGGACCAACCATTAAGGAACATAATCCACTGCCCGAAAACCAGTGGTATGCACATCAAGTGGGCAATCGAACTAGGAGAATTCGATGTTAAGTACAAGCCTAGGACGGCCATCAACGCCCAGGATCTAGCTGACTTCGTGGTTGAATATACCATTGACAACCAAGAAATCGGGGGGCAGGAGGTAATAGACCAGAAAGGTCAGCAAGAAGAGAAGCCCCTGGAAGATAAGAAAAAGTATTGGATGCTCTATTTTGATGGGGCAACAAAAACAAAAACCAGTGGTGCAGGTTTAGTTCTGCAAAGCCCCGATGGATTTACAGTTGGGTATGCCTTGAAGTTTGACTTCCAAACAAGTCAATGGAGCTCTGATAGCTGGCCTTGGATTGACAAGAGCCCTGAGGGTCAAGAACCTGATAGCCTGTAGAGACTCAAAGCTGGTAGTCTCACAAGTCAATGGAGAGTTTGAGTCTAGAGAAAATAATATGGCCAAGTACTTGAGGATTGTGAAAGCTGCGATAGCCCAGTTCGACGAGTGCCATGTTGAGTATATCCCAAGGGAGGAAAATACAAAGGCTGATGCCTTCTCTCAGTATGCTTCTTCAGAGGTCGAGACCCATTCTGGAAGCGTCTACTTCCAAGTTTTGAGAACCCCTACAATTAATTCTAAGCTTATTGCCCCTGTCGGAATAGGAGGATGCTGGATAGATCCTATCAAAGCACACCTTGAGAATGGCTGGTTGCCAAACGATGCCACAGAGGCAAGGAAGCTAGCTGTAAGGAGCTAAAGGCTCGAAGAGGCCACGTTCCATCCAAATAAGGCCCTTATTTCGATCAGAATCCTGGTCTAAGGGGTCAGGATTCCTGATCGAAAATCCTTTCGACCAAGAAGCTGGGAAGGCCCTTATTTTGATCAGAATCCTGATCTAAGGGGTCAGGATTCCTGATCGAAAATCCTGATCTAAGGGGTCAGGATTCCTCATCGAAAATCCTGTTCTAAGGGATCAGGATTCCTGATCGAAAATCCTTTCGACTAAGAAGCTGGGAAGGCCTTTATTTCGATCAGAATCCTGATCTAAAGGGATCAGGATTCGTGATCGAAAATCCTGATCTAAGGGGTGAGGATTCCTGATCGAAATCCTTTCGGCCAAGAAGCCGGGAAGGCCCTTATTTCGATCAGAATCCTGATCTAAGGGGTCAGGATTCCTGATCGAAAATCCGGATCTAAGGGGTCAGAAATCCTGATCGAAATCCTGATTGAAATCCTGGTCCAGAATCCTGATCTAAAATACCACAAATCCTGGTACAAAAAAAGAGGTATATGATGAAAATTTATATATGCCTAGAGTCATGAATGACCTCAATCCAGGACGAATTTCGTAGATTGGGAGCCAATAAGACCAAAAATACGATCTTAAATAACGAAAATATTAGGGCTGAGGACCCCCTAAAATTACAAATATATTATTATTGACAATAATATATAAAAATTATTATTATTGTTGTTAAAAATAATAATGATAAAAATTCGGGTCGGACTTTATTCGAATGAAATTTTATCCAAGCGGGACAGCTTCGATTTGGGGATCGAAATTATCTGAGATTCGACAAAAGATTAATGAATAATAATATTCGAAAAAAAATTCATTCGACAAAAATCCTGGTCGAAAAAGACCAGGATCCTGATCGAAAAAAGCTTCGACCAGCAAACAAATTGGACCCTTATTTCGATCACACCTAGTCGAAGTCGACGAGGTTAATAGGCAAAAGTGCCAAAACACCACCCAAGTTCTGGAGATAACGCAAAAGGGCCCCTGCAGTTTACAAGTTGACAAAATGACCCATGTACTTTAGAAAATTCCTAAATTATTAGGAAAAATTACGAAAAATACCTGTGGGTACATAAAAATTCCTAAATTATTAGGAAAAATTACAAAAAATACCTATGGGTACATAAAAATTCCTAAATTATTAGGAAAAATTAAAAAATACTAAATTATAATGAAAAATTAAGAAAAATACCTGTGGGTACATAAATTTTTTTAAATTATTAGAAAAAATTAAGAAAAATACCCGTGGGTACATAAAAATTTCTAAAATATTAGGAATGATTAAGAAAAATACCTGTGGGTACATAAAAATTCCTAAATTATTAGGAAAAATACGAGGAAAATTATAGAAATATTTTCTTGAGAAATTGAGAGATAATTTATGCTAATAATGCATAAAAGCTCTATAAAAGTGCCGAAATTGCTATAAGCAAGCACAAGTTAAAGACTCGAATAAGGCAAATCGTCGTAAATGTGTAGGTCGCTCCATACTTTACAATCGAGACGATATTCGTGAAACACTAGTGTACAAAAATAAATCCCGACCCGAGTCTCGAAAAAGGCAGTTAAAACTTCAAGGAAAACCTGATCAGTTTTCCTAGAAGTTGGGGGGCAAATGATATGGGCTAAAAGTAAGCCCTAAAGACACAATTAATGTTGCATTAATTAGACCTAGCATGGTCTAAATACGAAGCCCAATAATGGGGCTCAAAGCCCTAATTAAATATTAATTTCGTAATTAATATTAAGGGAGATAAACAGTTCAGCAACAAGAGTCAAACAAGGAAACTACTCCTACAATGAGTAGCCTCCAAGGCACCAAACTCAACATGGAAACAGACTCCTACAAGATAGGATCTGGAACCTTCTCCATGGAGGTGACTTGTCTGCCAAGTCACCTAACCCTACTACGATTCTAAGGATTCTCAGCCTATAAAAGGGCCTGACCCCTCATTCTCAGAACTACGTTTTGGCTTAATCCTCGAATAAGGACATACAAGCCACTACGTCCTTGGTGTGCCCTCGCCGCCATAGCCCCGAGGGCGAACACCAAGAACTACGTCTTGGCTTGATTCTCAATAACGAGATACGTAGGTACTCTATGAGGACCGATCAGTCTCGAACGCAAAAACAGCCATTAAAGCTCGAAGCTGACCATCCCTTGTATTTAATACATACAAACCCTAGCCGTAATTTACAAACCCTCGTTTTTATTCCACAACAATCACTATCATGAATTTTTTTTTAAAAATTTAGTTCAATTTTAATTTAGATTATGTGTTTGATAAACGACCTTATCAACTAGTCTTTTATTGATCCGGTAATTGCTTATTTATTTTTATTCTTTAATTTTATTTATATTTTCAAATGTGATTTTCGAATTCTTTTTCCATAAATGATTTATAATAAATAATAAATAATAAATACGTCTGTTACTTGTTCATATTTGTGTAACTAATTTTTATTAATTCTTACGGTTGTTTTATTTAATTGATTCTTTGATTGACAATTTGTTTTTTTTAATTCGCAATTGGAATTCTCTTAATAGATGATATTAGTTATATACATATGTTACATTTCTATATCTATATATATTATAATGCCCGGAGATCGGAAAGCTACCAGAAGCATTTTAAATATTTTTCTTGAATTTTCATATTTTTGAATTTTTTTAAAAATGTTTTCTTTCATTATAATTATTATTTCAATATTAAATATTAATTACATATATATTTTAGTTTATCTTTAGGTAAAATGATGACAAATTTTTTTTATATTGCGTCCTTTTTTATTCCCTATCGAATACCACTGCAATTTCTTTTCGGACAATTGCAGTTCTTAACTTCTCAAGCAATCTTTATTATAAATAATTATGAAAATCGTAATACATTATGGAATTATATAAATCTTTACTTAACACCTGTAATAAAAGTAATACAAATAATTTTTTGTTGTTTGCACTAAACACGCAAGCGTACGTGGTCACAAGTAATATAGATATAAGTCAAGTTCGTTCCCACAGAGATCTTGTTTAGGTTTTTCAGTTAATGCACCTATGCAACAATGTATGGTTTTTATTCACTGCTAAGACAATTAACAACTTTGGGTTTTGATTATCTAAAATTAACTAAAAAACAAATTAACCAACTAAGAATTAATTAACTAACGAGAATTGGAATCGAATTACTTATGCAAGAGAAAACATGGGATCCTAACTTCATTAAATACTTCGTTTAGATTTGATGCCTTTAATCAATGCATGTGATGGTTTTGATATCTGATTGGACAACACGAAACGAGTATAGGCTACTTCTCAGTATACGAATACCAAACTACTCATACATCCACAAAAGAGATAGAAGATGAATAGACACCAATTAAGCTTAGACCCTATATCTCTATAGAATTTGAAAACATAACGGTTGAAGCACAAGTTATCCATGAAGATCACATAGGGCAGCATAAGTTATCTCTAATTATGCTACAAATCATGATGTCAAACATATATAATCCTATGCTAGCATGGCAAGTTCTAAATCTCAAGATCCACTCTCGCTTCACAAGAGATTAACAATTCAATTTAGATGTTAGCTACGCATCTAAAAGCATTAAGATTAACCATACGAGGATATCAAGAAGTCATCACACACAAATCTTTAAAGCAAACAAACTACTAAACTACATAGATAAATTAGTTAGAATCCCATGACAACGATTAGTTCATAATCGAACCGTTCGTCATCATGGGATCAAGTGAAAACATGATAATGAAACAAGATCTGAATATTAATAAAACTAAAGTAATAGAGATAAGAAATCAAATCCCAAAAACATCCAAGAGTTTCGCCTAATAGAAGAATACAAAAGAAAAGTAGATCTAGAACTCCATTGCTTGTCACGAGCGTTGGAATCCTTCTTCAATTATGTTTCTCCCCGTCTTCTCGGCTCTCTCTCTATGTTATGTAGGATAATAATGATGTTTTGAGGATGCTATGATGTGTTTATATAAGCCCCTGAAGTCTTCCCCAGCAAGAAAAGTCCAAAAATACCAAACAGATTCAAAACAAGAAAGAAAATTTGAGTTTTTAGGACAATTTACGGAGCGGACAAAATGCTCCCCGCGCCACGGCCTACCCCTGTCGCACCGCGGCCTAGCCTGCAATCTGTCGGAGTTTTTTTCCCTTGCTATTTCTTTCATTTTGCCTTCGTTTCCTTCCGTTCTTTTTGCCACGGCTTCCATACTTCAATTCCTTGACTCCAAATCTCCCAAGAATTGTGTGGAAGACTTCATTCTTCATTAAAAACTCGATCCACACCAAAATCAACTCAAATCTCCAACCATATCCAATGATTTATAAACCTGCGCTACTACACAAGACACATAAAAAATACAACAAACTTGAGACCAAGACACCAATTTAAGACGAAATGGAACGCTTCAAGTGGATATAAAATCCACTTATCATTTTTATACATGGGTTATGACCAAATCGATTAAATTGAAAAAATTAAATTTTATCGATAGATTAAATCGATAAAAAAGTTACACACGTTGTTCATTATACTGCGTCAAAGTAAATTAATATTCTTTAAATAAATTCTTACACTACTATTGAACATGTATGTTATGAAAGGGGCGTCGGGTTTAAAAAGTATTATTATATTTAATATTTATAACTTTTGATCATAATGACTACGTTTGTATTATAATTGCTACTTTTAATGTTTCTGATATTTTTGAGATTATCAAAATTTTAGATATATAATGAGACTATTTTCAAACTTATAATTCATGTAAATTGTTTTGAATCAATTTTTTTAGAAAAATCTTAAAAGACCAATCAATTTTTAAAAATAATAAAAATTTAATTCATATAATTTCAATATTTTAAAATGAAAATTTATAAACCGCGCAAAACGCAAATAAGTTGCCAAGTTTTATTAAATGGGTGAATGTTGTGATGATTTTTATGTAAAGGTGTACCTTTATGATGGACAATTATGATGGTATGTTTGGCCATATATGATGGCGTGTCGATCATATATGTTTGTTTTATGGGTCGTTAATGACGATTTTGTGTCATTCTAGGTGATTGTTTTTTGTTTTACTGTATATACACTATATTTTATAAGGTAAATTTGTTTTTTAAATTCTTCAATTATGTTATTTATGAGTTTTCTTGAATAAAATTTAATTCATTTATGATAAGTCATAAGACATCTACAAACATAGTCTAGTCGAATCAAACGTAAACAGAAACAATAGCTAATTAATCCATTCTTCGAGATATAATCACGCGATTTATTGAAAATGATATATTTACAAGTACCCTCTTCACTGCATCCATCTGGAGATTTATATATACTCGCTTTGTTGTGACCTCCATCTGGATCTAATCTTGTTTGAGCTATCAACCATAGATGCGATCCCATAAGAACTTTCATCTCTGAATCAAAATCATGAAAATCTTGCCGATCTATAACCTCGGCCATGGAAAACACCAAAACCCAATGAAAACAAAAGCCCAACTCTCATAAAAGGAGAGACTAACACAACCCAAATAAATTGGGAACTTATTGAAACCCAAATAAATTGGGAGGTTTATTAAAGGAAACAAGATATAAAAGCAGGAAAAAAATGAAAAAGAATTGGGACTCTCCACCGATGAAAACCGATGGAAGCCCCCTCAAAATTCTTTAATGGAGGCTAGGGTTAGAAGGGGGAGAGAGAGAGAGAGATGCTCAAACTCTTTAATGGAGGCTAGGGTTAGAGGGGAGAGAGAATGTTATGAGTTAATAATTATGACGGTTTTGAAAGTTATGTTTTATTGACATTAATTTTAACTAGATTTTAGCCTTGTTTTATTTTAAGGGATATTCCAAATGGTACCACTGTACAATTGGCTTTTCCATTTGGTACCATCCAACATTTTTGACTTCCAAGTGGCACCACTATACTTTTGGCTTCATCCATTTTATACCATTCTGTCAAGCAAACGTTAGTCGGACGTTAGATTATTCTTAATGGTATCACTATACAATTGACTTTTTCATACGGTGCCATCTAATATTTTTGACTTCTAAATGGTACCATTTTTCTCTCACTAAATCAATTTTTTCTTGGAATTTTCACAACTTATCTATATGCTTTGTCTGTAATAAGTCATTGATTCTCTAACTATCACTATTTCTAATAAGCAGTCAAGTCATTCATTAGACTCGGATCCAATTGTCTAATCATAATAAACTTTGCTCAATAGTTCAAAATATTAAATTAATACATAATATATAGAATCAACCCATATGAACATATACATATATAATGTGCGCTCGGATCTGCCCATAAGCTTCTGGAAGGTTTACATTATACTCCCTCTGTCCCTTCCGATTCTTATCGTTTCAAAATAGGATGTCTCGTATGCATTTTAAGGTAAATTTTAAGGATAGTTTCATAACTTATTTTCGAATTTTTTTTGTATAAAAATAGAACAATCCTATTTTTATACAAAAAAAGAAAATTATAAAAATAATTTATGCAACTATCCCTAAAATTCACCTTAAAATGCGTGCCAAAAAGTGACAAAAAAAAGTGTTAATAATTGGGTGGGACGGAGGGAGTATATATATAATGTATGACTCATTAATGATTTGGAGGCTGATCAGAAAAATTGAGAGAATCAATGACTTATTATAGGGTAAAATGTATAGATAAATTGTGAAATTCAAAGAAAAATGGCACCATGTATAAGTCAAAAATATTGGATGGCACTGTATGAAAAAGTCAATTGTATAATGGTACCATTAAGAATAATCTAACGTCCGACTAACGTTTGCATGACAGAATGGTATAAAATGGATGAAGCCAAAAGTACAGTGGTGCCACTTAGAAGTCAAAAATGTTGGATGGTACCAAATGGAAAAGCCAATTGTACAGTGGTACCATTTGGAATATCCCTTATTTTAATTATACCTTGTTTTTTGAATGCTTTAAATGAAAATAGTTAAGTATATATATTGTTGTGCCCAAAATCTCCATTGGCCAGATTTGGGTCCATTGGGCTTAAGGATCCGATCCGTATGATTAATATGAGTTATGATTGAGGTCCCTTAAGATAAATGGGGCCAAAT
The DNA here is from genome assembly GCA_036435485.1 of Saposhnikovia divaricata. Classification (NCBI taxonomy): domain Eukaryota; kingdom Viridiplantae; phylum Streptophyta; class Magnoliopsida; order Apiales; family Apiaceae; genus Saposhnikovia; species Saposhnikovia divaricata. Next base: position 177,943,558 of record CM071599.1, on the reverse strand, counting down.
AGCATGTAAAATGGATCTGGACAAGTTGAGGTTCCCGAAGAGACAGGTTCCTGATAGAGAGCTTCCTGTACGAGAACAGATTTATTCCAGCAGAATTCTAGTATGATTAAGCCTCCTATTCTTTAGGAGCAAGTTATGAATGTCAACACCTTATTGGAATGTATTCCTTGGGCACAGATGATCGTTGAATACTTCTAATTGAACTACAACTAGTAAATACACTCCTAGTCAGACTAGAACTCGAGTTCTATTCGACTTAGGTCGCCTATTCGTGGTTGATTCTGGAGAAAAGGAGGTCCCCGTGAATTAGGAACCATCTTGCCGCCTAACCAGACTTCTAGTCTAAAAAGAACTACGTGAACTTGATCCCTATATATACAAGGGTACGTAGGCACCTTGAGAACATGTTTTACAAGCCTCGCAATACACCTACGAGATTCTTGAGAACACACGACACAAGCCTCAAAGGAACTCGCGAGATTCTTGTAAACGCTCTCGAGCTCAGTTCAACCCCCATAAAAAAAACCTCCATTCTCCATATATTAGTTGATCGTTAGCCTTTACAACTCACCATAAACCTCTCAAAAGTTGTTACAAAATCCACTCATCAACATTGGCGCTAGAAGGAGGGGAGAGTTATCATCTTAAGAGTGGAAAGATGGCAGGCAGTTCAGATAGCGAAGCAACACAATCTGTAGAGAAGGAACCCCAAGGAGAAAGACTCACAACCCTCGAACATGCAACACAAAAGAAGAAGAAGTCAAAGTTGGCATCAAGAAAGAAGGGTAAGAAATCTAAGAGTTCTTCAAAGAAGTTGGACATTGACGAAGAAGAACGTGAAGAAAAGGCTGAGGAAGAGATCGAAGACCCAAAGAAAGATGCTGAAGGTGAAGAAGATGGTGAACCCAAGGATGAACAGCCTTCTGTTAAGAAAACTCGATTACAGATCTTGGCAGGACTTAAGAGTAAGAAGACTACGAAATCAGGAGCATCTTCTCAGAAAAAGAAAAAAGCGAAGGAACCTTCCATCGAGATAATTAAAGATGATTCAAGTTCAGAAGAGACCACGAACGATTCAAGCCTGGCAGATTCACAGGAAGTCGACGACAAAGATAAGGAAGCAAAGGATGATAGAGCCGGTGATTTGAATACTGAAGACCTCAAGAAGATTCTTGTAAAACTCAACGAAGAAAAGCAGTCAACGACAGATGCAATAACCTCATCTCCATTCACCAAGAAGGTTAGAAAATCCTCGTTACCTAAATCCTATCGTATGTCAAATGAGTTTAAATTTGATGGCACTACGGATCCTGTGGAGTATCTGGGTCGTTTCAATACCGAGATGGAAGTTTATCAAGTTAAAGAGCCAACACGGTGTAGATTACTGGCTGCAACCCTTCATGGTGGAGCCCATCAATGGTTCAAGAGGTTACCATCAGATTCTATAGATTGTTTGGAGAATATGGGGAAGCTCTTCGTTACTCAATTTAGAGCTTCCGTGACTTTTGCACCCCCAACCAATACCTTGGCCAACATCAAACAGAGAGCAGATGAAACCTTGACAGAGTACTTCAAACGTTTCAATGCAGAGGTTCCCAGAGTTAAGAAAGCTCCTGACGAGGTCATTATGAGCTTCTTGATTGCTGGAGTTAGAGCTGGTTCAGACTTATGGAAGGAGTTACAAGTACGTGAACCTGGTACACTAGTTGATTTCTACAAACAAGCTGAACTATGTAAGTGTGTGGAAGAATCCTTGTTAAAGTTGAGAGAAATAGAAGATCTTGGAGATGAAGTTAGTCACAAAGGAAGCAAGCGAGAGAGGTCTCCAAGCCCGCAAGCATATGTTATTGGGGATCGAGCTCCCTCCAAAAGAAGTAAAGCAAAATTGAAGACAAAGTGCGATAGTTATACCTCTTTGGTTGCTCCAGTGGACTACATCGTCACGGTTTATGGGAAAGAAGGAATATTTGTGAAGCCTGCACCTTTACCTATAGGAGCAAGGAAAGATCTGAAGAAATATTGCGACTTTCATGAGGATAATTGCCATGATACTTCCGAATGTAGAGCACTAAAAGACCAAATTGAGGAATTGATTAAAGCCGGGAAGCTCGAGGAATGGATAGCTCGAGGTGACCAGTAGCTGAAAGTTTGAGAGCTTCCTTAAAGTAGAGTTAAAAGACCTTTATTTATATATGTATTTCCTTCTTAGAACTGGGGGGTAGTGCATGTATACCTCCCTAGAAAGCAAACCTATTTCTTTCGAGTAGTTTTCGACTAAATTATGAGTAGTTCTTTTCCTTGTATTACGTCATACATGAGCTTATATTTAGCTAATAAAACAAGGAACGTACCTCATTCAATTCAGTGACCTTCTAGAAATACCTCACGAGTAATCTCTTTAAGTATCTCTTGTTTCTTACAATGAGTTAGCTCGCGTAAGCTTAGAGGTACTGTATTGGGATATTTGTATTAGATATAGAGGTTCATTCAATCTCAGCGTGTTTCGTAAGAGGTTAAAGAAGAAAAGGGAAGACATGTTAAAGCTACAAGCAAGAATGATATGACGAAATTATAGTATCTATTCGGGCATTAAGAAGAATTCGAAATGGTTGAGGATTTTGAGGAAGAGTAGCTACAAGAATCTGATATGAGTATTTTGAAGAAAATACACAGTACTCAACTTCATGGATGAATATTCATCGACTTATTAGAGATTATCGAAGAATTATGAAGCTTCTTGGAGTTAGTTCTTCATCAAAGACAAGCTTCCCTGAAGAACTTGGGGGTAGTAAAATTACTATAGCACATGGTACTTTACGGATTTGGTTCAGGAACCTTACGGATTGATTTGGTCTAGTATCTTGAAGAGCAGCATGCCATGAACACGTCAATGAGTTTTCAAATCTAACGGAGGCTTCCACTTCACATCTGATCAGTCCACAGAAAGATCCAGGTGTTTCCTCTCCTTTTATGCTTACATATTCGTAGAAAACCTCCCAGGTACGCTTTACAAACTCTTACTATTCATAAAGTGATAAGTGCATAATTTTGCATATTTTTATTACCTATTTATTGTTTGAATTCGTATTTTAATAAATCATTTTGTTGTATTTCAGGAAATTCAAGAAAAAATGAAGAAATGGCAAAATAAATAAACAAAGGTCAAAGAAGAGAAAAAGAAGAAGAAAAAGGACCAAAATAGAAGAAAAGGAAAGAGAAGGGGGTTTTGTGCAAAACTGAATGGATGGCTAGGATTGAACCACACCAAACAAAAATGAATGGTGGGGATTAATCCACACCAACCCAAAAATCCCAATTTCTTTCCTATAAATACCTCATTTTTCTCTTGTAAAATCACAACCCAAACTTAGAATTAGGATAGAACCCATTAGAATTAATATTAGTACACTTCTAAATTGTAGTTGTAAATTTTGTTTAATTTGCAGCTCTTGTAAACATTTATTTTATATATGTTTTTTTTTTCTGCTGTAGGTTTAATTTGTGGCATTTCATCTTCTTATTTTAGAACAAACCCAGTTCCCCTGTTTTTTTTCTTATTCGATTTCTTTCTCTTCAGTCAGGGCCGGCTCTAACAATTGAAAGGCCCCATGCCAATATTTCAAAAATAGGGCCCCTAACATAATTAAAAAAATATCATTGACAAAATGTAAGGGGTCCAAAAATTTTAGCTTCGCGAAGTGCGGATTTTTTTTCATTAAGATAAATGTTAGAGATACTAAATTGGGTATCAAAAATTGTTACAAAATGACGTGTCATTGTTTTGATTGGTTGTAATTGTAAAGAACCAGTCAAGGTCATCTAATTATAACCAATCAAAATAATGTCATCATTTTGTAACAATTTTTTGTACCCAATTTGGTATCCCTAGCATTCCTCTTTCACTAAATCATGCAAAAAAAAAAGGATACGGAACAGATTTGAATCTGGGTATTGACTATTGTTTATAAAGAAAAATGCTAGGGGCCCAAAAAAAAATCCCAAAAACTTTCTCAAATGCCACATGTTTGATTTTAATTGGTTGTGAAAATAATAATGTGATGGGCCCGCCAAGGCTCACATTAATCACTCAATTAAAACATTACATGTGTTGTGCCACATCATTTTGGTGAAAAATTTAGGAGATTTTTTTGGTTCCCTAGTATTGCTCGTTTATAAAAGATGACAAGTAAACCAACTTTTATTTATAAAAGAAGAAAAGTAAAGAAGGGTAGTTGTGACGACTTTTATTTAGGAGCCATAATATCACTAATTTGATGACAATTGATAAATTGACAATCAAAATAACAATATTCAAAACATTAAACCCTATATAACCGAGTTTTTTTTTTAATTTGGGCCCCCCTGTTTGGCAGGCCCCATGCCATTGCATGGGCTGCTTGGGGTTAAAGCCGGGCCTGTCTTCAGTACAAACACACAATCACACCCTCCTTTTAATTCTCTCATTTTTCTGTCCAAACAAAACCAAACTCCCTTAACTCTTTCCCCTCTTCTTCTTTCTCCCATCTTCCCTCTCCAATTCATACTCACACTCACGTTTTACTCCTCCCTTTTCTTCTCCTTCGATTAAAACCTCATCTCCAAACCCGTCTCCCCTTGACCGAATCTCTCCAACCCCTCTCCTGTTTCTCCTTTTTTCTTTCCCTCGCCAAGACACGACACCATCCTACTCCTCTCTCTTTCGTTCTTTGCAAATACCACAAACCCATTCCCCTGTTCGATTTTAATTAAAATGTTTGGTGATTTCTTTATATTTGCGTTATATTCCTCAATCGAGTCTGTGGTTTCTGAATTCTCATGTCCTGTGTTTCTTTATTATGTTTGTGGTCGGATTTTAGCTGTATAGTGACTGAGTCGACTGGGTTTTAGACTGAGTTTGTTGTTCATTGGTTGTGAATTCGCTAGTTTAAGTTTTGAGTCATTCCATTGCTGTGTATTTGTGCTTAGTTCACTGCGCCCCTGCTGCGCAATGAGTTGAATTCGGTTGCTGAATTAAGTGGGTATTAGCTGGTTTTTGATCGATGTTCGTTCGAAGTTCTATGGATTTTAATCGCATCCTGAGTTTTGTTCGAGATAGTATTGTTTGAGTTCTACTGTTTTCCGAATTTGATTTGTTAAAACCGCGAGTTTCCGTTCGATTTGCTGAGTTTGTTCCTGATCATTCTTGCGTGCACAGTTCGCGTTGTAATGCCAATTTTGTTTGAGTCAGTTAGTTTTGTTTCTGCGTTTTGTTATCTGCGTGTTGTCGATTAGTACCGTTCTGTTTTGTGTTCGTAGTTTAGTTCGGTGTGCTGTTTTACTGGGTTTTCCGAGTTCTTCATTATTAAGTGAATTGTTTCATTTTGTTTGGAAATTCATGTCGGAGTTTGTATTCGGTTAATGTTGTTACTGTCATTTGGTTATGATATGCTGAGTCGAGTTGTTTGTTCGATTTCTTTAATGTTTTCACGAGTCATTGTTGTGTTAGGATTTGTCGAGTCTTTTTCTTTGGTTTTCGAGTTTTGTGTTTACTGAAGAATGCGAGTTTAAGTTACTAAGAGAATTTGTTATAATTAGCAAAAAAAAAAGAATTTGTTATGCGAGTCCGACTGATTTCCGAGTTCATTATCGAGTCACTATTGAGTTGTTTCCTGGTGTTCGAGTCTGAATACTGTGTGTTGTTTTCTATTTCCTTCGACTAAGCTTAGCTAGACAATTCATCCCCTGTTTTTCCCGAGTTTCTACTGTTAAAATCTGTGCTGAGAAAGTGCGTAGAATAAGGTAAATTTTCTTTTAAAAAATAGTTTTAGGAATATAAAATTTTAATTCGTTTTTAGAATTTTTAGAGTGATTAATTTTTCTGCACTTTTAGTTAAATTAAATTAGAAAGAAAAAAAAATGATTAATTTTCTTTTAAATAAAAATTGAAAAATTCAGATTTTAGTTTAAGTAGATTATTTAAATTTTCTTTTAAAAGAATAGGTTTAGGAATTAAATAAAAAATCAAAATTTTCCAAAAATCCCAAATCGTTCTAATTCGATTAAATTAAAAGTTAAGGATCGCGAGATAAAAATTATTCCCTGTGGATCGAATCTTAAATATTAAAACTATGATCGTGCGCTTGCGATATTAAATTGTCATATTTTCGGCACATCATAAAGCATGCTTAAATATTTATGTTGTTGAGGTCTTATATGCGATAAAGCTATGATCATGTCTTGATTATGTTTTGTTAGGAATATGTTGTACTTGATGATAACTTCACAATCAATCAAATTGTTTAAGGTTTTGTAGCTGTCAACGGATGAGGATTTATAACTCTATCCGTTGACAGGTAGCTCATCAACGGATGAGGTTTTGTAGCACACTGCAGTATCTCTATGTTATCAGTTGATAGTGTTTTTATCCACAGTCATGTTGACTATCAACGGATAGGCAGAATAGGGTAGCCAATTGTAAATAAGCTATGCTATGTAATTCTGTCTAAGTGAAAGTGTATCAACGGATGAAGACTAAACTCTATCAACGGATACAACTCAAATCCACTCTATCAACGGATACAGCTCAAGTCCCAACATCAACGGATACTGCTCTATACATCATCAACGGATGTCAGTATACATCATCAACGGATGTCAGTGTACATCATCAACGGATAATCATTGACACTGATTTCTATGATTAGCTGGAGATTAGCAGTTGATAAGGACATGTTTGACTGACAGATCACATGAGTTGAAAGTAGATACAAAAAGCAGTATGGCAGCCATACTTTGGAAACACAGAAGAAAGAAGCATTCCATTTACACTATGAATACAAGAAAGGTGCAGGAGACATGTCTGAACACAAGGACAACCTTTCGGCTACATGTGTATTTGGAGTGTAGTAGCAAGTCAACTAGAATTAGATTAGTATTATCTTATTCCTGTAGTACTTGTAAAACTTGGGATATATAACCAAGTGTAGCAACTCTTTGTAGGTTAAGAAAACAGACATATTTGCTTAGGGTTTCTTGAATATCCTTAGAAGCAAAGAGTTGTAAAACGGCAGCTGTGTACATTTTGTATCACAGAGTTTTCTTCAAATAAAAGCTTCAGGTGGTGCATATTAACCACCTGATTTTATATATGTATGTGTTTAAATCTTACATTGCAATTATCTCTTCATAAGTTTCTGAAGTTCTTATCAGAAATTTATAAATATCAAGAATTGTATTCAACCCCCCCTTCTACAATTATACAAGTGTGTAATCTGGGAATAACAATTGGTATCAGAGCAAGCTTCTAACATATTTGAAGTTTAAAGATCAACACACTTCCAACATGTCTAAGAAGGATTATGGAGTGAAGATTCCAGTTCTTGATAGAGAAAATTACTTTCACTGGAAAGTAAAAATGCGTCTACATCTCTCGTCTATTGATGAGGGTTTTGTGGATTGCATTGACAAGGGTCCTCACGTTCCAATGAAGACAGCAACAAGAGTTGGCCTGGCTGATGATGTGCCTGACACTTTCATTCCCAAACCTGTTTCTGAGTGGAGTCTTGAAGATATTGCAGAAGTCCACAAAGACAAAAAGGCCATGAATATTCTGTTCAATGGTCTAGAAACAGACATGGTTGACAATGTTATTAACTGCACTACCGCCAAGGAAGTATGGGACATTGTTCAAACCCTGTGTGAAGGAACAGAACAGGTAAGGGAAAACAAGATGCAACTACTAATCCAACAGTATGAACATTTTCACTTTAAGAGTGGAGAAACATTGAATGATACATTTAGTAGATTTCAAAAGCTACTAAATGGTTTGAAACTGTATGGAAGAGTCTATCAAGTTAAAGACTCTAATCTCAAATTTCTGAGATCACTGCCCAAGGAATGGAAGCCAATGACTGTTTCTCTAAGAAACACTCAAGAGTACAAGACATTTACTCTTGAAAGGCTCTATGGAACTTTAAAGACCTATGAGCTGGAAATGGAGCAGGATGAAGAGATTGAGAAGTCTCAAAAGAAAAGTGTGTCAGTTGCACTCGTTGCCAATTTGGAGCAAAAGGAGGAAAGGACAGAAACTGCTAGTTCTACACCAAACAGGGAGGTTTGTAAAAGTAGAGCAGAATCAAGCAGGAGCAAGGAAAAGGTGTCTGAGGAATTGAATGCCCTTCAGCAGGATGAATTGGATGAGATAGATGAGCACTTAGCTTTTCTATCTAGGAGATTCTCTAAGCTGAAATTCAAGAGAAACTCTGGGATGGCCAAGCCATTTAACAAGGATTTTTCCACAAACAACTATGTGGATAAATCCAAAATTAAATGCTACAATTGTGGGATTGCTGGTCATATGATAAGTGAATGCAGGAAACCTAGATCTGAGAACAAGGGAAAGCCAACTGAGGTTGTTGACTATAAGAAGAAATATTTTGATCTTCTCAGGCAGAAAGGAAAGGCATTCTTGACCCAAGAGTATGACTGGGCTGTTGATGACAATCATTCTGATGATGATGCTGAGTTAGTCAACCTTTCTTTAATGGCTGATTCTGGAGAGCAGGAAGCAAGTTCAGCTAGCAATCAGGTATTTTCTACTAATCTCTCTGAGCTCACTAAAGAGGAATGCAATAGTGTTATAGATGAAATGTCTACTGAACTATATCACTTAAGTGTTACTCTTAAATCACTTACTAAAGAGAACAATAGAATTAAAGAGTCTAATCTGTTTTTAAGTGATAGAAATGCTGCTCTAGAATCTCAATTTCTAGAATTTGAGAAAATGAGAGTTGATTGCAATAATGCTAAAAGTGAACTTGAAGCTGTGTTAAAAAGAGAACTGATTTTAAAAGACCAGCTTGAAAAAGAACAAGGGATAATTGCTAAATTTCAAAGTTGTAGGAATATTTCTCAAAACATAATAGAAGTTCAGGGAATAGAATCATTTGTGAAGGATACCTGGACTCAAAGGAAAAAGGAGCTAGAACCTGGCCTTGAGGATCTAGAGACTATTTGTGAATCAACGGATAGTGATCATCCGTTGACAGATGAACTGTCAACGGATGAGAGGTATCCGTCGACTAACAAAAAGTCTGTTAGTAAGAAGGAACTTAGGAAACTGGATATCAAGTATGGTCCAGTAAACAAGAATTTTGTTAGTGGTGAGTGCAGCAAAACCAAATCCAGTGGGAAGGCTAAGACAGGTGATTTACACAACAAAAAGGCTGTTGGTAAATCAGACAATGAAAAGGTAGAAATTGAGGGCAAAAAGAAAAAGAACAGAAATGGTAAGATAGGCATCAACAAGAAAAACAATTACTCTCCTGACAAGTTTGCTCCTAGGAAAACTTGTAGTAATTGTAATAGTGTCAATCATTTATCTTCTAATTGCAAAATTGTCAACAAGGCTCCTGTTCATGTACCTCAACCAATGCCATGTATGCCTGCAATGCCTGTTATGCCTGGTTTGTATCAAAATGCTAGTTTTTCAAATCCATATGTGAACATGCCATATGTGTCTAATCCATACTTTCAATCTATGAATGTGCCACAAATGTCATGGAACCTACCTAACATGAATAATATGTATGCCAATTTTCCACACATGCATGCATCCAATATTCATGCAAATGAGCATTTGTCAAACCCCATTACTCAAGCATCTACACCGAAGATGAAGAATGCTAAGAGTGCAAAGTCAAAGGCTAACAAGAAAGGACCCAAGGAAGCTTGGGTACCAAAATCAACTTGATTTGTTTTTGAAATGTGTGCAGGGAAACAGAAGGAATCTATGGTACCTAGACAGTGGATGTTCTAGGCACATGACAGGAGATTCAACCCTGCTCACAGAGTTCAAGGAAGGAGCTGGCCCTAGAATTACCTTTGGAGATGACAGCAAAGGATATACTAAGGGATATGGCCTGATTTCAAAAGACAATGTCATCATTGAAGAAGTGGCTTTAGTTGAAGGTTTAAAGCACAATTTGCTGAGTATCAGTCAGATTTGTGACAAAGACTATGAAGTAAAGTTCACAAAAGAAGCCTGTGTTGTTTCTGCCAAGGAAGACAACAATGTGGTATTGACAGGCTTTAGAAAAGGAAATGTTTACATAGCTGACTTCAATTCAGCATGCTCAGAATCCATTACTTGTCTCTTCAGCAAAGCAAGTAAGGATGAGAGTTGGCTATGGCATAAGAAGCTGTCACATTTGAATTTTAAAGTTATGAATGATTTGGTAAGAAAGGATCTTGCTATAGGAATCCCTCATTTGGAGTTTGTCAAAGATGGGCTATGTGATGCCTGCCAATTAGGGAAACAAAAGAAATCATCTTTCAAAAGCAAGACAGAGTCATCCATTGTTAAGCCTCTTCAATTGCTGCATATGGATTTATTTGGTCCAGTAAATGTCATGTCTATTTCAAAGAAGAAATACTGTCAGGTGATTGTAGATGATTTTTCTAAGTTCACATGGACTTTCTTCCTGCACTCCAAGGATTGTGCAAGTGAAATCATTATCAATCACCTCAGAATGCTAAACAATGGTTCTGAAGACAGAGTACAAAGGATCAGGAGTGACAATGGTACTGAATTCAAGAATTCCACAATGAAGATTTTCTGTGAAGAGAATGGAATTGTCCATGAGTTTTCTGCTGCCAGAACACCTCAACAAAATGGGGTTATTGAAAGGAAAAATAGAACTCTCATTGAAGCAGCTAGAACAATGTTAAGTGAATCAAGATTACCAACATATTTCTGGGCTGAAGCTGTCAACACTGCATGCTTTACTCAGAATATTTCCTTGGTCAATCAAGCTAGAGGAATGACTCCTTATCAGTTATTAACCAACAAGAAACCAACTTTAGCTTTTCTACATGTCTTTGGATGTAAGTGTTTTGTGCTAAGGAATCATGGAGATAATTTAGGCAAATTTGAAGCAAAGGTAGATGAAGCTATTTTCGTTGGATATGCAGCAGGGAAAGCCTACAAGGTCTACAATCTAAAAACCAACATTGTTATGGAATCTGTACATGTTGTGTTTGATGATCAAAAGATTCTAGGCCTAAATGATGAAGGTTACCATGAAAAGTTGGAATTTGAGAATGAAGGTGAAGGAAGAATGTACTATGATGATGATGAGGAGAATGAAGATCATGACCACAGAGATCCACCTAGAGCTGTTACACCAACTAGAAGTGATGCTTACACTGAAAATGAAGCATCCGTTGATAGTCATTCTGGAGCATCCGTTGACAGTCATTCTGCAACATCCGTTGACACTATTAGAGATGCATCCGTTGACAGAAATTCTCAAGCATCCGTCGACAGGCAAAATGATGCATCCATTGACAGTCAACTTCATAACTCAGCAAGGACAACAAACTCAGGGGGAGTTTCTCAAGGTCAAAATTCAATGCTAAATCAACATGATCATGGAAATGAAGCAACCTCATCAAGATCAAATCTTCCACCTGCAAGAAAATGGACTAGAAATCATCCATTTGAGTTAATCATTGGTGAATCAAATTCAAGAGTCCAAACTAGAAGGGCCACTCAAGCAGAATGTCTATACAGTAGCTTCCTGTCTCAAGAGGAACCTAAGAAAGTGGAAGATGCCCTTCTAGATCCAGATTGGGTGTTAGCAATGCAAGAAGAGCTAAACCAATTTGAAAGAAATAAAGTATGGAAACTTGTGCCCAAACCTGATGATAGAAGTGTCATAGGTACTAAATGGGTTCTCAAGAATAAGACAGATGTAAATGGCATAATTGTGAGGAATAAAGCTAGATTAGTGGCAAAGGGCTATTCTCAAGAAGAAGGAATAGATTTTGATGAAACTTTTGCTCCAGTAGCAAGACTTGAGGCAATAAGAATCTTTCTAGCCTATGCAGCACATGCCAATTTCAAAGTCTATCAGATGGATGTCAAAAGTGCCTTTCTAAATGGGGAACTGGAAGAAGAGGTCTATGTCCATCAACCTCCTGGTTTTGAGGATCCAGAATTTCCAGAATATGTATATCTTCTCATGAAAGCACTTTATGGTTTGAAGCAAGCACCAAGAGCCTGGTATGACACTTTATCTCAATTTCTTTTGGAGAACCACTTCACTAGAGGTACAGTAGATAAAACCTTATTTCATAGGGATATTAATGGCTCTTCAATACTTGTTCAAATCTATGTAGATGATATTATTTTTGGGTCTACAGATGAGAAGCTTTGCAAAAAGTTTGCCAAACTTATGCAAAGTAGGTATGAAATGAGTATGATGGGTGAATTAACTTACTTTCTTGGCCTACAAGTAAAGCAAGTTAATGAGGGCATTTTCATAAGTCAAACAAAATATATTTATGATCTCTTAAAGAAATTTGACTTAATGGATTGTACATCTGCTAAAACACCTATGGCCACTGCAACTAAGCTTGAGTTGAATACTAAGGAAAAGTCTGTGGACATCTCAAGTTATAGAGGCATGGTAGGTTCACTTTTATACCTAACAGCTAGTAGACCTGATATAATGTTTTCTACTTGTCTTTGTGCTAGATTTCAAGCTGATCCTAGAGAGTCTCACTTAATAGCTATTAAAAGAATTTTCAGGTATCTCAAGGGAACACCAAACCTTGGCATTTGGTACCCAAGAGAATCTGGTTTTGATCTAACTGGCTATTCAGATGCAGATTATGCAGGTTGCAGAGTTGATAGGAAAAGTACTACAGGTTCCTGTCAATTTCTAGGAAACAGGCTTGTGTCATGGTTCAGTAAGAAACAAAACTCAGTCTCCACTTCTACAGCTGAAGCTGAGTACATTGCGGCTGGAAGCTGTTGTGCACAGATTCTATGGATGAGAAACCAACTCATTGACTATGGTCTAAAAGTTGAGAAGATTCCAATTTTCTGTGACAACACAAGTGCTATTGCCATCACAGGGAATCCAGTGCAACATTCGAGAACCAAGCACATTGACATCAAATACCACTTCATTAGAGAACATGTGATGAATGGTACAGTAGAAATGCACTTTGTGCCAAGTGAAATGCAGCTTGCAGATATCTTCACCAAGCCTCTTGATGAATCCACATTCACAAGATTGGTAGGTGAGCTAGGTATGCTTAACTTGTCATAATTTCTAGTGATATTTGATTTCAATGAATTGAAGCTGGAAATGTGTTTTGATTTACTTGAAAGTTAAAACTTTCAGAAAAATTTTCTGCAGAAATTTTGCCTAAGGCAAAATTAGCTTATCAACGGATATCCTTTTATCCGTTGATAGTATAAACACATTACTAGATTTTTGCATGTCAACGGGTAACAGGCTATCCACGTCATCAACGGATAAACTGTATCTCAACCATTCATTCTATATCCGTTGATATACATTTTTTTTAACCGTTGGTAACCGTGTATATCTAATCATGGTTGTACTTAATCTCTTTTTATTAATTATCTGACAGTTACTTTTGACCAATGGAGTAATTACTTTTGATTATTTCATTTTTAATTCTTGAAAAATATAAAAGGCGAACTTGTACTCTCACATCTCACTTTTATTCATTTTCAAGCATATCAAAAGTTAACTGCATCTTCTTCCCTAAAACTCTCTGTAACCAAAGTTCAATCACTTCAATGGCGCCTATTGTTAAGATGATGTCCTCCACTGGGTTTACCTATGAGAAGAACAATTTCGCGGCCTTTGTTGACACAGTGAATGCTCCAGAAGCTTACCACACTTTGATGAGTTTCGTGAAGAAATGCAAACTGTCATATGCTATGACGGCTACCACTCCCTTAATCCACGAGGTAATTGAAGAAATGTGGACATCTGCTGAGTACAATGGCACAGACGGTACAATTGCTTTTTCTTTAAAGGGTAAAAACTATGTGGTTAATTCTGATGTAATAACTGCTTGTTTAAAATTGCTTGAGAATAACTGTCTGAAAGTACCTACTGATGCTGAAATTGTTGCCATGCTTAATTCTATTAATTATGCCCTTAGTACTGAAAACTTAGGGAAAATTGCTAGAAAAGGAATGGTTAAAGAATGGAGCTACTTCTGTGATGCCTTCATTAAAACTTTTTCAGGAAAAATTAGTAATTTTGATGCTGTTACCCAGTCCATGCTAACAATGATGTGTATGCTTTTAAATGATAAATTCTATAATTTTGGCACATTAGTTATGTATGAGATAGCTGCAAAGTTGGGTAAAAAGGAAACTAGGAGCAAGAATATCTACTTTGCTAGATTTTTAATGCTCTTAGCACTGCATGTGTCTGAGAATAAGCTATCCATTGCTAACCCGGATAGCAAGTTCCAATGTTTTGTTCAGGAGAAGAGAGTCTTAAGTGACCTGATTCGAATGAACCTCAATGCAGGAGTACAGTTGGTATATCTACCAATTGTTCAGGTAACTATCTCTAACTCTGAAACCCCTATCTCCAACCCCCAAATTTCTTTGCCTTCTAGTGTCACAATGGAGTCTGTAGTTGTGACCAAACAGGCTCCTACCAAAGTGACCAAATCCAAAGTTCCAAAACCACATTCTAAAAGGCAAACCTCAAGTGTCTCTCAAAAGACACCTGTTGTAAAATCTACCAAACCTCTTGAGGGGAGTGTGAAGGTGGTAGTGAGTGGTGAGGGACAGGGTGAACATCAAAGAATCCCTAAGGATAAGGAAGGAGAGATGAGTGCAACCACCATTTCAGTCTCTCAAAAGACTGCTAATGTAACTACAGGCCAAATTCTAGTTACACTCTCCCAAAAGAGTGTGACTACTGAATCAAGTTCCCCACAAGGAACACTGCACAAGAGGGTTAGGGACACATATAGCCCAATCTTAAAAACCTATGGAAGAAGAGTGAAATCTAAAACCACAGGGGAATCACAGGGTGCACACACTGTACAGGAAACTGTGCCTTCTCAAACTCAGTTTGATGTGGCTTCAATAAATGTGGAGTCACAGCCCCTTGATCTTAATCTTCAAATCGACACACATTACAATCCACCATCACCAACTCCATCTCTGGATGTGGATATGATATCTACATCAATTCCTGATTCTCCATCTTTAAGATTCTTGGAGAAGCCCCACTCTGTAATTGGTGGTCATCATCTTTTAGATGATTTGTTGGACCATCAATCTTCCCTTCCAGAATTCTCAACACAGACTGTGGCCTCGAACTTAAAATCAATCTCCACAGATTCAGTGTTGGTTTTCTCTTCAACAGATAGAATTATTCCTTCCTCAACGGATATCCTTCATCCGTTGACAAGTGTTTCTCCATCAACGGATGCGCCTCTATCTAGCCATCCGTTGACAGCTATAACTACTCCATCAACGGATATTCCTTATCCGTTGATAACTCACTCTACCACTGCTATATCTGACATTCCAGTGTCAAGTGTAGAGGAGTTCTCAGTAGTTGAAACACTTTTAGGTTTGAGGGAAGGGAGTGAGAGGCTGCCTTGTGAGCAGGCAAAAGGAGAGATAAATAATGAGAGGCTGGCCATTTCTTCCGGTCAGGCAAAAGGAGAGTTTGAGAGTTCCACCTTAGTAGGTGAAGGTGAGGGTGTGAGAGGTGTGAGCCAAGGGGAGCCCTTGATGCAAGAAAAGAGAGATGAGGGGAGAGAAGGGACTACAGGAGAGATAAGGATGGAAGAAGCAGCCATTGCTAGTGAGTCAATGGGGGTTGAGGATGCATCCAAGGAAATGGAATTTCAAAGAGAATATCAGTCCATGATTGACTCCATTTCTTTGGATGCTGAAACCTTTACTCACCCTGTTCCTGCCTATCAAATTCTGGCACAACAGGGCAATGTGGAAGCAGAGGAGGCAATGCACCTAGTGCACACCTCACAATCTCTACTTAGAGCTAAGGAATCTATAGCAGCTCTGCCAACCACTGCTGAGAGTGATGAATTTGACAATTCTGAAGATGAAGACAGCCAGAGCTCTGAAGATGAAGGTGGTAGCAGTATTCATGATTTTGCATTTGCTCAAAACTACACCTATCATCAACTTGATATGGAAATCATAAGGCAATATAAATCTGCCCTGGCTGAGCACCCAGAAGCAGATCCACAGAGAAAGGTTGTTCTTCAACAGGCAATTGACTCCCTAAAGTTACAAAAGATGCAAATGGTGATTCAGAGATCCAATTTAGAGGAGGTCAAACAAGAAATCAAGGATGTGAAGATCTCTGTGGATTCCAAGCTAGAGCAACTAGCTCCTACAGCCACTCAGAGGGTGTTGCAACAAAGGTTTCTCAAAGAAGACAACCTGGCTAAATCTGTGCAACTTCTCACTTCAAGAGTGGAAAAGATGGAATCCCAGATGGAGCAATTTCTTCAACATCAGAAACTGCAAACCCAACTGCTAGAAAGGTTAGTTGCAGCCCCAACTTCTAGTCAAACCCTTGATGCTAACAAAAAGGGGGAGAAAGTGGAAGAGGCTGTGGCAACTACAAGTCAAATCTTAATTTCTGAAAGAAGGGAAGCAGCAAGTGAGGGGGAGCAGCAGCCTACCTTAGTGGTCAATCCACAAGAATTCATTGTCACAGCTTCCCCCAGCAAATCCAAACCTCTATCTGAAGAGTTTGATCTTTCAAACTTGACAGAAGAAGAAAAGCTAGCCAAAATTGAAGCTCTCCAAAAGATGAAAGAAGAAAACTATGAAAGGATAATGAGGACAGAAAGATTGATCAATCAATCTATTGCATCAACTCTGTTCTCTAGCCAAACCTCAGCTCCAACAATATCTACAACAATTCTGAAGGTGCTCACTCCAGCAATTGTGGCTCCTACATTCTATGATGCTGAGCCTTCTCATGTTAAGGAATTTGAACCCTACATCAAATCAAGACCCTTCTCACCACCAAAAGCAAATGGGAAGAACAAGTTACAACTGGACTTTCCATTTCCCAAGGATGATGAAGAGAAGTTGATGGGTAAGGCAATCAAGGAATTCAAGGAGAAGACCAACAGTTGTGTAAGAGAATGGATGGCTGTAATCATAAGGAATGGAAAAGTTCTAAACATATCCAACAGCCATCCTAGATTTGTTGAAGCCAAGAGAGAAGAGACTTCAAGGCTACTAAGAGAATCTCAACCAAGCACTGAATATCAATATGAAAACTCAGATGAGAAGCAAGCAAGGCTGGCTCAAGAGTTATTGGATGAGGTAGAGGATGAATTGAGGGAACCTGAGGAAGTCCCCAAATTCAAAAAGAAAGGGAAATCAGTCCCCAAATCCAAGAGATTAAAATCACATGCAAGGAGGCCTGTCTCTCCAGAAACTGAAAACAAAGAGACAGTTGGTTTATCACAACCTATTGATGTGAAAGTATTCAACCCAGATGTAAATTTCCATGGTGAGCCTATAGTACCTAAAGAGGAACCAATGAATCTTGACTCCATTGAGGTTCCTTCATTCTTGCTGAAGCCTCAACAGAAGCCTACACAGAAGAAAAGGAAACCAAGGAAGCAACCTTCAAAGGAACCAATTCAAGTTGCTAGGGTACCTGCAATTGTCAGGCAGCCAATCTTGGAAAACAAGGATGATTTTATCTATCAGGCAGATATTGAAGAATACTCTGACATGAATCTTTATCTGGATGAATTGTCAGAAGTAAGAGGAATTGACAAATATAAACATTTGCCTGAAAGATTGGTCTTTGTATACAAGGGAGGAACGGAAAGGACATGGCCACTACAAAGAGTTCTTGGAGAAAATTATCATACCTTAACCAAAGTGTTCTCTGCAATCAAGAGATACACAGGGTTCTCCAAGATAGCAAAAGGGGAGATACTGGACAAAATAGAACAAATAAGGAGGGATTGGAACTCACCATCAAGTCTACCAAGGAAAATGAAGATCCCATACAATGGACAGAAAATCCACCTCCAACCTTTCTGGATGATGGAGTTCAGGGATGAAGATGGTAACAGGAGATTCTTCAGGTTAGAAGACCAACTACCAAAGGCTAGTTCTCAATACCTGAGATGGCTACAACAGAAGCTAAATCCAAAGGTAGATGAAGAAGATGCCTTCTATAGGCAACTCCAAATACAGATTGAGTCCAACTCTGCCAAGGAAGGAAAATCAAGGGTGATGCCAACAAGAGGAAAGAAACAGTCCTAATCTGCTCAGTCTAGAGGAGCACTTCTCTGTAAATTTCTCAAACTTTCAGTTTTTAATTATTGTAGCTTAATACAATTTATGTATTGTTCTTTATATATCTTTAGGAATGTTTTGTTATCATCAAGGTCCTGAATTTATGCTTTATTGCCATCAAGTATAAATTGGGGGAGATTGTTAGGAATATGTTGTACTTGATGATAACTTCACAATCAATCAAATTGTTTAAGGTTTTGTAGCTGTCAACGGATGAGGATTTATAACTCTATCCGTTGACAGGTAGCTCATCAACGGATGAGGTTTTGTAGCACACTGCAGTATCTCTATGTTATCAGTTGATAGTGTTTTTATCCACAGTCATGTTGACTATCAACGGATAGGCAGAATAGGGTAGCCAATTGTAAATAAGCTATGCTATGTAATTCTGTCTAAGTGAAAGTGTATCAACGGATGAAGACTAAACTCTATCAACGGATACAACTCAAATCCACTCTATCAACGGATACAGCTCAAGTCCCAACATCAACGGATACTGCTCTATACATCATCAACGGATGTCAGTATACATCATCAACGGATGTCAGTGTACATCATCAACGGATAATCATTGACACTGATTTCTATGATTAGCTGGAGATTAGCAGTTGATAAGGACATGTTTGACTGACAGATCACATGAGTTGAAAGTAGATACAAAAAGCAGTATGGCAGCCATACTTTGGAAACACAGAAGAAAGAAGCATTCCATTTACACTATGAATACAAGAAAGGTGCAGGAGACATGTCTGAACACAAGGACAACCTTTCGGCTACATGTGTATTTGGAGTGTAGTAGCAAGTCAACTAGAATTAGATTAGTATTATCTTATTCCTGTAGTACTTGTAAAACTTGGGATATATAACCAAGTGTAGCAACTCTTTGTAGGTTAAGAAAACAGACATATTTGCTTAGGGTTTCTTGAATATCCTTAGAAGCAAAGAGTTGTAAAACGGCAGCTGTGTACATTTTGTATCACAGAGTTTTCTTCAAATAAAAGCTTCAGGTGGTGCATATTAACCACCTGATTTTATATATGTATGTGTTTAAATCTTACATTGCAATTATCTCTTCATAAGTTTCTGAAGTTCTTATCAGAAATTTATAAATATCAAGAATTGTATTCAACCCCCCCTTCTACAATTATACAAGTGTGTAATCTGGGAATAACATGTTTCTTGATGTTAGAATGCACATGCACCTAACAGATTATAGGTTCCTAGATATTTACCTGCATCTCGCAGGTTCCTAGATATTTACTTGTAGCTCACAGGTTCCTTGATATTTACCTACCTTGCAGGTTCCTTGTTATTTACCTGTAATTCGTAGGTTCCTTGATATTTATTTGTAGCTTGCAGGTTCCTTGATATTTACTTGCAGTATACAGGTTCCACGTATTTACCTTTAGTTAACAAGTTTCGTGTTACTCACCTGAAGCTCAAAAGTAACGGCTTCCAGGTCTAGTTGTATTTATATGTGTCTAGTAGATTACTCGTTATTCTCTTGTAACTGACATATTGCAGGTTTATTGATATATACCTGAAGCTTGTATGTAATAGCTTCCAGGTTCATTGACATTTATTAGAAGCCAATTGTTGATAGTTTCTGATTAGCAGCTTCCTACTTGAAGTTCCCAGCCAGCTGATACCTGAATAGAAGAGAGTGTACTTACAGCAAGAGCTCCATGCCTTTAGAGGATTAATCTAGTGCCTTTCTGGATTCTCTTTTGTGCTCTATTCAAGGATTCAATTAGAGCCCAGAAGGACTCACTAGGTTCCCTAAGCATATCCATGAATTCACCTAGTGCCCTTATGGATTCTCTATGTGCCCATATAGGTTCACTTAGAGCCTAAAAGGATTCACTTGGTGCTTCATGCATCGACGCCAATTTGTTTGGTATCTTGATAGATTCTCTTTATGCCCTTCTCAGGATTCACTTAAAGCTCAACTGGATTCGTCTATGCCCTACTAAGGATTCAATTTGCGCCCAACTGAATTCTCTAAGTGCCCTTCCCAGGATTCACCTAGAGCTCAATTGGATTCGCCTTGTGCCCTCATCAAAGTGATACATAGATGAATACTGTCACTTATAAAGCTTGTGTATGATCGAAACATGTACCGTACTACTAACAGGTTCTTGATAAAGCAGCTGGCAACATCCTTGATGATCATCAGAAGCTTTTAGTTAATAGCTTTCAGCTTCCGGTTTTCGACCCATAGGTTATAGCTACAGCTTCCAAGTTTAGTGATATTCAGCCGAAACAAGCAGCTTTCAGTCCACCGCTTCAACAAGCTATAGGAGGTTCATGCGTCATGACGGCTCGGGGGGTACCTCAGTTCCCCTATGTAAGCTTGCATAGAGAAGAGATTCCATCTTCCAGGTTCAGTAACGGAACCTCAATCCATATCGGCACGATGAAGCACATATAAGTTCTACTTTCATGCCTTTATATCCTTAACTATCATGCACATTTCCTGTTAATGAGAGCTTATATTCTGTCATGCTTAGATACATGTAGCTTTTAATGCGTATATTGCATTATCTTTAGAAATGAAATTTATGTGAACTTGTACTTATGATGTTATCATGCCCTATAGGTTTACAGTTTACGCAACATATATGCTTAGTTTATGATCTCGAACTTGTTAGTTGAATCAGCCAAGTAGTTAATTGATATGCCACTTGAGAAGGTAGCAACATATACAACGTAGATAATCATTCATACTTGCATACATGCATCATTTATATGTGTGCTAGTCAGCTCGTATTACTAATCTATATTTCTTAGTTTTCTTAGTGTTGTGCCAAAAATTACCAGGGCTCGATTTAGACCTATTAAGTCATAGGTTCCAATCCACAAGTAGTGTATAAGTCAGGAGACAAATCCAGTACTCGATATGAAGACCAAACGCGGAGAAATAA
Source organism: Saposhnikovia divaricata (assembly GCA_036435485.1). Taxonomy (NCBI): domain Eukaryota; kingdom Viridiplantae; phylum Streptophyta; class Magnoliopsida; order Apiales; family Apiaceae; genus Saposhnikovia; species Saposhnikovia divaricata. The sequence goes on along the minus strand of CM071599.1, from coordinate 177,922,492 downwards.
GCATTAGCTGAGAAGACAATCAAAAGGTTATGAGTATCAAGACGTTCCTGATGAAGCAGTAGTTGAGCAGATTACGAATGGACCAGGTTCCTTCCCGCAGAAGAGCCCGAGTCAGCCTAGCAGCAACAATGAGGACAACAAGAAGTACATGGGAACCACAGAAAGGCTCCCCAGATTAACAAATTTGTTATTTTTGCAGGTACAGTTTCCTGTAGAGAGGTTCTGAGCACCAGGTTCCTGAGTATAGACAACAGAGAGATCTAGAAGCCAGCCAGAAAGAAGCAGACTTATTACTGGAAGAGTACTCCTAGGACGTAGTTGATCCTAGATTACCTCTAATAGACGGACAGTAGATAGTCAAGAAAAAAGTAGCTTAGAGATGAAGAAACGTCTCGAGCAATCAAGTTATGATTTTCAAGGTTAACCTCGTACGCTTTTAAGGATTCATCCAGTGCCCTATTGGATTCGTTTTGTGCCCTCAGCATAGGTTCACATAACGCCCAACTAGGTTCACTTTATGCCTTTATTTGGATTCACGTGGTTCCCTTGAAAATCTAAAGATTCGCCTTATCCCTTTTAAGGATTCATCCAGTGCCCTATTGGATTCGTTTTGTACCCTCAGCATAGGTTCACATAACGCCCAACTAGGTTCACTTTATGCCCTTAATTATTTGGATTCACTTGGTTCCCATGGCATTCTTAACGCTCACTTAGTGCCCAATTAGATTCGCTTTGTGCCCTCGTCAAAGGATTCACTCAGCGCCTAATTGGATTCACTTTGTGCCCTTGTCACAATTCAAGGAAGAAGATAAAGACCTGCACGGTTCACTCAGAAGAAATATGGGAGCACTGAAGGGATTGGACCTTAAAATATCAGGCTATTTAGGTTCCTCTCGCATCCTATGACTTCGAGGAACCGGGGGGTAGTTGTTGTGCTCAAAATCTCCATGGGCCAGATTTGGGTCCATTGGGCTTAAGGATCCGATCCTTATGATTAATATGGGTTATGATTGAGGTCCCTTAAGATAAATGGGGCCAAATAGCATGTGAAATGGATCTGGACAGGTTCAGGTTCCCGAAGAGACAGGTTCCTGAGAGAGAGCTTCCTGTACGAGAACAGATTTATTCCAGCAGAATTCTAGTATGATTAAGCCTCCTATTCTTTAGGAGCAAGTAATGAATGTCAACTCCTTATTGGAATGTATTCCTTGGGCGCAGATGATCCTTGAATACTTTTAATGGAACTACAACTAGTAAATACACTCCTAGTCGCTCTAAAACTCGAGTTCTATTCGACTTAGGTCGCCTATTCGTGGTTGATTTTGGAGAAAAGGAGGTCCCCACGAATTAGGAACCATCTTGCCGCCTAACCAGACTTCTAGTATAAAAAGAACTACGTGAACTTGATCACTATATATACAAGGGTACGTAGGCACCTTGAGAACATGTTTTACAAGCCTCGCAATACACCTACGAGATTATTGAGAACACACGACACAAGCCTCAAAGGAACTCGCGAGATTCTTGTAAACGCTCTCGAGCTCAGTTCAACCCCCATAAAAAAACCTCCATTCTCCATAGATTAGTTGATCGTTAGCCTTTACAACTCACCATAAACCTCTCAAAAGTTGTTACGAAATCCACTCATCAACATATATTATTAGCTGTAAAAAAAGTATATATTATTAACTATATTTCGGCCTTGTTTTAACTATTTAAGTTGATTTTTAATTTCTTTTTTTAGGCTTGATTTTTAAAGACTGATATTTATTAAATTTTTAATTTTTTTCTTATTTTGCCTATTTATTTATAAATTATTTAAATGAATATCTGACCAAAGAATCCCCGTTGGTCAGTTTCTACTTTATTATACTATATTATATTATGATATTATTTTTGTTTTTTCGAGATTTTTTTATATAATTTTATTTTGTTATATTATACAAATGGACTTATATTTTCCTTTTTGTCATTTTTGTGATTTTTAGTTAAATATCTATAAGGTACTTTACGGAGTTTTGGATAGCTAGAGGCAGAAGATAAGGGATGCAAGGAGGACCTCGGTGTACAAGTCTATTTAGCTACCAATATTAATGGCAGGAAGGACTCGCTGTAGCTACTAGAAGCTACTAATTTTTACCTTTAGCCTCTTTTTAAACGATGTATTTTTATTTTGTAGAGCACTCTTTTTCCCTTTTGAGTTTTTTCCCATAGATTTTTACTCTTGTGGGGTTTTAACGAAACCTTTTTTTGTGGGTTATCTTTTCAGACATTAAAGGCGTTATTGTCTAAACCTCCGGGAGTACTTGCTTACTTTCGGTTAAATGATAAACTTTTTTGAATGAAGGAAACTCTTTCGGTTGAACGTTGTATTTCGATGCAATTCAGTAATAAAAATGTTGCTTCAGTCAACAACAACAACAACAACAACAACAACAACAACAACAACAATAATAATAATAATAATAATAATAATAATAATAATAATAATAATAATAATAATAATAATATATGTATCGTTTATTAGTAGATAGCGGTAAATATTGCAACAATTATGTCGATATTATATAATATTAAAAAAAATCCTTGCATTGCACGGATTCTAAGATAGTATTGTTTTTTATTCTAAAATTCATTAAAACATAAATTGAAGATACGTTTTGTTATGTGATATAAAGAATTGTTTCTTGCTTTATGTTATTTTATGTTGGGATCGTGACTTAGTGCTTATCATCCAAGATCATAAGTTCGATTTTATTGGGAGATATGGAAGTAAATGAATTGCCATGCTCGATAGATACGAATGTGGTAGTAGTCCTCCAAATTAGTCGAGGTGCGTGGAAGCGGAGCTGGACACCGGATTATTGAAAAATAAAAAAATCTCTTTCATTTCATATACTCACTTCGAGGGATACCATTTTATGTCCTTTACAATTAACTAGTAACGGAACCAGGATTAAAATTGATCCCGAACTCAAACTTAATAACATTCAATTTTTTTGAAATAGATTTTTGATGATCAAACCGTACGGGAGTCAAGATCAATCTTTTTAAATGTTATTCCAAAATTTTAAAAAAATAAAAATTTTATTTGATTAGTTAATTTAACTGTCAACTATTACTTTGACTTTAACCCCTAAACAGGGTTTCCTCAGGGTTTAGGGTTTCAATTTTTTTGAAAAAGAATTTTGACGATCGAACCGTGCGGGAGTCAAGATCAATGTTTTTAATTGTTTTTATTAAATTTTAAAAAAATAAAAAATTTAATTGGCTAGGTAATTTAATGGTCAACTAGTAATTTGACTTTAACCCCTAAACTAGTTTTCGTTCCTGATTCTTGGTTCGATTTTTTTGAAATAGAATTTCGACGATCGAAACATACGGGAGTCAAGAACAATCATTTTAAATGTTATTCCAAAATTTTAAAATAATAATTTGATTAAGTAATTTATCGGTCAACTATTAATTTCACTTCAACCCCTAAAAAGGGTTTTCTCAGGATTTAGGGTTTCAATTTTTTTGAAATAGATTTTTGATGATCAAATCGTACGGGAGTCAAGATCAATCTTTTTAAACGTTATTCCAAAATTTTTAAAAAATAAAAATTTTATTTGATTAGTTAATTTAACTGTCAACTATTACTTTGACTTTAACCCCTAAACAGGGTTTCCTCAGGGTTTAGGGTTTCAATTTTTTTGAAAAAGAATTTCGACGATTGAATCGTGAGGGAGTCAAGATCAATCTTTTTAAATGTTTTTATTAAATTTTAAAAAAATAAAAAATTTAATTGGTTAGGTAATTTAATGGTCTACTAG